>OY855903.1:47468649-47976149 GCA_963693305.1 Meandrina meandrites
GAAAATGCCATATGTCTCCGAACGCCTTAACTACAAAATCACTAACATCTTCCGAAAAGAGGGTATACCAGTACGGGTCACGCACAAGTCATACACCCTCAGACGAGCCCTCTCTCAGAACAACACTGAACGGACATGTACGAGGGCCAACTGTCCTATCTCCAACACCAATTTGTGCTTATTACGCAACGTTGTTTACCAAATCACCTGCAACAACTGTAATCAACACTATATCGGAAGCACGACACGCTTTGTCCATGACCGAGTAAGAGAACACCTAAACAATGACAGCTCCTCCGTGAAGAAACACATTTCAAAGTGCCAAAACAAAGTTCGCAAAGGCATCGAAATCAAGACCATCACGCTTGAAAAGGACCCGGCAAATTTACGACCATTCGAAGCGTACTATATTCGAAAATACAAACCTGCCCTCAACTCCCGGGAAGAATGCAGCGAATTCGCGGACCTTTTATTTTAATAATTGTTTTAATACATCTAGAGACTCTTCGTACTTTGACACTCACTCATTAGTTCATAGCATTCATTTTTATTCATTTTTATTCATATTTATATCTTGTCATTATTTAGCTTATGCATTCACTCCCACATTCTCTCGCATTTCACACGTTTTTACTTCACATCTATATATAAGCCTCATGCGGAATATTTTTCTTATCCCTGATGATGCCGTAGATCGGCGAAAGCTCGGATTTTAAAAAAGATTTTAGGATTTTACCACAGTAGTGTAAGGCCTCAATTGAACTTTTATAATTTTTACTCCACAATGCTACTGAAGGACAACATTCAACGTTTATTCGCTTTCTATTTGCCTATTTAAAAACAAGGTATAACTGTGAAAAATATTTTGTTTTTATTTTCTTAGTTATATAGTCGGTAAGCCACGAATGGTAAACAAACAGAAACGAATCGAAATGCACCAATCACATGCATAGCCCACCAGCATGACCTTTTGAGGTTGTGGCTCATTTCCGAAGCTGATGTTGACTTGCATCGGCTGTGACTGGCTCATTTTAAAAAGCACGTCGAATAAGCCAGCCGTGTTTCCCGCTCGCACTATTTCAGACTATTTCCACAGTTGTTTCAAGATGTCTCTCAAGTCAAACGATAATTAGCAGCGATGGGAATAGAAAGATTGAGCGGAGTATTTGAAGATCAATGTTGTTCTAGGATTTTTCGTGGAAGAAAAAACGAACTCATTGGTTCGTGACTGAATCCAAACCTTTCAGCTTCTTACTCTTGCGGTCTGTTGCGGTTACATCTTCCGGTTTCTTCTCGTATCTGATTGGTCGCGAAACAATAAACATTCAAGAAATAACTTTAGGTGTTCACGGTTGCTTCACATTTTGAAAATGCAATTCGGCTACTGTTTATCTGAGACAGTGTTACTAAATAAAGTATAAAGTCAGGAATTAAGTCCTTTTTTACAGTCGAGGAACTAACATAAAGAGATTCTGATGCAATCATAACGACGGGAAATGTGTTCGCTGCTGCCCTTGATTTTGCTTTGTATAAAATTAATTCTTCACATTTTTCCGCATTTCATAGCTGACTAAGTGGGTTTTGTCATCCAATATTTCTATGTCAATTATTTAAATACTTTTTTGGAAGTAAACGAGGGGTCCAGAAGGGATCCAGAAGGGGAACCAGAACGGTGTTCCAGATAGTGGGTCCACGTTTTGTACCGACCCGCCACGGACAGCTGTTTCGGCCTTGAGGTCTTGGCCAGAACGTAGGAAGTGTCAGTTTTGTGACTTCCCTTAACATTTTTGCTTTGTAGTAATTTAAATATACTTAAGTGTGGCGATACCATAGAATTGAAAGAGCACTGTCATTTCTATCGTATTGTAAATAATAAGAAAAACACCGTGTTAGAAATCATGCAATGGTGATGTAAGCAGTTGATGTAGTCGTTGTATGAGGAAGGAGAATTTTAAAAGCATTTGTTCGAATTTGCTGTATCACAATATGCAAGAAAGTCCCTTTTTTCTGTTTCCCATCTGAGTTGAAACCATTGAATGATATATAGCTGTAGAAATGCTCGCCTATGGCTGATGGCCACCATGAATATTCATTATTTTACCATACTTCCACTTGTAATTGTGTTAAGTGTGTTTCTTTAGCAGCGAGGAAAACTGAATCCTTAGTTTTAAAAATAAATTTTATTCCTTCATATTTAATCAATTAAAGCATATGCATCCCACGTCCATAATTATGCATCTCACATGCATAATTTTAATTAAAATTATTGACCAACCTGGATATCCATTGGATCAATAATAACTGCAGCCCTGGTCTTGGGGCATCCCAGTAAATAAGTGTAAGTATAAGACTCCAAGTCGAATAACTAGAAATGGAAAGAAATATAAAGATTAGCCGTAAAAATTAAGGGTAAGCTGCGTACAGTTCGCGTGTTTCACAACAGAACCGTATCGGCCGCATCCCACATACACGCCCCCTTTCGCTTTTTGTCTAGCAATAAAAAAAAATCAATTAATTTTGAAATAAATTTAAGTTTCCATCAAAGCAACAAAACTATATATGAGGGTCAGTAAGTTTTCGAATCGTTCGTGAAAACTTGCATGATTGTTAACACAGCTTGCCAGCGAATATTTTGCGAAATGTGGTGACTGGCCGAAAAATACATTTTGGAAAAAACACGTGCACAACAGATCAATCGTCTTCCATCATCTTCTTTCGGGCAGTTTTAAGGCGATCACGACTCACCTGCCTAAAGATAATTCTAGCTCTTGCCCCGGCCATGACGATACGACTACCAGAAAGATTGCTGAGCTCAAATGACGGAAATAAATGACAACACGCTCACTTGTCAGTGTTTCGTGACGATGAAGAGTGGGCTCCAGGCTTCTCTCACGGGATGCATTTCGTTCCCCGCCAAAATGACGGCAGATTTCTCTGACAAGCGCTCAAAGCAACAGAACTGTATTTTCACCGTCCACTACTTCAGGTTATTCACGTTTGAGGTTTTGGGTTGATTTCTTGAAAGAACGCATGAGTTCTGACACGATGTGGAAACAGGACTTCAATTTGATACAGCAATATTTTGTGACCTTTGCATCAGGATGACATTGGTTTTTCGTAGACATGTACGTGGGAAAGCTCACGGCTGTTAAATATAAACGGCACGCAAAGCATGCAGAAGCGATGATTTTTCACAAGGGCTCTTTAATAATTTTCAGGAAATTTGTCAAAAATTAACGTAAATAAAAGTAGCTAACAACTTCAGTGTTGAATGATACATCAAAAGATGCGTTACCTTATAACGTCAATCAGTACGTGACATCCTATACGTAACGATATTCGATGTAAGGTCAAACGCTGTCACCGGCCCTTTTGTTTTAAAAGAATGAAAGATTTCTGTTTACTAAAGCTAATATAACTCATCAAATATGATTTCCCTGGTGCCTAATAATAAAAAATAATGGCTAATAATAAGAAACAATAATAATTATTAAGTAACCTTAAGAAGAAATTAAAAAAACTACGAATTAAGATTTCCGAAGGCTTCACGAAATCGTTTTCAAAATAACCACAAACTGGAATGGAAAGAATGGATCGAGCTCTGATTTTTGTGACGTCATAATTATTTTTGACGGCTAGACGATCGTTAATCGAAGAGCGAATGATGTAAAGTTTGAGAGTCTGAGTCAGTAATTCAAGTAATTCTGAAAGGACCTAAGTTTAAAAAAATTGGTAGTTATATTTTTTTACTGCATTGGAATAAATAATTATTAACGCACTGAGTAAAATTATAAGCTAGAAGCTTTGTGCTATCGTAGGAGGTTTTCAAACACTGGACGGCACAGATGAACTTACGTAAACTTTAGAACTGAACGGCTTTAAATTTCCCGCAATCTACAGCTCACCAACAGTGACGTCATAATTGTTTTTTTTTCCGACAATTACCGACAATTTTCCCGACCGCTCTGCCATTATGAAGGCCAAAATAAGCATTTTTCAACTTGCAATATCTCTGCGATACAAAGTCCAATTACTTTGAAACTTCAGAATGCGTTTATTTGGCTCTTAATCAACAAACAGATTGGGCAAAAATAAAGAAAAATCGAAATCCTTTAAAAGGAGAGGGGGCCTTGAAACGAAGTTGCCAAGGAAGTTCATGATCAGATGACGTCAGCAGATGTAGACACGCCAAAAACGTAAAGAAGTAGTTTACTTTACAAAGAAGTTGAAGGACTGAGTTTGATAGACTTACGTCATAGTAGACATAGATGTCTCTAGTTTTATTTATTATTGCGTTCGAGGAACGAGAACGCCACCTAATCTCACGTGTCATCGACCTCTGTGTACATGTACAGCAAGGAAATTTTGAGATTTCGTGTGAAGTTTGCAAAAAGTCCACCCCGCTCGGTTTTTTAAGGGGTACTCGGCCGGGAAACTGGTACTCGTGGCCTCGTTTTCGCGTATCTCGTCTCGGCCGGAAACTGGTACGAACTCTTGGCCTCGTTTTCGCGCACCTCGTTGTTGTGTTCAAATGCCACGTCATTCTCCGTTCGACGTTGTTTCGACGTTTTGGGGGAGTTGTTGACTTTATGGTTGTTCGTTTTGCTGTTGTTTTCTTCGCTCTGATCGGTAAGTTGCGTACATTGAATATTCATTTGTTGTAGTATACACAATGTTATTCAAAGTTCTTTCAGGTTGCATTGATCGAAGTCTCAGGAAAGTGTGTACGACTCGTGATATACTGAGCATTAAGCCGCAGCTCTGTGCTGTGTTGCAGTTTGTGTTGTCAACCCGCTTCCCCGAAGATCGCCTCGCTGTTGTACCTCAGTTGCGATGTGCATTGTGCCAAACAAACTTACCGAGTTGTGTAGCTCGGCGGCCATTGTGCCAAACAAACGTACCTTTGTCTTACTGTTTGAGTTACAAGAATTAAAAGTTGTTGTTATAATATTTTCAGCCATCCTCAATTCCTCCATAGTAATAATTAGTAATGGGAGACACGTTGAATTCCACATCAAGAAGTCCAGGTTCAACCATTGGATTGTGTTCTTCCAACTATTTAAAATTCCCATACTTATTGAATCTGAGCTTAAAACCAATGAATAGAAACATAAGAAACACAATATGAGATTAGTTGTGCTGCTCTTGACCAATTATATTGTTTGGTCTGCTTGAAAAGTTCTTACAAAATTTGGCGAGATTCCCAGAAGTCACAACATCAACATGACCCAAAACAATGGTAATGGACACAATCTCGAACCCAGATATAACAGTCTCTTCACTCGGCGGAAGTATCATTGAAATACCCAGAAATTTCAACCTGGCCAACAAATAAGCGCTGACCAAGGATACTGTGCACTCTGGGTACGGCATTGTAATGAGCAGTCTTCAGACTTTTCTAGAACTTTCTACCCATTCCCACAACACCCTTTACGTGGTTTCAAAATTTAACCCACAAAATACCTCACCGAACATGGACACATTCCAGACTCTCGAACGCACTCCCATAATCCATGATTACTTCTAGTTCTAAGTTTTATTAAGTGCCGATTCTTGCCATCGGGTACATCTCCACTGGGAATGCGATCAAATCAAAAAAATAATAAACAGCAGCAAGAACATAAGCACCTTACACGCACCAAGCAAGTATGAAATATGAGCGACGATTTTATGAACGACGACTTTCATCGCTCAACAATGACAACTGCAGTTAATGTGAAACTTATTAAGTTTCCGCCTGACAGCTATGCTACCTTTAGTTACGTGAAGGTTTGCTATGTGAAGCGATAACAGCCGAGCAACGGAGCACAGACAATTTAAAGGTGAGTGAAACCTAAAGTTTATGACGAGCTAGTGTAAGAGAATGCCTAATTTATGCACCACGAACAGTGTAATGCTAGTACCGATATAGGCACATAAATGTAAGCCATCAGCCATAAATCATTTCCTGATGTCGTGTGCCAGTAAACATCGAGACGCAAGCATGAACAAAATACACGGAAAGAAACTACTTCTCTTTCTGAGCTTGTATCGTTTGTCGATGGTATGAACTGAAAAGACACAAGTATACGATAAAAGGCACTCGTGTAAGTGCATGTGGTTTCAGCTATGTTTTGTCGGCCACAATTTTATAGACTTTCAAATTATATTTTTCCTTTCACCTGTATTTAACGGTTAGCTATTTAGATTACACAATGCGATATTTGACAAAACGATGAGCACAGCATGTCCTGTTTCACGAAATTAAACACGTGGTTAGACGATTGATGTAAGGACGCTTAGGCCCGTTCCAAACGCCGCTCCACTCATGTGCCGAACCAAACTCAGTAAGGTTCGACCTTGGAGCGACTTTGGAGCGACCGCTGATTCAAACGGCGTATTTGTGTCGAACTTAATTCGCGGAAACAAGTCGTTAACAATAATAATGTTGACTGAACGTCTGCGTTGAGGATGATAAAAGGTTTTTGCAGTCGAAATCAGCAAACTATTACGCAAGTTTTGCTATGATAATAATATTTCCGGAAAAGCAAATTCAGTCCGCGAGATTTATATTATTTAAACTGGTTTTCTCTTGAGAATTAGTTTGTAAATGCTAATCTACAAATCTGATCTCACAAATTGGGGAAACAGCAAAAAGGAATTACCACCAAAACAATTTTCCCATGAAGTTCCGCGTCTCTTGAGCTGAAACATGTTGAAAGATAAACAAAATGCGAGCCCGGTGAGCGAAGTAATTTACCCGGAATTTTATGCCGTCGTGCTTCATGCATGGCTGATCAGACCTAGTCACGCCACTCCACTTTAGACCAATCATGAGCGCTGTTATATCGAAAATACATTACAGTAATTCATGCATTAGGTTCGGCACATGAGAAGAACGCCGTATGAATCAGCCGCCGCTCCAATGCCGCATAGTGCGGCAGACCCTGCCGAACCTAACGTTTTTTGCCGAACCTAATTAAAACTGCCGGACCAAACTGATTCAAACGCCGCTCTTCTGCCGTACTTTATTCACCAGTTAGGTTCGGCACATGAGTGGAGCGGCGTTTGGAACGGGCCTTACATTACGAACAATATTATTATAGCGGATGAAATCGTCCGAAATCGGCTGGGAAAAAGCTGTCATTTGCACCGCGAAGATTTTTGGCGACTACTCTTGTCCGTATCATAATTTCTCACAGTCAAAAACCTTGAAAAGAAAATCACTTACAATAGTAGCCCTTCTGTTGAAATATACCACTTTTAAACGAAAAAAAAATGCGTTCCTCTGGAAAGAAGGCTTGATTGTTCAATCTGAGAATGCGTGACATTTATGAGTTGTCTCATTTCACTTCCGTGTATCTGATTCCGCGTGTCTTCTGCGTCTACGCTTTAACACGCTCGAAAGTCGTTTCTCGAAAAGTATTACACGGATGAAATCAAGAAGCTAGAAGCATTATTCCCTGTTTGTTCTGAATTTCGCTGTGAAAATGGGAGAGCAGAGAGTTTTTGCATATTTAATTGCATGCATAGTAATTATAAAGAGCAATGTGAATTTATTTATTTTTACAAAAGCTGGCACAATGCCCTAAGGTAAACGCCTGTCACAAAAATACATCGGACTCATCAATAAAACCTGGACTGTTGCGTCCGCGTACCGTCGGCATTACGTCGGCTTTCCGACAGAATACGTCCAATGCCCTGCTGAGTGTAACAGCTCGCATCAAAGGGCTGAAATTTTGAAATATATGAAATTCATGACTTAAAATTACGAAACCTGAAGTGTGATCAGTATCTCACCGAGAGAGACAGTTGTGCTTCACCGTAGGTTTAACCAATCTTCACACCGATCTTTTATGAACCTTCTAGTACCTGGAGCACCCTTCCCCCCCCCCCCCCCCCCCACCCACCATGTAACGTTAAAGCCATTCACCCCATGGTCACCACATTGACACAGGATGATGTACACAATGATTCTAGTAACTATGGTTACGTTGGAGTCATTATTACGTAATACAACGTCATTTGTTTGATGTTTTTGGGTCCAAATAGTATTTTATTAATATTCCCATCACAATTGAATGCGTAACCACAATCTCCTAACAGCAACGTGTCGGATAAGGTTCTTGTTTCTGATAAAAATTTGTTTCCATTGTGAACAACAACGACGGCATAATGACGTCTTTAATATTGAAATAGCTGGCAACGCCACCAACTTGGATCCACCATTTTAAATTTCTTTAAATTAATTTATTTCTTTAAATATCCTAAAAATCAAAGTTAGTGGACTGTAAAACTTAAGTTTCTTATAAAAGAATGATTCAAGACAGAAAAAATGAAATTACAGGGAGAAATGTTCTGGTTAGAAACTTTCTCCGCCATCTTGGATTTTAGCTCAACTTAACTATGTCTACTGTGATACATTGTTACTAAATTAAGTGTAAAACTGCAAATGTCATCATTAAACATAGAAATAATATTGATTAAAAACCCCAAAATGCAATTTTTGTAAAACATCGCTGTCACTGAAAACCGGTTGCTATGGAAATACCAAAGTTGGTGGTCACGTGGTACTGGGTCAAAA
Organism: Meandrina meandrites; assembly: GCA_963693305.1. NCBI lineage: Eukaryota > Metazoa > Cnidaria > Anthozoa > Scleractinia > Meandrinidae > Meandrina > Meandrina meandrites. The sequence continues at coordinate 47,477,213 of OY855903.1, forward strand.
TCGTTTTGAAGTTATACATCTTTAAAGTTGGGTGGGCCTCAAAAGCCCTCCCTCCGGTCTGAATAGGGTTAATAGGGCGAAAAATTGGAAACACAGATTTCAGTCAACTGTTCTGCTCGTGACAAAATAAAATTACAGCTTTCACAAATTGTGTTTGCTGTGTCAAGCTACCAAAAATATGTTGCCAAAAGGTTTCCCGATAATTTTACGAAAAAGTAAGATGTTCGGTCATTATCGCTAAAATGTGTTTTTGAGTTACAAAAAAATAAAAGAGTAATATGCGATGGCACTCGAATAGAATAGGGTGTAAATAAAACATTCAGTGGTTATTTATTTCTGGAAATACGAAACAAGCCATTAAATTATGAACTACATTTTGAAATTTCCGTTCCTTACTCTCATTGAAAGCAGTTATCAACTCCCATGCTAGATAGATTTGCTTATATATTTATCAAACATCTTTCATTTCACTTCCAAAAGAACAGCCATCAAACCAAACCAAGAAAAATGACTCAAGAAGCAAGACTTTCCCAGAGACTTAATGTGGATCACCTGGTGCAAGCAGCTTCGAATGTGCTCGACTTTCTTGAGGTAGTTGATGAATTTCCTGGCTTATACGCTGGTCCAATCCTAGGAAATGCTATCAGAAGGTACGAAGTTTTCTGGCTACCACTTGCCGCTAAACAAGGAAAGGAAAGCAGGTTTCTGGTAGCTCCGCTGGACATCGCCTGGGTTTGGCATGTACATATGTTAGCACCGTACGCTTATGAGCAAGACTGCCTCAACATTGTGTCTCAAGTCATTGACCATACACCCATGAACAGATACCAACGACAGGAAGGTCTTCAAAAAGCAAGATATATCTGGGAAAGCAGTTATCCCGGGGAGGCATTTGAAGTTGACCTGACCCAACCAACGCCGTTTTTCATTCCTTACAAATTAAAAATTCGTCACGACCTCGAAAAAGCATGTTACCACCAATCCAAATTCTATTACCAGGTATCGTTGCCTCACTACGCTGACCGGCAATTTCTTGCCGAGGCGGTTGAGCGGTACAGACATCAACTGGAACTGAAAAACCAAAATCCGCATATTTCAGTGGTCCCATGCTATGATGTCGACCTGATATGGCGTGCCCATCTACAACTTCCACTCAATTACAAGGAAGTCACAGCAGAAGTGTTTGGAACAATGGTGCAACGTGACGACAGTGAAACAAGCGTCAACCTGGGAACTACGTTAAACGATTCTGAAACGTCAACACATGCCGTGTGGGAGGCAGCAGGTTTACAGTTTAACAAACCGGGGACAATGTACAGAGGCGATCCTCCTCCACAGAGACCTCCGCGACCTGATTGGCTTTATGCTCCACTAGCACGACTTGAATACGTAGTAAGCATCCTGAAGGTAGAGGTCTTAAATGCGGATGTCACCAAAACCTTCTATGTCCGAGTGTTTGACCCGAATGGCTGCCTGATCCTGTTGCAAGGTATGAAAGGAGGCTTTGGTGTTGACCTGATGAAACAATGCACCATCAACAATGAAAAGAAACACGAAATCACAGTAAGTCTTCACCAAAAAGCATTTGTAGGAGAAAAGCCCATCGGTTCTTGCCAAACAAGTATGATGCCTCACCTTGACTCACTTCGTGTGGATGGGCCAGCACCTATGCACCCTTGGATTATAGATGCTACATTCAGCGGTTCCCAGAGCGTCGTGAGGTTGACAGTTATGTTAAATCCTCCAGCCGTTGAGGGATATCGATTCACGATCCAACAAGATTTGTTCTTCACAAAGTTTGACCATCCTTCGATGGTTCTTAATTTCCCCCAAGTTATGCTCACTCCAAGTGACTTTGCAAAGCCCTTCTTGCCCTGCGAAGCCGCAACGCATACTTTGCTGGACGTCAGAAAACGAGAGGCATTCAAGTGCCGTGTTGTTCACTCTACTGCAGCTGTACTGTCAGCAGTCGAGGTTATCAGCCTTCACAATGCCACTGTAGCATCAGCTAGCACTATCAACTCCACCGTTCTTCCAGAAAGGGAATCCATTGAAGGCGACGAAAGATGTGTTCCACTGAACCAAAAGAAGGGCGAGCGAGCCATGCTTATCCGAGGTCGAAAGGATTGGGGCATTTGTATTGGCAAGTGGCAAAAAGGACACCTTTTGAAACGATCCGCCGGCCAAGTGGAGATCAAGTTTTTCAGTCTCCATGGAACGAAAGGTTGGTGTGAAATACGCAAATACAAGGAAGGACTGTACCTGATATACATTGATTCAAGCAACTACGTGTACATAGATTTGAAGAGAAGCACCTTCGTTGTATCTCCTGCCTCGCAAAGCATTCCAGAGATCATTGCATTGGCTTTCTCAGTGTCAATTCTCTACCTGCTCTGCAAACCTTACACTCCAACGCCATCGAATGCGTCCTCGCCATCATCTCACAAGAAAGCCAAAAGTGACAAAATAACTCCAATGCTCCTTGCTTCAGGTTACAACAGTACCTCGGTTCCAACCAATATCTATTTGGGTCCCGAAGCATGTGGTCCGTTTGTTGGCCGTGGCAACTATGATTTCGATTCGGAATCTGGATCTGATTGGTCAAAAAGCCTACAATCCAGAGGCGCCTTTGATACTGAAGAAGCGACCCTTTTTTTTAAGATAAACGAAGCATTCAACCCACCTATAAAAAATTACTCTGGAGGGTCATCGGGCGGTTCTTGGGCAGGTGGTGGTGGAGGATTCGGTGGCGGAGGCTGCAGTGGAGGCGACGGTGGCGGTGGAGGCGACGGTGGCGGTGGAGGCGACGGTGGCGGTGGTGGCGCCTGCGGTGGAGGAGGAGGTGACGGTGGTGGTGGTGGTTGTTAAGAAGACGTAGATCTTGCAGGTTGGTTGAATATGATTTGATTGAGACTTGTTCCCAAATTCAGGATACATAAAGGCATTGGAAGAGGCTGGTATCCCTACCCTTGCTGGCAGGCGTGATTTGCTTTCAAAGAACCTATTTAACGATATTGTAATTACAAAAGACCACAAACTAGTCAATCTGCTGCCTAAAAGGTCAACTAACAGTCACCAACTTCGCAACAGGAGAGTGTTCGACACACCAGTTTGTAGTACGAACCGTTTTAAAAACTCTTTTATTTTATTTATATTATCGCATAGATCGCTTTTAATAGTTCTTAATATATTATAATGTTAATAGCTTTTAATATTTTTTTAATCTTGTAATATATAGTTTAAATATTTTTATGAATTGTAACAGTACACGTAATTGAGTCCAAGGACTGCAAAGTGTTATACTTTTAATAAACGATATTTCTTCTTCACTTGTACGTGAATCAAAGGTCAAGAATTAAATGTTTCTGTCACTTTTACGGCAACCAGAAGTCAAGAAAGACGTGTGTGTAGAACGTCTTGATGCATCAGAAAGCTGTGGACATGTCATATCATACCAAGAGTGGTGAAACATCTTCGAACTTTGCTAGATGTGCCATTATACTTATGGTCTCGAAAACTCCAATCATGGTACATGTACCTGCATACAAAGCAGGAGATAAACAAGAGTTCGGTAGTTACAGACCTATACCTCTTCTATCTTTTTTTTTTCAGAGTATTAGAGTGATTTATGTACAAAACAAATATCACTTTTATGTAAAGAAACTGGGACACTTAGTTAACGTCAATTCATATATGTCCAGGATTGACCGCTAATGAGCGAGATGCATGCTCTGCATGATAGGCATCACAAAGTGCCCTCCCTGTTAAACGTTCACCAAAATACACACAATTTTGTCAAATATGAAGTAATATGAAAATGGCTAATAACAAGTCTTATTATTCAACAAATTTGCGCGATGCCCATATATGGGCAGAAAGTCATTGTGATCCGAAAACATCTTGCAAAAAAATCTTGCAAAGCAATTTTTTCTCACTGCAAAAATCAGTTTCATTGACAATTTGTTGAATAATAAAATAGTTATCCTACTCAATCTTGCGGAATATCGTCTGATTTAAGCCAACTCGGCCTACGGCCTCGTCGGCTAAGTATCAGGCGATATTCCGCGCGATTTCGCAGGGAAATTGTTAAATATATGAAGTAGTTATTAAACAATATCTGCGTTCAATCCTGGACATAAGTGAAAAGCTTAAGCATTATAGTGTTAGGGGAATAGCATTGTATATTGATTCTTAATAGAGGATAATATATGATTGCGCGGATATCTCACGAGTGAGATATTGAGTTGAATACGCGAAGAGAAATTTCATATCTCCAAGCAACCATGCCTTATTTGTTTATTTTATAAACCTACTAATAACGAGGTTTTTGACGATTTTCCGAAGATTTCCGAAGATTTTCAAAATGTTGTCCGGTGATCATACGAATGTTTTCGAACATTTTCCGAAAATTTCCGAAATGTCCGGTGATCATACGAATGTTTCCGAACATTTTCCTCGAAGCTCACAGTTTTCCTCGAGCTCTCGGAAAACTGTTCGCTTCTCGGAACAAATAATGTCCGCAGACAAATACTCGTGCCGAAACCCCGAAATACAACATGGTGCCAGTTAGGCTAAAGAACTGCAGAAGCTTCAAACTTCCTTACCAACAGCCGACAGGGCTACAGAATTCATACTGAAATACAGTGATATACACTGTGCCACTAATAGAAAAACGGAAACTTTAACATCCCGGCTACAAAAGCCCGAGTAAAGAATATAAATACAAATCAGTTGGAATAAACAAACTAACGGAGCTGAGCAACCGCATACAATGAAAACGCGATTAGCACGGAGGCCAGAAAAAACCTGCCACAAAAAACCCCGTGGGCAAAAAAGAAGCAGGAAATCTGGGTAGGAACCATGGCTCAAGCTCCAACAATTGGTAGCCCATCCTACTGAGGCTTTACAAATAAATTCAAGGCTAGCCGACAACAAGGCGAAGAATAATCTGAAAAACTAAAAATAAAAAATAAACGGAGCCCTGAACTGGGCTGGTTCAGAGGCCTAGATGACTATCACGTGCTAAACTCCCCCTTATATACCCCTGGTTAACCACCCATAATGCACCGGCCTGGGACCCAGGCCGTGTTGTGTCCCGTGCCGGCAAAATAGTTATTTCGGCCTTCTTCGCAAGCTCATTCGTCAGAAATAACATTTACCGGCTGTCAAAAATCGGTTTCTTAAAGTTCTGAAAAAGCGAGTTTGAAGTTTGGAAGAGCCTGTTCACTTTGCTTTTGATTCTCAAAATTTTTGCCCGAGTGCAAACGTTTTAAGTAGGTTTCAAAAGTTTCTTCGTAAAGATATTCTGAAAAGCAAAACTCAAAAAACTCAAATTTCGCGGGTCCTACTGTAGAATACGGCCCTTACTATCTGCGAGTTATAATAAGTAATCTTCTTACGAATAACGTGGTGTTTAAATTTTATATGTGAAATAGTTAGACAGTTTCTCAAGATCTTTTTTGAATAAAGCTCTGGAGAGATGAAGAGCTTGATGAAGCTTGAATAGAACTGCAGTGCAGCTAAACTAAACATGGCATTGTTAGAAAAAAGGCAGAGCAATGCTGTGCCTTGTGACTTTACAGTTTTACAATTTCATGAAAAATGTTTGTGATAAATAGTCGACGTTTCGTTTATTTTCGCTGACGTTTCATCGTAAAACACTATTAAATGGAACAACGTACCGTTATGTTTGCTGTTTGAGGACGATCACGAAAGACCTGTGCTTTCACCACTTTCTTTAGCCCAACCATCCCCCGCCTGGCAATTGAGTTCCTCGCTACCCTCAGTAATATGTGATTCAAAACTCTACGACAAGGGACAAGAGATTATCCTTAAATATGCAGAAAGGAAGTTGTGTGCATGTTTATGGGGTTGGGGGTGCGATGGGTTTGTCCGCACCCCTCACGCGCCGCAAAGGGCCGCTTAATCTGCGAGGGAGAGATAAAATGACTCTCAGAATCGGCAGTAAAAGGGACTTCAACAACTCAATTTTTCAATATTTCCCGGGGAAATATATCCCCGGATTCCCCCCCCCCCCCCCTAGACGCTCATGCTTCCGGCGCTCGCACCCACCCCAGCAAAATCCTGCCTACGGCGCTGCAATAAAGGTAACCACTGTTAGCTTCCAAGAACTGACTGTTTTGCGACAGCTGCTAGGTACGCTTCTTGCTTTAGAGACATACTTGGGGATTATGATATTTATATCGGTGCATTTCAAAACTGGTCAGTATATCGTCTATGATAATACACAAGTATTCGCTTCAAGTTTTGATTGGTTCACTGGATTGTGTGTGTCCTCTGTGATTGGCCAGAGTAATTCTTTTGGTTTTGGTTTTACGACAATCAATTAAAAATCGCTTTAACGATTGAAGAAGTAAATCAATACTCGAGTCCTATAAAACTTGGTTTCCCCCTGGGTGGCACCGTGGCCTAAAGATTAGTTCGTTGGACTCCGGATCGAACGGTCCGGGTTCGAGCCCTGGCTGGGGCACTGCGTTGTGTCCTGGTCAAGACACTTTACTCTCATTGTGCCTTTCTCCACCCAGGTGTATAAATGGGTACCGGCGAATTTACTCCTGGGGGTAACCCTGCGATGGACTAGCATCCCATCCAGGGGGGAGTAGAAAAACTCCTAGTCGCTTCATGCTACGGAAACATGGGAGCGTCCGTCCTGATGGGACACTTGGCTCGTATGCAGACTTGACCTACTCTCCATGGAAATATCAAACGTCCAGTTACACAAATGTAACGTTATTAGTCAACAAACTGCTAACATAAAAATATACATATATTTCTTAGAAAAATAAGCGTTAAGAATTAATAACGTTTCGAAATCTTCAAGACGTCAAAAGTTGCAATCACGAACTGGCCTTCGCATTTTAACTTGACTGGCGTCTAGAATATGTCGGAACGAAGTTTCTTTTTATCGCTTATTTTTCTAAAGTATTGAAGTGTTTTTTGCAAACCTTAAACTACTTTTACCTTCATTAAATAAGTAATTAGAGAAAACAGTGAAGTTGGGAATATGCTGCTTTTCTAGGTTAACTGCAAGAGGATGAAGGGTCTCTCGATAGCTGTAAATGTGGAAGTGAATAGGTATAATATAATGAGAGGTATATTAGCGCTGAACCAGCCCAACAGGTTTCACTGAGAAAAGACGTTATTGTGCAGCGCTAATTCGAGGGCGATGCTTTTTAATACTTTTGGTGTCGTGTGTGGCGATTATTCCAGTAAATACTGTATGGTATACTCCTTCACAGCTGTCATACGGCCCATATGATCACGCAACGCTCCCCCGAGAGGCGTTTTGTGACATTTCAGGTAACGGCGCGTAAAGGACCCTTGCAAGTTCGGAACGCTTTCTACAATCACAACATGTAGCCCAGTATAACAGCACAAAGGTTCCAGATCTTATTTTTATTTTGAAATGCATTGGAAACAATATCAAACAGTACTGCGTGAAGCGGACACTCCAATACCAATACCTGTTACAAAAATATTTGGACTAACTGCATGCATCTGCTGTAAGATTTCCCTCGACATTTAGTGTTTTTCACAGCCTTGGAAGGCATGTTTGCGAGATCACTACTTCCCAGTGGCTGGTTATCGTGTGGATTTAAAACAAAGTGCTGCTGGAGTGATTTAAGTACAGTGTAACCCCATTAATACGGATACCAAGCGGACATGCAAAAGTGTCCGTATTAAGCGGGGTCACGGACACGTTCTATCGATACATAGACTAAGGCAGACACTCAAACGGCAACAAAACGTCAGGAGTGTCAGGGACGTAGCTAGGACGTAGCTAGGAACCACTTACATGGTTCACTGCAGATGTTTGGTCCTGCAAATGAACGAGGCAACTGTCTAGCACTGGAAAAAAAGGGCATTGGGGGGGTGGGCGGCGTTTGGGTGGGGGATCACAAGCACCCCAGAACACTTAGCTACGCCCCTGAACGTTGTTTTAATTAGACAGTAACTGACACCTTAAGGTCATTTTTCATACTCTCGAACTAAAATTAAATTTTAATTCTCTCCCAATATCCATCACTGGTTCAAAAAGCTTTCCTCCTTGATTGAATTTTAAATGAAATGATACTGAATTGGTCAAGCCGCACATTATAAATATACTGATACTGATAACCGAGGTGGCCTCCCTCGAGGTGGTTTCTTGATGGTCTCCTCGCCCAACTTCAGCATAAATTTTAAATAACTATCCTTGTTCCTTGTTAATTCTAGAGAAAATATATAAGCTTTTCGTCTGGACAAACGAAACTGTCCGTTATATTGGGGTGTCCGTGTTAAGCGGGGGTCCGTAGAGCGGGGTTCCACTGTACTTAATTCCGATAGGGAAGGGGATTACCTTTGGAATTTTGCAGTGTGAAAGTTAAAAAATGCTCATTAATAGAAACTTGCTTCTGATAATTTTACAATATCTTTGCGATTTTCAGGCGCCATGTTATACAATAACTGCTTTGCAGTGTTATCGCATTATCATTAAAAAGAATTAGTTTTTCCACCTCTTCCTTGCTCGTTATGATCAACCTCGTTCCCAGAGTCTCTCTTCTTTCCCAGGGGAGGAGAAGTGAGACCCTGGGAACAAGGTGGCGTTATGACGTCATCCCACTCGCTCCATGTCCCTCACTTGTCCATCCTCTGTCGTGACTCGCCGAGTTGGCTTGGGCCACACATGACATTCCATGGCACAGCTTCATCTGTGAAGACAAAATAGCAAAGCAAGAACGAGTCAAAACACGGTACTGCACAACGTGAAATAACTACATGCGACTCTCATTACCCATTTTAGCCGGTTTTGTCAATCCAAGAGCCACCATGATTTGAACAAACTCTTCTTTCGATCTGGTCAGTCGTGGGTTGTATTTCAATTCTTCGCCAACAGTAGTGGCAGTCTCACCTAGAGGGAAATTGATTGATCGATAAATGTATTATTATACACTTAATGTCTGGTCCCGAGGGAAACAGTTAGTTTTGTTTTCCCGAGAGTCTCGATGTTTCCCGAGACGAAGTCGAGGGAAACATCGAGAATCGAGGGAAAGCAAAACTAACTGTTTCCCTCGGGACCAGACATTAAGTGCTTTGTTATACATCCAAAGAATGAACAAATTAAAGAAACGAACGAAAAAAAATTGCGTTAACAACAGCACGCCTGAGCACGACTTTATTTCTTCTATAAAATACTGCAAATGTAAAAACACATCGTAAACTACGGACAAAAGAAAGCAAAGAACCGACTTACTTTCCAGGCATTTTCGAAATCCTTCTGCTCTAAAAGTTTTTTGACTTCGTTTTTCGAATAAAAAGTAGAAAGCGCCGGTTTTAGCCACAAACTGTTCCACTGTGTTTCACGAACTTTCGAAGAACTATTCGACAAATTTCCTGGAATCGCCAAGAGTGAGCTTCAAAACATCACGCCACAATCACGCCACCGGTCTTGGTCACGTTTTGATCACGTGCTTTTTCTGGCCATTGATCACGTTCAGGTCAATGTATCCCGATCGGGATACATTTGATGAAAATGTATCCCGATCGGGATACATTTAAATTTATACAAGGTCACGTGATTATGAATCAGCCAATGAGAATCGTCTTTAGAGCAAGAGAAACTGCGGATGTATAACAATACGTATTATTTGTAGTCTCATGGTAAGACAACTAAAGCTAATCTTACAGCTAATTAAAACCTTAAATACCAAGGGTCCTTTTGAGGTCTTTCCAGTCCTTAATATTTGCAAGCAATTTGGGAAGTACAAGGAACACAAACTCGATCTTTCAATAAGGCCCCGTCAACACTAATCCGGATGAATTTGAAAACGGAGTTTTCACCCCGAAAACGGATAAAATGTTTTCCGTCCACACTATCGTTTTCGTATCGTTTTCAATATTCTCACGGTCCACACTGATCCGGATATATTTGAAAACGAAACGCGGCATCGGCCCTAGATGAATGGCAGAGCTTGGATACAGAATTACTAGAGCCCTCACTAAATTCAAATTAGGCAATTATTTTAATGTTTTTGTCGACTCCGAGGATAACGTCAATCAAAAGCTACTATATATAGTAGAACTCCTATTAAGCGAAATGGTAGGGGTTCGTCAGAAATTAGCATAATGCCATTTAAAAAGGTTAAAACGTTATTTCAATACAAAATAAAGTGAAAAGGAATAACGGAACCTCATGAAGACCACAATGAACGTGTGTTTGAATGATTTTGTCAACCACTACTGTCCGAGCTTGTTGAAGATAAATCCAAACATCGTATTATTACATTCTTACTGGCCGCTAAATAGGGGTAAAAACAATAGAAGAACACTCATGAGGACGGCAGAAAGGTGGCCGCAGTCGCTTTATAGAGGTGGCCGCTTAAAACGGGGTTTTATTTACAGCATTATACTGACAGAAATTTTGGGACTTTTGTTACTGGCCGCTTAATAGGGGTCTTGAATTTCTATTTCACTTAAGAAATTCGTAATAATCCGTAGATTTCAGAGCTATCTTCAGCTGAATGTTTTTGAAAAAGACAGCGATCAATTCCTGAAAGAAAGTCGAAAATTCACAGAATGCAGAATTTAATGATTTCATTTTGCTCAGAGAACGGCGAAACAAAAGTACCAAGACTTATAACTCACGTGCAGAGCTATTGTACTGCTAATAAAACCGAAAGGGGACTGTGACAGAGATCACATGGCTATTTGACATCGGCGTTTTCGAAAAGCTCCGTTTTCTGCCGTCCACACTGACGACATCAACTAGCCGGCGTTTTCAAATTTCTCCACTCTGGAGACCGTTTTCGAAAAGCTGCGTTTTTGATGACCGAAAACGCCGTTTTAGTGTGGACGGTTGACCAAACCGGAGGCAAAGAGATCCGGATTAGTGTGGACGGGATCTAAGTTTTGCTGAACTTTGCATATATTTGGTGAAAATGCTTCAAAGCACTTTAAAAACAAGATTTTCCTATCCGGTTAGTTATGTTAGACCTGGAACTCAGCCTCAAAAGAAAGATACCACGTGTCGTACAAACCATTATAGTCGTGAGCAGGATACAGCAAATAGTCCTCTGGTAGAGACAGGATCTTACTTGTTACCGAGTCATATAGTGTTTCAGGATTTCCTATATAAAAAAAGAAATGAGTTATTTAATAAATAAACAACCTTAAAAGCTCTATTCCAGCTTTCTTGTTTTCTTGCTTGTTCATAAAATCATACCATGATCTACCACCACCTAGCGAAAGGGGAGCTCTTTTAATAGTTCTTTTACGGTCATTATTAATAGTCATTATTTTTATTGAACCATGCATTAACATGAAAATATACTGAAATTGGAAAATCAGTTGAGAAGAGTTTGGTGAGTGACTAGTACATTGTATACACATCCATGAGAGCGATTTTAAGCCATCCAGCCATTTTTTCACAGTCATAATGCGCAATATGTTAAGGAGTATCATAGGCATGCAATGAGTGCAAAGAGCTATTAAGCTAGGTACAGCATATCTTCTGTATGTATATTTACATGCCCATGATACTTAGGTCTCCAAATAAATATTATTTGCTATTCTCAGGTCAAAAAACACTAAAATATAGCTATTGTTCAAATGAAATTCTTACACAATACTGCTGTCTCAATTACATTTTACAATCATTTTCATCGGGGGAATTTAGTCCTTATCAAGTAAATGATCCGGTCCTTAGTACCTATTACCTATCAAAGGTCATTGAATTTATTGCAAATAGGTAAAGAGAAGATATGTGTTGATCACACTCCTACCCTCTTGAAAGTCTGTTCGACCGCAGGCTCTTATAAGGAGAGCATCACCGGTAAAGGCCATCCTGTCGGCATGATTCACATACGTCACACAACCTGCAAACAGGCAATTTTGTTTACTTATTCATTAACCATTTCTAAGGTACACAGAGAAACACTGTTAGTAATGGTCAGTTTGCTAAATGCAGTGCAGGAGTTGTTGGGGGGGGGGGGGGGGGTGTAGATGCTCATAATGTAGAGTTTGATGCTTATCAAGCTTGACTCATGGAAAGTTAAAACTTGTCCTCCCCACCCCATGCCTGTGAGTTGATTTTACTCAAATACCAGCAAGCACCCAATTTTTTGTTTTTACCCCCCCCCCCCCCCCCCCCCCCCCCGTCCTTATATCAACTCCATAATGTTTTTCTGTTGGTTCACACCTGACAGTGTGCACACACACAGGATCAAATTTAATCTCATTGCCTTTTTTCAGAATCTTTTGCAAGAGCATATCTCTGAACATACCGTTTGTATGCCCTGGAGTTGAACAGACCTCAAGTGCCTATACAATAGAACAAACCAGTCGAATAATTAATTTTAAAAGGAAATGAAACAGACTGAACTTATGTAAGGTTCCACTGAAAATTAAGTTCAGTGCTGGATCAACAAATTATACATTCTAATATATAATTTTTAACTTTATTATCATTCAATTCCAGGCCTATTTTGTCCCAGAAATAATATTATTCCAATACGTTGCAATGCTGACACAGTAGGAGCAGCAGACTGGTCTAACAACTCTCCAAGTGCCTTCCATAACTTAGCAATGTCCACTAGGGGATTAACCATTCAATTGAAAAGCAATCCATCTCCTGATTGCTTCATGCTACCAGAAACTGGAAATACTGTAAGTTGACAGCACCAGCTTCAGATGAGCCAATGGACCTGAATGCAGTCTTTACAGGACTGGCTCCTCTACTATCTCCATATAAATAAATAAAATTATAATAAATATTAAATAAAATAATATACCGTAATAATATTTAATAAAATAATCTGCTGACTGCAGACTGCAGACCTGGGGTAAAATGCAGACCGAGGGTTTAACAACGAAACATGAACCACAAGGTGAATAAAAGCGCATTTTACCTTTGTTTATATCGCAGCCATTTTGAATTTTAAATACATGACTAGTACTGGTACCAACAAACCTTCGCAAGCACATTTTATGTAGTTTACATGACATCTTACCCCTAATGCTGGGCCATGAAGTGTAAGATATAAGGTTAAAAAAATTGATGTCACAGAGTTGCTTCGTTAAGACGAAAGCCCGTTTTTCCACCGCTAAGCTTGGTTTAATGCGAATATGTCGTCCGCGTTTCAAGTAATCCAGAAACTCATTTCACAAAGCTTAGTGTTTAGCGGGGTTTTGTAAATTGTTGGCAATGTTTGGGAAGAGATAGTTTTTCTCAAAGGATTAGTAAAATTTGGAGAAATAAGAAATATTAAAGATTCAATGTGATTTTAAAATTAGAATTTGAAGTTAAAAGTTAGTAGATGGACACCAAACAGTCCCCTGACAACCTGGGGTGCTCTTGTGTTCAGGGGTCAACTGTCTGGTGGTGTTTCAAAAATTATTTTCTATCCCTTCTTTAAACCTCTTAAAATTTCACTCAAAATCAGGTGTACCCCCACCTTAATAGATGTTCTTTGAACAGAACACGGCAAGCAAAACTCGTAAGTATTGAGATCAGTTTGGTTGCCATTTCACGCTGTCCGATATGTTTCCACTTCAGAGTCACGTGATTTCCCTCGTAACCGAGTTCCAGGTCATCTCAGTTAACAAAATGGCTCGGTGGATCGTGTTCGTTATTTTACCCTCAGTCTTCATTTTACCCCTGGTCTGCAGTCTGCAGTCTGCATTTTACCACAGGTCTGCATTTTACCCCCGGTCTGCAGTCTGCAGTCCGCAGTCTGCGTTTTACACTGACCGATAAATAAATATAAACTTTGCTTAACAAGGGTAGCACGTGCACGTGACAGTCTTGCAACTGGCAAACCTGTGGCCCTTGGATTCCCATTTAAATTGGAATTTAGAGATGTTGGTTTTTGGGGGAGGGAGGAAAACCGAAGAACCTGGAGAAAAACCCTGGGAGCAAGGAAGAGAACCAACAACAAACTCAACTCACACATGGCACCAGGTCCAGGAATCGAACCCAGGCCAGGCTGGTGGGGACCCTCACACAGGCCCCTCCCCTTGATTCACCACTGATGTCTCAAGGCAAAGATATAAATTTATAAATTTAAGTAGACCGCTAACCTGTTCCCCAAAGTCAATTTTCTCTCCATCATTTATAAACAAATCAGCTTTGGCTCCACTTATTTTAGAGATCACACTTTTGCAGCCTGTGAGATTCTTAAGAATCCCTGTTCCAGTCACATGATCAGCATGTACATGTGTGTTCACTGGCAAAATAAAATAAAATTAAATAGAATACAGAGTCCAACTTTAAGATTCTCCCAACTGTTTTGGTAAATTGTATGCAATGCTTACATTATATATAACAGAATTGAACCCTTTATAGAGAATTTTGTTGTATAACAAATGATATTCTTCATCTAGGGGACCACCAAGTCATATTCCCCAGTTTTCAAACTTTGCATTTTACGTCCATAATTATGAGTTTCTTTTTCATCCAGTTCGAACGTTAATGGAACAGTTAATTTATTTATGCCTGTGGACTGACAAACATCTGTGTATATTGTTGAAATTATGCTAATGTGATGCATGTTCTTTTACTTTATGATTGGCATCACAAAGTGTCCTCATTAATAAATTAAAGATGTAAAAGTTCACAAAAACACACCTTATTTTGTCAAACATGATAAACATGGGATTATGAAAATGTCAGATAACTCAGTCAAACAGGAGGTATACTTATTAAACAATCAATCCTGGACACAAGTGTAACTTTATGTCAAATGGAGGTTACTGTTTACTTTTCACTGTTCAAAGCAGATTATCCATGTATACTTACTAGCATAAGTAAGCTTTAGGTCCAACTCTTTTGCTATCCTGATGTCTCTCTCAGCCTGCAAAAAGAGAATGTACAGAAGCAATTAATATACATGTACTTTTCAATGTAGGGGGCGGAGGGGGGGGGGGGAAGTACAGGAGGATGGGAGTCAGGGAGAAAAGAGGCAGGAGGTGGAGAAGAGAGGATGGGATCAAAGCGGAATCCGTGAGGCAGTGGGAACCGGGAGAAATTTGAAAAAAATTCCAACATTTTGCAATAGAAATGGGACAAAGAGACAGGAACCACTGTAAATTATTGACCAACCTGAGTATCCACTGGATCAATAATAACTGCAGCCCTGGTCCTGGGACATCCCAGTAAATAAGTGTAAGTATAAGACTCCAAGTCAAATAACTACAAATGGAGAGAAATATAAAGATCAGCCTTATAAATAATGGTTAAACCGAGTACAGCTCGCGTGTTTCACAATAAAGCCATATCCCACATACACGCCCCCTTTAATTCGCTTTGTTAGAAAATTTAAAAACGAAAATCAATTCATATCTATTAACAATAAATTAAAATTGCCCTCAAGAAAACTGTATATGAGGGTCGTTACTTTTTGGAATCAAGGAACGTGAAAACTTGCATGACTGTTTACAAAGCACGCCAGCAAATATTTCGGGTAACGTGCTGACTGGGCGAAACATAACTTACATCTTGGACAAACACAAGACATTGTCTTCCATCATCTTCTCTCGCGCACTTTTGACGCGATCGTAACTCACCTGCCTAAAGATAACTCTAGCTCTTGCCCCAGCCATAACGATACGACCACCAGAAAGCTTATTGACCTCAAATGACGGGAAATAAATGGCAACACGTTCGTTTATTTCATGGTCAAGGTGAAGATTGGGCTCCAGTCTTCTCTCGCTCTTCAACGCGTACAAAGGATTCTGGGATGCATGTTTCTCCGCCAAAATGGCGGCAGATTTGTTTTGGCTGAAAGTTTGTGTGTTGTTGGGCTCATTTCTTGCCTTGACAAGCGGTCAAAGCAACCGAACTGTATTTTCAGCGTCTTCTACTTCAGGTAATTCATGTGTGAAGTTCTGGGTTGATGTGTTGAAAGAACGCATGAGTTTTGACACGACGTTTAGTAATGGCCTTGATGCAGCAATATTTTTTTCTTTTGCATCATCTAGGATGACATTGGTTTTTCATAGACATGTACATGGGAGAGCTCACGGCTGTTAAAACCCTTTTTTTTATAAATTACCCACACCTCCCCTTAGGGGTTCTGGTTATTATCAATTGCCTGATGTCTCCCTCGTGCTCCCACACGGCAAACATGTAAATCATTTTTTTTTTTTAATGTGATGTAATCATTCTTAACTTGTAACTGATGTTTTTACCGTGTTTAAATAAAGTATATGATGATGATGATCTTCGTGTGGGTATATGCAACTGGCCAGAAAAAAAATCTGAAACGGATCTGAAACGAAATGCATCTGGTCAATTACATTTTCTGATAACTTACATTTTTCTGATAAATTTTGTTGTATTTGAAAGGTCTAGAACTCGACCAAAGTTTACAAAGAAAATAACCACGTTTAGCACTCAACCGGCCATCTTTTTCCCGGTTATATCCGTCAATTTTGTGTTAATAGATACTACACATTTAAGCTTACATGTACATCTATGCACATTTTTTAAGCCGGTTTTCAGACAGGTGATTTTTAGAATGCAGAATGTACTGAATGCAGCCTGCGGAATACACCAATGTCATAAAGGGAAGGATAACCTCTGCATGTATTTTATTGGCAGTTTGACAACACATTGGAAAGTACTACAATGTCTGAATGAAAGAATAATAATTAATAAATCATCCTTACTTATTCTTGGTTTGCAAGTGACATTTATTATCATTGCCATGTTGGTGGCCATAGACAAAAAAATTCTGGATTTGCTTCACTCACTCAAGCACTGCCATTTAGCCCTGATTTCTGAAACGTCTTGAAGCAATCTTCAATTTCCCTGGAGTTTCGAGAAGTTGGAATTCTACTCGACTATATTTACGTGAGTTGAGGTTGTTGGTCTTTGCTGTTCTCTAACTTGGGTTTTTTATCAGCTTTCCCAGTTGTCATCCTCATTCAACGTACATATGCCCTGGCCATCACCTTTCACTCAGTCCTCATACATTTTTATATATATTTTTTTTGGCGTCATTTTTTTAATATTATTTTTGAACAAAAGGTTGCACCTGTGATTTGACTGGTAATGGCTGTGATGTGAACTGCTGTTGTGACACTGATTGTAGCACCGCAGATCAACAGGCTTTCACAGAATGCAAAGATTCAGATGAGAAGTATGTTTACTTCTTTGATATTTATACATTTATTTACTCATTTTAGCTGTGATGAGCTTCTGTGGGCTTGATTTCCAATCATTATGGATTTCTACCTACTGTACTTTTTATTAACCATCTAGAACATTGGAACCCTGGCAGTAGAAAATACCCCATTATTTAAACAATTTAGAGTGTTTCTGTCAAGGAACTATATATTAACTGACAGTTGCCCTGTGGAAATTAAATTTTCTTAAAACAAATGTTAGCCTGAGAAGTGAGCCTTCAAAGGCTAATATGCTAGTTTTAAGAACATCAAATTACCTAGGCGCAACTATCAGAGCTGAGCCAAAACCACTCAATCATCTTTATTGTTCACCATTTTCTTTTGGGCCCATTCAAAAATAAGCATCTTGAAATATTTTTCACTTTTTAAGATGAAAAACTTAAAAGCCAAAATTGAGCAATTCAAACAAAACCAAACCAAACAAGAAACCAACTAAATGCAGATATATCAACAGTACTGTTTATTCTGTAGGCCTCAGCTTTAAAAAAGTTTTCCTTGGACAGGCATTATGGGCTGACAGTGTCTCTCTGTGGATTAATTAGCACTATCACATCATGTGATTAATTTAAACCAATCACAATCAGAGAAAATTTAGTGCTGTGAACTACTTGTTATCGTGAAAACACATTTTGCTGGGCCCTTGGTGGGAGGCGCAGTGGCCTAATGGTTAGTGCGCTGGACTCCGGATCGGGCGGTCCGGGTTCGAGCCCTGGCCGGGGCAATGCGTTGTGTTCTTGGGCAACTGATACTTTACTCTCATAGTGCCTCTTTCCACCCAGGTGTATAAATGGGTACCGGCGAATTTACTGCTGGGGGTAACCCTGCGATGGACTGGCATCCCGTCCAGGGGGGAGTAGCAATACTCCTAGTCGCTTCATGCTACGGAAACCGTGATAAGCTCCGGCCTGGTGGGCTCATATGCAGACTTTACCTACCTACCTTGGTATTTCAATATATCAGTGTTCACTGTATTTTGTACATCAAGCTCTCCAGTCTGAACTTCTGTATTTTCACAAAAAAAAACAACAAAAAAACATTGCACTGTTGTGCTCTTTTTGTCATTAACACTCCAAATAACAAAATAATACAGATTTTGATGTAAAGCGTATTGCTGAAAATGTGGCTCTTATTTTGCAGTCGTGATAGCCGTGTGTGCATCTCCAGAGAGGTTATCTTCAAACAAAATACCAAATTTGTGACGGAAACTACTGGCACTGGATTATTCTGTATTGTCAGAGATAACTGTAAGTGTGAATTCAAACTCTCATTTAAATTGTTAATATTTGACTTGATTTAAAATAATAATGATAATTGATAATAATAAATAATAATAATAATAATAATAATAATAATAATAATAATAATAATAATAATAATAATAATAAACTTATATATAGCACCTTTTCTTGTTGTATTGCCTCTCGACCCAGGTGTATAAATGGGTACTGGCAAAATGAATGCTTGGAGTAACCCTGTGATGGACTAGCATCCCATCTGGGGGGTGGGGGGAATAGAAACGCTCAGATACCGGGATATGCTCCGGCAGTGTGTACCACCCCTCCCCCCTTTCCCCGTTCGCCCCCCCCCCCCTCCCTGCCTGATCTCAGTTTTGTGACAATGACAACTTGAGATTAACAAATTATATTATAAAGGAATGCATGATACATTAGAAACAACAGTTTTGATCATCAAAAAATTATATTAATTGCAACTGTTTTCAGATGAATCCCGCAATTTCTACAATGAAGTTCAGACTGCCACTACAAGTGAGGAATTTTCAGACCTGAAAAGTCAATCAACATCCGTAACTGTGTTTGATTACAGTGAACAATCAGATCAGAGTTCTGAAACATCATCTTCATACAAGGTATGCAAAGTAATTAAGTTATCATGCATGGATAATCAGATAGTGACAAGTGAAATTAAGAAATAATTTTATCATGCTCAAACTAAAACTAATACCGACATTCCATGGCCTTTAGTGGAGTAAAAAAAATAAATTAATTTTGACAAAATGCATGCGATATTGCAGCTGTATTCCCTAATTAACAATTAGATTATGAGCTCGAGATTTCTATGAGGTGATAGTTGATGAGGCCGCAGGCCGAATCAACTATCACCTCATAGAAATTGAGAGCGAATAATCTAATTGTTTTAGTAGAATTCTGACTGAAATAAACGCAAATAATGGTTTCTAATTATTTTCCTACGCATTATCGAACTTAACGTTTTAACAAAATCGCACGCATTGAATTGTCCTTGGTAAATTTGCAGTTGTTTACGCGCGTGCACCCGTTTTTCAATAATTTCAAGTTTTTAAAGTCAAGAAACCGCTAATGTCCTTCTTTTAGTCTTCTCGGGAATTTTATTATCCATTTACATTTAAACTTCCTTTCAAAACTTCGGAAAAACGATAAAAACGTCGCATTTTGTGGACGACCTTCGGCAACTGCACACTAATGGCTGATAGTGTGCAATAGCTCAGCCAATCACATTGCAGCATTTGCATTAGTGTACTGGTAGAATTCTACTAATTTTATTTAGTACTCACTTGATTACTTATCAATACTTGCCCCGTGTGACCAATTTGTCAAACTTTGTCAGTCTTTTCATCCGAGCTAGCCCGTAACTTACAAATCTAGAACTTGGCTTAAAATGTCACTTTTTTCATGTGTTTATCCATTTTGTATTTCCTTGACAGCCATCATTTCTGATGCTGTAAATTTGTAAAGCTGACTTGCCTTTAGCAGTTTCACATGTCAAATTAAAAATTCACAGTGAAATTTCGCAGTACTCCAAGTACCCACAGTACCACTCAAAAGCAAGTTTACTTGACATTATTAAAATACTGGACATTATGCTGTACATTGCATTATGTACCATGCAACAACAGTGGAAAGACTTAGTTCATTACTGGCAGTGTGTACCTCAAGAGGAAACAAATTTTTCATTTCCTGGAAAATACACTTTGTTAAGAAAGATGTAATATTCATCACATCATCAGCATGGGACAAAGAAAACTCTGAGTCCCCAACTCGAATCAAACCCATGACCTTGCATACACAGTGTGCGTGTGTTATCCACTGGGGCACAGAGAGACTCGTGGTGATCATGGCCATTGTTGTTATAGCTGCCATGATCCTTTATATACTTCATTTGCACAGGTGGGTGATCCAGTGGTTCTTGTATTCACCAATGGTGCAAGAGGATTCCTAGCTTTACCGAGGCCACTGTTTGGAAGTGAATGTGATGACAACAATGCTGCAGGTACATTCATTTGATAAAAATTTACATACATGCATAATAACCAGAGTTACCAAAAATAGTAAACTATTCATGAGGTTGCAATATGTATACCTGGTAAAATCTGGATCAACATTGTACAAGCAAGGCAACAAAGTGTCAACAAGGCATTTCAACAGATCAAATTAGTTCCCGCTGCTTCTGACTTACCATGTGTCATTACAAAGTGCGAGGCAGTGCTGCGTGCAAGCCATTCCGGTTTGCCTACATAGCACTTCGGTTAGCCTACTTGGTACTCCAGTTCAGTAGCCTAATATAGCACTCCAGCTAGCCTACAGTTAGCTTAGGAAGCTTGCCGTTAGCCTTTTCATTAAGATTAGGGATTTCTGCCTCTCGTGTCTCTCTGCCTTGCCTCACATACCTCACTGCCTCACATATTTGTAAGATGCCACATCCAAAGTTTTCAACCTGTTTTTGACCTGAGACGTCTCTCATCTCCGGTACAGTGCTGTACATGTCCATGCAAGTCATGTACATGCAAAGCACTTTCTTGGCACTTCAGCACCAGACTCCTCCCTGCCAGATCGCTTCGCTTGCAGATCTCTTGCACTTGCGACCCAAACGTGAGCCTGCTCACAGGCTACATGCATTGCCATACATTTTCAAAATGATGTTACTGTTTTGTGATTCTACACGTATTTATGTTTCAGTCACTACCTACACATCGACGTATAGTATATGAAATGATTCATTTAAACACGGAGCGAGCCTATAAAAAGGCCCCGTCTAGCACTTTGTTGGCTTCAATTTTAAAAAGGCGAGTCAGAGTAACGGTCGTGAAAGAGAAGAGCTCCGCAAATTTTGCTTTTTAAATGTGTTCCCAGTCCATTTATATGGAATTAACGATCTAATATACAATATAAACTACCAATAATTCTTTCCATACAAGCTAAAAGAAAATTTAAACAGAATTTATGCAATAATCATGAAAATTCAAAATTGATGTCCACCACGCACAAACACTGTTACGACGTGAAAGCTCAAACAAATAATGCTGAACACATTAATGACAATCGTTTCAGTATTTTGTTTTTATGGGTCAAGGATTCAAACAACAAAGATAACAATGCTTTGGAAAAAATCTCTACATTTCGAAATTTGGCGAACTAGGAGTTACGCTCTTTACAAACATTCTTGTTTACTATCGTGAAACGGGAACAACCACCAAATTCAATGAAGTGACCAAATTCAAAACTACAAGTTTTGTTTGCTCTTTGGCTAGCTTTTATGTGGCATATCCTTGACTAAAACCTTATTTTTCAGCAAAAAGCGGATTAAGATTTCAGAAAATGAATTTATAAATATTTATTTGTTTACTTGGAACGCCGTATCCAATGTAATTGTATTCAGTATCGGCGCTAAGCTCAGGTCGCTTGTGGGCAGGAATTTCATGATTTCGCAGAACAGTGACTGATAGCTACAGGATCTTTCACTATTTCTAAACCTCGCTTTTGATTGTTTGCACCCAAACAACAAAACAGAGAATTTTATACACGAGAATCTTGATGCTATTTCTTGTACTGCTTTGAATCTATTTTAAGTTTAGAAAACGAGATCAGTCTGGATCACGCCACACCAAAAGCCAATTGATTGCATTTCCCAACCAATGAAATCGTCTCATTGGAATTCGTGATTGGCAGGGATTGGCAGGCTGAACAGTTCAGCCTCGTTATATAGGATCGCTCCGTGTTTAAGAACTGCAGATGTATAACACACTACTTTAACTACACATTCACGTTGTGGAACCAACCTTTTTCATATGCGAAACATATTTTTTTTCCTTTTGGCTCTTTGTTTTACAATAGTTTAACTTTTGGTTCATTTTGCAGGATATCGCCAGGATGGTAGCACAGAATGTACTAGAACCATCACAGACCTTGCTTCGGCATGTGAAACACTTGATGTGCTGAGTGCAAGAACTTATTATGAAGGCTTCAAGGTGGCAAAGGTAATCAGTGTATGTTATTCTTTGAAGTCAACTTACAGTAGTTAACACTATACTCAAACTGTTTCAAGAGCATTCCCCCCTTATATGTATCAATGCTGGAACCTCAATATTATAATCTTGTACGTGAGCTCGACAGTGAATTGGGGAGGGGAGAGGAAGAACAAAACTGCTAACCTTCCAACACTTTTGTCTTGGGTCAAAGTTTGGTGGGATGAATTAAATGCAGTTAAATGCAATTTAACATAGTTAACAACAAACAGCGCCAGCATTCCCTTGTAGTAAGCAGTGTTCCGACATGCGCATGCGCCAGGACTCCTTGTGCTATCAGACTGAGGCATGTTTTAGCATTTGCAGTGAGCATTGTTGTACATGGGAGCAAGTCCTGAAGATTACCCCTCCCCCCCACCCAATCCCCTCTCTCTTTTGACAACTGTTTACTCAGGTGTGACAGTTGCATGTCCTTCCTTTCCTTCATAGGCTGCCAATAGTGGAAGTTCCTGGATGTCAAAGGAACCCATCCCTCCTGCGATTTTGTTTTATGCCCCTAAGCCTTGGAGCCAAGTTAACTACTAAATGCCTAATACCTACTAATGCCTATCACCATTGTCTGCAATGCACATACATGTAAATTTGTCTGCAACACGTCCCCAAGCCTGCAATACCAGATAGCTGCTCTTCATTCTTCTAGTCCCAATCTGTTAAGTACTTGCTATGAAGTTGTTACTATGATGTTTGTGTCCAACAGAATCCCTCAGTCGTTGTCTCAAGCAACAGCAGTTCTAATTCAACCAGCAACTCGACTGGTAGCTCTGGCAGTAGCACACCTGATCATGTAACTGTGGTGGTAAAACAGCCTTTGTTGTGCAAAACAAATCTTGGTATACCTCGCAACTGTTCCTTTACAGTGCCACCAGATCCTACTTACGATGCACAGAATAAAATGTGTAGTGATGTTACTTTAGAGGTAAAGAAAAATGTTTTAATAGCTGTAAAATTAATATATTATGGTTAGCCATTACTTATACTAGGGGCACGCTTGTTTTGTCTAGTTAAGAAACTTGCTCATGAAGTTGTTCTACAGCCAATGCAAAATACAAGTTAGAATACCTAGTAATTAACATTTAGTTATTTTTGTGTCAAGCTTCTAGCAGTCCAAGATTTGAACCTGGTGACCACACCTTTGGTGGGAGGTGACTGCTGTCACCAATGTGCCAACTCTGCTCCCCCACATGCCCTTGGCATTATCCCTTGAACATATACATGTAGCTCTCTAATTTACACGTTCTCTATTGTTGTACAAGGTATCATACACAGTACAGTATTCCAATAGCTCAACTGATATTGTATCGGTGATGGTAGAGTTTGTAATGGGGAGTGTCACAGCACAAGGTGGACTGGACCTGAGGCAGAAAGTATCTATCAGTTTTTCAAAGGTAAGAGTTGTGAATTTGTACTGTAAATTGTCTTTAAATGCACATGTACATCCCACAGGGCTTTTAATAAGACCTGATACCCACCAGAGCTCTGGTTGAGGTCCAGAGGGTGTGATGGGCCAGTCTGCACCCCCTCCTCAGCCCTCCCCACCACCCACAAAGGTCCGCCTTATTGGGGAGAGAGGGTTTCTCAGGGGAGAATACTCCCGGACCCCCCTAGATGTCCACTCCTCTGGTGCTCACATCCACCCTTGCAAAATCCTGCCTACAGCCCCGTTGTTGTTCATCTGTTGTGACGTGAAATTCATGCAGCTCGCTATAAAGGGGAGATGTTTTCAGCTCCGTGTATTGCTCAACAACAATTGCCCCACAAGGGCAGCCACCTACTTCAATTCTTATTGAAAGTCTTGATCCCATGCAATAGGAAATTTGCCACTGACAGTTTTGTTCTATTCAAAAGTAAGAGAGTGCGATTAATGAGGTGATTTCACTGCACAGCATAGCAGGGGATTGATTCTCTACTTGTGCCATAACCTGTGTAATGGCTTTATCTTGTCTTGTGTCCAGGCCGATGGTGCAGAGACTACATTCCAGAGATCAGGCAACCCTGGTTACATTGTTGGTGAACCTCTTGTTGCTGGTAAACTTACTACATTGGACAAGAAGTATCTTTTTTGTGTAACGCTGGCATGATAGGTAGGGACGTTTTTTTATGAGGGACAAGCTTATCTGATGACAAGAAAGCGTTTGATGTAATTTTGTGTTATTTACTGTTAGTGACACGGCCGTCCTGCATACTGCTAGGATCAGCAATATTTATTGTATGGTGTAAAAATACTTGATTATCCTTGACATTCTGGTAGAGAGGCGATTTTTCTCAGCAGTGATCGGAACGCGTGGTTGACCATCATCAGTCCAGCGGCAAGTGGAGCCTGCGGTAACTCCACCGATCGTACCTCGGTAACGTTTGGTGTTGACATGCGTACTGGCTGCACTATCAGGTATGATTGCTTCAAACTTTATCTTTACAGGGAATGCAAATGTGTTTCCAAAAAACCGAGTGGTGTCTTTGTAGTTGCGGGAATTTATTTAGAGTTTTATGATCTGCCTTGTCTGTAAACAAAGCAATACACTGCAAGTGGTTTAAAAGCCATTGTTGATTTAATTCACTGCTTTGATAGAATGTTTTTAATAAGTCAAAACACGCTGTGCTCATGATCAATCTTGTCTGCCATTCTTGATAATTTACTTGTCTACATCACAGCTTACTACTTATCATGCCAGCATAGACACATGGGATATCGCTTCTAACCATTATATTAGTTATAGCAGAAATTAATTGAATAGTTTTTTAAGGTATGGATCCAAGGTCTTCCTATTGTTTGTGGAGACTTTTACATTTAATTGTTAAGAGGCGATAAAAGTTAAGCACTGCTCGAGATTGAAGGGACGGCCGCGATATACTTAATGTTTTCTTTGCACGCACTTTGCAGCAGTAAATTCTAATAATTTACTTTGTGTTTCTTCGACATTTTATTTCCAGTGTCCCACTGGATTTGAAAGGGTCACAGTGCAAGTTGATTCAAGAAACAGTGTTAAACACGTTGCTAGGAGACCCGCCCACTTACGTGGCGTCTTTCGGCAACTCGGATGTGAACAGTGTCGGAGACTGGGTCAAAGTTCTCAACACAAGGCCTGTGAATGAGGTAGAGTGATATTGATAATCTTCCCAACAGTCGCCTGGTGCTGTAAGGTTTCGACTCATAGCTTTCTTTTCTTTGTAGGCTGGACAAGGAGAGGGCGAGTGTCTAAACATGAGACTGGGCCTTCACATTGAGATTCTGTTTGCACATTTTGGTTTCTTAGCCAAACCTCAACCAAGGGTAATAAAAGAAATGTGTTATTTTGCTTTAAGGTTTGGCCCTGACTGTATATTATCTTTTCCATTGTCGTGAGGTATCCTAAACCACTTGAATATCAACATATACAAAATCGCCTTATCACAAACATGAAGGCGCGGGAATAGAGCTTCTTACATCTCAGTAACATGTCGTTCTGGCTACCTAAAAAGGACTTACCGGTAGCTAAGTATTTCTTTCTCGTCTTCAGGTTGTTGGAGTGATGTACAAGTATGATGATCCGAAGGATATACAGTATCAGGTTAGAAATGATGTGTCTATTATGCCCTGCTTCCCTGGTTCTTTTGACAGACAGACAGACAGACAGACAGACAGACAGACAGACAGACAGACAGACAGACAGACAGACAGATCTATCAACGCCTCGAGTGTTTTTTCTTGCCAATATTCAACCCTAAAAAATTCTTGTGATCAACTTGTTTGTCTGTTCGTTCGATATACACGCATTGCCATTAGCATACACGACATACGCTAAAATTCGACATCTTTTTCCTGTACTGATTATAAATAAAGAAAGATAGCCAATTTTAAGCTCGGTTGTGCAATAAGAAATAATTGTATGATGTTTATCATGTCACGACCGTGAGACAACGAAAGACAGCTGAGTCCTATGATGAGTTCCCAAACAGCGGGCGGGCGCTATGTCCACTGAGCTACGAGAGACTCTTGGTGAGCAAGGCCATTTACTAGGTTCATATGTGACACGCGTCCTGTATGGTGATAAATAAATTTAAGAAAGATGGTAAATTTTAAGCTCATCCTGTGCTGTTTGTCTTTAGTGCAGAGGAATACAGTGTCAGCCCGGCAGCTCCAGTCTCGAGCAGCAAGTTGAAGTGGTGACATCAGTTGGCTTTGTAGATGTATCCAACAAACCAGCGGCGCAGATCAAGCCTGTACCAACATTTGAAGCCAAGGCGTCGTCGGATTTCTTTTTCCCCTTCCTTTAATCCGATATAGGTCAGCAAACCATGACTATCCTCATGAATTGTCTTCTACAGTCTTCAAAGTCAAATAGGTTTGCATTCCTGGCGGGTTGGAAAATGGCGTAGTGGTCACGAAAAGGGAGTGGATCCACCTGAAGCCTGCCAAGTGATGAAGGAGCATCACACACAGCTTGCGGGCTAAGGCCATTGCAAAATACCTTGTTTACTTTGCAAGTGACTGCCATCTCTGACTCGTATGCTTATCCATAGAGAAGGGGAGTTCAAAACACTCTTTTGAAAAAGAAAGCATCATCTACCCATTGCATAGATTGAAACAGTGTGTCCGATCTCGTTTACTTTCTCACGATTGTAAATGTACGTGACAGCCAAAAATCAGTGTCACGTGCAGAACTGTCGATACCAGAGGACAAACACTATTGTAGTATTGGCTTGTATGAACAGTGGGTATTTTGGCTGTAGCTGTTTACCGCTGCCATGGAAGCAAGACGAGGCGACGCGGTAAAATGGTTTTATTATTTATTACGACTTTACCAAGAAAAAGGTATTTTATTATTTAATGAAATATCTGGCAAGTTTAGCCAAAATTTGGATAAATCACTTGTACAATAAACATTTGTCAGTTGCGTTTTATTCATATAGCAGTAAAACTGTTTATAAACAGGACGAAGAGAATCCTCTTGTTAAGTAGAAATGATGTCTTTGTAAGCTTGACTTCCTGAAATAAAAAAGAAACAGATTGGATTGGTAGTGGCTATTCGTTAAAGAGTAAAATTAATACGAAAGGCCTATTATGTGTTTCATAGAATGTCAACAGTGGCAGTGATAAATGATCATTGCAGTTAATTTCCAATTTAAGCAATTGAAATATAGAAGCCGGAAAAAAAAAACCAGGGCTTCGACGGGATTCGAACCTGTGACCTCCGCGATACCGGTGCGATGCTCTACCAACTGAGCTATGAAGCCACACATTGGGAGCGAGGTCAATTGTGAGTTCTTATTTTCCCGTGAGAGGAGTGAAATGATGTAATGTATATGAAATGATTCACATATGAACTGCGGATGTATATGAAAGTTGTATTCTAATTGTTTTCTTGTTTGACTTAAAATTTGCGTTTAACTTCTCTATCATTTCTTGTCCAAGCCTCGGGCATAATCCAAAGTTAATAAACAAAGTGTTCTCTAGTCATCGATTTCATTTTGACTTTATTTTTTAGATATCAAAGAAATTAATTGTACAGTGTTAGTAATTGCGCAGAAAAAAATTTAAAGATGCACTCAATATTCAGTACCGGGCCCAGTTTTGTTCAAGAGATGGATAACAACGTACGCCGGAGACATCGTTATCTAGTAAATAGCTTAGCTGGATTTAGTTAGCGACTTATCCAGTGGGTTGCGTTATTCACCCTTAGAAAAACCGGGTTCTGGTACTTACCTGGAGTAGAAAATTGTTTATTGTGGTGGGACGTCCGCTTATCTTTGTTGCCCAGTAGTTTCATTGGTATTGGTGGTAAACGCTACAGTTAAAGTGGGAATCTCTTTAACAACTAAAGACTGTTGACTTGGAGTCTTAGGTTCTGTTTTGAAAACTCCTCTTGGCTTTCTCTGAAACTAAAGTAAAAGGACAAAGAATGAAAAGCACCAAAGAGGAAAAGTAGTGCAGGAATGACTATTCTCGAAATGTCAATAAAGAGTTAGATCATTGAGCAAGTATATGATAGAAGAGAAAAGGGCTAGAAATTTATTAACCTCCATTTTTACATTAAATCGATTGACTCCCACAACAGCACTGCAAACCCACCAATGCGCCTGTTACCTTTCGAATAGCCTACATCGGCAATTATATACAAAAGCATATGGAAAAGAGCCGCTGAATCCCGCGATTTAAACCAAGCTTCAGCAATATTAAACGGAAGATTTTTTCTTTTGCTCAGTGCCTCGACATAGACCCTTTTAACCTGCCACTTTTTGGCTACATGAACAAAAGGTAATTTGCAAACGTAAAACCTTGTTAGGTAGGAACCTTAGAGTGTATTAAATTTATGAGTTCGAGTTAGAAATTTCGAGTTCGAGTTAGAGATTTCGAGTTCGAGTTAGAGTTAAAATTTCGAGTTCTAGTTAAAAGGAAGGGCCTGAAAAGTTACTGATTTCGTGATGGAAGACGAAAAAAAGAAAAAAAAAAGAAAGAAAACGAAAAGCCCACAACATGGCGTGACATTTTCCGCAGTTGGTCACGCATAGTGTCGCCCTTATCAACAAATGAAAGCTAACCGCAAGCAAATAGGAGTGGAACTAACCGCAAGCAAACCAGAGTGGAACTATAACCGCAAGCAAACCAGAGTGGAGCTAACCGCAAGCAACTCGATATTTTAACTCGAACTCGAAATTCTAACTCGAACTCGAAATTTCTAACTCGAACTCATGAAATCGACAGACCCGGAACCTTATACTTGTTTTCTAAAAGATTCAAAGAAGGCAGATTTTGATTGGTGTCTTTGTCCTTTGATTTATTGAGCAACATAACCCACAAATACCTAAGTGGGGGAGAAAGAAGGCACTCGGACTGAAGTGCTTTTTCGAACTTCTTACTACCTGCTTTGAAAATCGAGTACCTTTGCATCGTGATCCAACTGCGAACTTTCCTCTACCTCCACAGCTTTTAATCGCTCCTGCTCCTTTTCCATGACGGAGATCTTCACAATCTGCTGCATTTTTTCCTCCAGATCAAGTCTGCGCCTAACTTCTTCTTCAAGGGAAATTCTCAAGTCCCTGACTCGTTCACTAAGCCTGCTTTTTTCCTCGGTGAAGGACTCCAAACTGATCATCATCTTGCGTTCCCTTTCTTTAAGCTCCTGCTCTAACTTCTCTTTTGCGTTTTCGAGCAGGAACACCTTAGTGACCAGATTGTTTCCTTCCTTTTGGTGCCTTTTCAAATCTTTGGCCGTCGCTGCGAATTCGTTTTTCACCTCCATAAGGTTTTGTTCAGCCTCGGACCTTTCTTTGCTCAGCTCACTCTGCAAGTCATCGTTCACCTTCTGAAGGCAGGTGATTTTGGTCTCGAGCACCACTCGTCTTTCCTCCAAGTAAGCCAGGGCTTCTTGTCGTTCCTCTAGCTTTCGATGCATTTCTTTAAGTTTACCTTCCGCCCCTTGGAGAGACTGTTCAAGTCCCGCGTTACAACGCCGCAGTTCCTCGCATAATGTACTCTCCTCAAGTAACTGCTTATGTAACCAGCTGTTCTCTTCTTGCAAGTGATTGTTTTCGCTGTCAAAATTATCTTGAAGTCGTTGACACTTTCTTTTCCATCCCTCTAGCACTCTCCTTGTTTCTGCCTTCACTGTATTCGGTGATAGACCGTCAACAGCGAATCGCTCCTTCAAGGCTTCTATCTCTTTTTCAAGGTGGGTATTTTCACTCACCAACGCTTCTTCAATCTCTTCGTACCGCTCTAAAGCTTCTTCTTTGCCTTTCATAATCATCTTAAGCTCAGCATAGCGTTCAAAGAACTTTTCAACCTCCTCGTTTGCTTTTACCTTATCCGTTATAGCCGCCTCTCGCAACGCCTTTTGCCTTTCCTGGCTGATTTTTAGTTGGCCATTCAGGTAGGCGATCCTCTCCTCTGCTGTCTGCAACTCTTCCTGGACTCCATTGTCTACTAAGTTTCTCAAATACTCATTATCATTTCGAATAACACCAAGCTCGTCCAGCTGCTCCGCTATCCTTTGCTTCAGTTTACTGACTTCGTCGGAGTTGGAAAGTTCAATTTCACCAAGGACTTCTTTTAAAATAGCGCGGACTTCATCTTTGCCCATTTGAGGCAAAATCAGGTCTGTGTTTAGGTCGTTGATTAACAGAGGTGGCTCAGACTGCAGTAAGCTTTTCTCTTTAGATTCAAGAACTTTTTGCAAAGATTCTCTCAACTGCCTTCCTTCTTCAGTGGCTACCTCTCTAAGAGTGGCTTCGTCTTTTAGTTTATCTTTCAGTGTTGCTACTGTATTCACCAAGTCAGCGTTTTCTTTCTCGGCTTTTTCCGACAACGCCTCAAATTTTCGTATTTGTTTATCTTTCTCCTTCAAAATCTCCACGAGGCGATGAATGTCTTTGTTGATCATTGTGTGAGCACGTCGAATCTTTCCGTAAATTGCCTCCAAGGCCTTCTTCAGCTCCAAGCTCTCGCGCACGTTTCTGTTTGTCTCTTCCCGAATGTTTTCTTTTAAATGGACGTAGTCCTGCAGTTCCGTTTTAGTGTTATGCAGCTCATTATTCAATGATTCTACTCTCTGTTCAAGTTCTTCCTTGTCACGTTGGACGGCCATCAAAACACTTCGTAACCGCTGTTCCCGCTCAGCCATTTTTGACGTCTCATGGATGTCACTTCTAGGGTCGTTCTCTGGCTGTTCTGTACTTTCTGGTATTTGTCCATCTTTCTTCTCTCTCCTTGGTGAAGTTACATTGACAGAGGAAGAACTGAAATGTTTACTTAAA
Organism: Meandrina meandrites; assembly: GCA_963693305.1. Classification (NCBI taxonomy): domain Eukaryota; kingdom Metazoa; phylum Cnidaria; class Anthozoa; order Scleractinia; family Meandrinidae; genus Meandrina; species Meandrina meandrites. The sequence continues at coordinate 47,508,426 of OY855903.1, forward strand.
GCTTTAGGTATAATTTTTCTTTTCGCCAATCCTTTTACTTTTGCAGGTTTCTTCTGGCCCTGTAGAAAAGAGTCGCTTGGAGAGACAAATGGCTGGCCACTCACGCCAGTTTCATCTATACATGGCAGTTGAGAAGTGGTGGATTGCTCATCTAAGCCTCTGTCTTTCATAACACTGGTCTCCGATTTCTCGTTTGATTTCAACAGTAATACTTCAAGTTCCTTCCTTGCCCGTATCTCTTCCACTAGATCATCCTTCATTGCACGTAACAGTGTTTTAACATTGCGGTTAGTCCTGTACAAGCTACGTGAACGTCTTTTGCACTGGTCGAACTCTTTCTTGAGTAGCTTGTTTTCTTCACAAAGTTCTCCAATCCTGGCTGCATATTTTTCTAATTCGTGGGCATTTTTGGCCAATGCGGTTTGAAGAAGAGCTTCAAGCCCTTGGATTCGTTCTTGTAAGGCTTCTTGGTGTCCGTCCTCATCAGGTAACCCGGTAGTTTGTTCCTCGTTGTGCTTGGTAGTCGTATCCTCGTTTTTAGTTTTCATTTGTAGCAGCTCTCTTAACGCTTGCTGCAATGACGACTGCAAGTATAGCTCGGTCTCCTTCGCATTTCGAAGGTTTTTCTTGTCAACTTGGTGGTGTTGCTGTGTTGTGCGAAGTTCCATTTCCAGCGTCTTTATCTTTTCTTGCAAAGCCGTAATGTTGTTTTCCTGTGACAACGCTTCCTGCCTTTTGGTCTGAACCTCATCGTAAAGCTCTTTAGCTGTAAGATACAGCTTCTCCTGTTTCTTCCTACCTTGCTCCAATAACTCCTCCAAAGATCTCTTTTCTTCTTCAGCAGAGTTAAATAGCATTTCTGACTTCTCGACGTCCTCTTTAAGTATTTCACAGTATTCTTGGATGTCGTTTTTGTCTCTTCTTACTCTTTCCAAACTGTCTGTCAAATCACTTATTTGATCTCGCAATGCCACTTCTTCCTTTTGATATTTCTTCTGGTTAGCCTTAAAATCGTTTTCTTTACTTTGTAACAGTTTCTCCAAAATCTCGTCTGTACACATATTTCCTGTCTCAGAATCAAGTTTAAGCTGCTCTTTATTTTTCTCGCTTTCTTGAAGTTGTTCTTTCAGGATTTCTATTTCTACATCCTTATCCTCGATAGTTTTGTTTGTGGACAGCCTAGATTCTTCAAGTTTTGCATTTTTCCTTTCCAGTTCTTTAGACAGTTCCTTGCGTTCTTCTCTCAATTTTTCAACAAGCGCCCTCAAGTCATTTATCTTCGTCTCATGTGAGGCATTTACACGTTTAAGCTCTTGACTTTCCTCCAAAGTAGACTTATTCCTGGAGAGAACGCTTTCAATCTTCTGCAAGACACCATCTGTTTCCTCGGTACTTGCTGGTGTTCCTTTTGTCCATGGTGTTTGGATTTCTTCTTCTTTTTCTTCATGAATACAAACCTTGACCCAGAGTCGATGAATCCTTCCCTCAGTTAAGCAGTGAGCTTCTTGTAATTCTTGCAGGTGCTTCAGTTGCCGAGCATTCTGCTCTTCCAGATCTGTTACCATTGACTTTTCTTTAGTAAAGAATTGTAAGAGATCTTCTAATAGCAACCCAGAATCTACTTCTTCCATTTTGTCGTCGTCATCACAAGCGCTAGAGTCGGGATTTACTTTGCACCAGAGATCCTCAATGCCGGCTATCAAGCATTTTAACTCTTTTCTTAGATTATGGTTCTGCTCCTTTAAATTCGTCATCTTAACCTCTGTACTGAGATCGTCCTCTAGGCTTTCTCCACTCTCATTGTACTGTTCAGAACTGCTCAAATCCGAGCTGTTTTCCTCCGTAGAATTAGAAGGTGACACATCTACAGCTCCAGGCTTGTGTTTATTATGAACTGACATTACATCCACAATTTGACCCATTAGACCTGCGGTCATTTTCTTTAGGGAGTTTTGAGTATTCTCAAGTTCTGGCAGTTTCCGATCAAGCTCTCTCTTTCGCTTTTCTGTCTCTCCCTTAACCATCGACAGCTGTTGTTCCAGTCGAAAAACCTGTTCTTCCAACATGTTTTTCTGGTTTGTCAAAGTTTGAACCTGAATTTCAAGCTCTTCCGAATGCGCAGACTCCTGTCTCAAGTTCTCAATCAAGTATTTCTCCCGCTCAAATGAAGACTTCCTCTGGCTGTGTAGCTCTTCTTCTTTCACCCACAATTTTTGAAGAGCAGTCTGAACGCTGCGCTCAAGTTCCTCTTTCTCCGCGGTGACCTCCTCTGCTTCTTTAATTTTGTCTACGACCATTCTTTGTAGTTTGCAAAAATTGTGATGGTAGGCATTCTCCCCAGAATCCAGATCTATCTCAAGTGGAAGACCTTCTGCGTGCCCGCCATGTATTTCTCTGTTCTTTTCAACATCAGCATTTACCTGCATGGTGCAATAACAAAACCACATTAATGAAGATATAGAACTCTTTCAATGTGTTTGCGTAACCTGCGAACGCAGACGTATTTCCTATGTCGCTTGTTTAGCTTGAAAGATTTTACGAAGTATAGCCATAAGTCAGTGAACATTTACTTACGTAAACATAGCGTCTTAGGATCTGTTTATATGGAGAGTTGTCCCTGGTAGGAGGGTTACCCTCCATAGCAAGCCATCCGGGGCGAGAATGCTTTTCATACGGATGGAGGATCACTCGCTTTGAAGGTGCCTAGGGTAACCCTGGGGAGTGAGGAATTTTTTTTTCTATATAAACAGTTTGGTTTTTCTTGTCTCTCGCCTACCAGGGATACGTTGACCCATACGGGGCATGCGCAATGTTTTTTAGTGTTTTTTTTCTCCATGTAACACTGTCAAACTTAAAAACGTCGGCCCGACGTTTTCAAGTTTTAGACCACTTCCTTCCTTCCCGTCCGTAGCCACGCCAGTTTTTAAACAACTTTGGTGACCACTATAGTGCGTTTTAGCAAAGCTAGGGAACTATTAGTAGATTTCCAACTAATGCCAACAGCTTCATTTGATTTTCAAGTAGCAAGTAGATCTTGGTGAGACTACCTCTTTAGAGTACGGATAGGAGTGGCTATCTTAAAACAATCAATCCAATAAGCACTTAGTGTACTTTTTCTTGGCTTACGCCTCCTCTAGACGCTTTTAAGCGTGCAAAAGTTGCCTTGATATTTCATTTCTATAGTAATCAGGTGGCTATTGAGTTAGCGACAATGCCATGCAATACCGGTACTGAGAAAAAATTCATCCAGAGTACTTTGACCACCGTACCATGACAGGTGCGGTAAAATACAATTGAGTTAGGAAATCACAACAATGTTGACAAAAATGTTTTGCAACCTTGCAAATACATATTTGCAACCTTTGCAAATACATATTTGCTATAATGTGCAAGTTCCGTTACTGGTGCAGCCTAACAGCTTGCTAAGCGGAGAGGTACTAAGGAACTCAGTTGAGGAGCCAGCCGTTCTAACTGCTACTGCTGTTAATATTATAACTACTTTTCAAGGTTACATGAAAGTGTTCAAACCGAATTATACTAAACAATAGTTCCATTTGGGATTCTCGCCAAAGGAGAATTAGGTGGTTCAAAGCAAGGTACTCGCTCAGAAACTGCTAATTTCATATAACTAAGTGTGCAAAGCTATATACTAAACTGTAGTTACATTTGGGACTCTCGCCAAGGGAGAACCAGGTGGTTTAAAACAAGGTACTCGTCCAGAAAATCAAAATGTTCCCGCCCAGCTGACAAGTTCATTTATGCCCAGGATCGAACGCAGGTATTGTTTAGCAACCTCATATATGACTGAATTATTGCACCATTTTTTATACTAGTCAGTAAGGACATTTTATGATGCTTATTATGAAGAGCGTGCATGTTATTGGCGTTCAATCCTGGGCATATCTGGTCTAGTTAGGTAAAAGAAACTGGAACAAACCAATCAAAAATAATAAAACGGAATCGCTTGAATGTAAAACCCGTCGCCAAAGCCATTTTGCAAGGAAACCAAAAACTGTTTGCTAGCAAAGTATAATTTTAAACGCTAAATCTCTTGGACAAGCGAGGCTTCCAAAATTAAAATTAGCATCTCAACAGTTCTATTAAGTAACGTGATGGACTCCTATTGTTAGTGTAGTTGGACGCGTTTAATTCAGAATCAATCTATCAAAGGCTGTTTTTCTCATGGGCTACTCACCTGGTGCCTGGTGTTGTTCTTCTCTACTTGATTGAAACACTCAACTTCCAATTCCATCGTTTGTTCATCTCTCTCGTCAGGAATATAGAAAGGTTGCATGAAACAATCGTAACTGCCAAAATCACCTGCGATGGAGTTTTCCATTTCTGCATCGTTTTCGTCTTCTTCGCAATCAAATGAGCGATCGACACCGCCTTTTGTAGTTGCCACATCGTCCATCATCAGATTCTAGCTAAAACTAGAGATGTGTTTTTGAAGTAAAGTAAATAGCCAAGTAAATAGCCAACACGAATTAATAGTAGGAATTGAATCGCGCTTTTCGTGTGCCTCTGCAATGTCTTAATATCACCCGCGTGCATTTAGATTGTTATTTATCATCATCATCATCATCATCATCATCATCATCATCATCATCATCATCATCATCATCATCATCATCATCATCATCCTTTATTTAAAGATGATCAGGTTTTTTTAACCGCCGACCGGTTAGCTCAGCTGGTAGAGCGTCGGACGACCTTGGTGGAGGCCTCGGGTTCCAGCCCCAGACCGGGCCAACACTCAGGATCTTAAAAAATAACTGAGGAGAATATGCTGCCTTTGCAATGGGTTCTGCAAATGGTTAGATATTCTGGTCATCTTGGATAAGGACGAAAACCCGTAGGCCCAGTCCCCTGCATCTTCACTGCTATGGTCAGCAGGGGACGTTAAAGAACCCACACACTCGTCGTAAAGAGTATGGCACGAAGTTCCCGGTGTTGTGGACTGGTCTTTGCCAGTTGCGCCGTTGAAATGCTCGGAGATGCTAGCTGTTAAAGCTACTCTACAATCCGAGGGTGAATAAAGTATTCACTTCACTCACTTCACTTCATTTCAAGCACAATGCTTGTGGGGTCGTGTGCTTAACTAATATATTATTCTTATTTCTCCTATATACTACTATATTATTTTGGATCATAATAACTTTTAAATTGAAATTAAAATTGAAATTTAAAATTTCCCGGTGGAAAATCAATCCAAAACCAAACATTGTATGTTATTTAGCAGATTTGTCATGGGCGGACTTTAATAGGGGGGGGGGGGGGGGGGGGGGGAGAGGATGCCACTGCGTTTTTCCTTGGCTTTATTCTAAAAACTGTTGCAATCAATCGTCTTCCGAGCGGTATTGTGAAATCAGGGTTGTCAGTGTGGGCACGGGGCAAGGTTGCACTGTCGCTGTCGCCCCCTTTTCCTGATTTTTCTGAATCCGCCTTTGTTTGTAGTAGATTGTGGTTTCGGCGGTGTCTGCATGTGGTATTTTTCTTTCCTGTACCGAGTAAAAGTCATGTTATCTTGGTAAAACTCTCTGTTCAGTTTCCCGACAAACTTATGTTTGCCCTCTACCTAAAAGAATCATCCAGTTATACAGGACTGATTATTTCAAAACGAAGGCAAAATCACAGTGACAAATCGACGAGGCGTGCGGTATCTGCTGTATACCTTGATCAGGTGAAAATATTGCGATAATAAGTAAGACTTTCATACTGACCTTTGCTTTAAGAGAATGGGCTGAACCGGAAGCGATCGCGAGATACATGAAAACATGCAGCTGAAGATATTTGCCCGAGCTGTGTTTGCAAAACAATCCATCTACGATTGCTAGGAAATAACAAAACCATTGGGCTGCTTCGTACTGTTGTACGCTGAAATCGTCAAGAACTGGAAGTTGTTTAAAATGCTTACCTTGAATTCTACTTTCAGTGAGCTCTCCAAATCTCGTCACGGAAGCTAAATTTATTTCACGCGCTGTACCGTTTATGACGTCATTTTCCCGCGCTTGCGACGAGAGCGATCCCAGTCCCCCCGAGAATCTTCTGCCGAGAGTCGTGCCAGTCACCCGCCCCGCGCAAGAATCAAAATGGCGGCCGAGAGTAAACATTTCAAGGCGTTGAATTTTTATTTGCATAAAAAATGAGTTGTCTCTCGAAACTGAAAGTCTGGACCGTGAAAATGGGCGTTTTATGTACATAGAACAAGAATGAAGACGCTAATTTGGCGAAGGTGCGCAAGATGGGCTCTTTTTAAGAGCAAAAGGACAATTTATGTAAACCTTGTTGTCACGTGCGACAGTGATGCATTTTGTAGCAAGAATATAAATCATGTCTGCGTGCTCCACACGAGATCAGATGCAAATTGATCAGTCAACTATAGCAACGGCCAGTTCCAGGAAATATTGCAATCACGCGAAGCGATAAGGTGCTGCTTAAATATGGAGTATGGCTCGCAGTAAACGGCTGGACCCTTGCCTCTTTCGACTACAATTCGTATATGTGTACTCGCTTTGCATTTGCCTTCAAAGTTGGATTTGTACGAGTCAGCATGTTGCGAGCTCAGACGAAGCTGGCGTTAAACATCAAAACAACATATCGGCAGGTATGACTTATCAGTGAAATGGATTTGTGGAGTTGTAATGATCTTTCATTCAATCTTTGATTCGCGATCGATCGATACGATCACGAGTGTAAATTAAAAATTCTTGTAGACTCCAGCTTAATTGAAGCTCGAGTCCAATTAAGATATTACCATTTACTTATTTTCCGGAATCGCAAGCTTTGAGCAACGCATTGTATTTCAGTTTCAAATCATTCAATACATTTGTTTCACTCGTCGATGTGTACGTTGTGTTGTCGGGTCACTAATAAATTCTGCTGATTTGAAGGGGGTTCGATTTCAGCCCTCATGGATAATCGAAGCAACATAATATAATAATAATAATATTCAAAGAAAGCAAACCAGTAAAGGTTTTTCCAAACATTAGAATCATCAGCTTATACAAAATACGACTTCTTGATATTACCTCCTACATGGTTGCGACAAAACAATATTCAAATTGGTGATATGATAATTTGCAAAGCATTGCGATAACAAATTTACAATCATGTACATTGCTGTACTGTCTGCCATAAAACCAGGACGTAACAAATCGATCATTTCCATACTCGATAAAAATCGATTGTAATCGATCGTAATCGATACTAATCAATCGAGTAATATCGGAAATCGATCGAAATCGATCGTCAACATTTTTGTGATTATCGATTTTAATCGAAAATGATCGATTTCAATCGAAAACGATCGATTTGAATCAAAAACGATTGATTGCTGAGGACTGATTCATCTTTCCTTGCACGGCCGCGAAGACATGGTGTCTTCCAAATGACTTTTGAATACAAATGACGGACCTACACACGGATTTACTAGTAATGCTGCTTCTCAAGACTTTTGAAAACAAAAATGGTAATGTACAGTATTGTTTCGAATATGGATCGAATTTTTTGAATTATCTTTAAAGCCATTGAGACGAGCCATCAAATAAAATCAAAACTTTCGCTTTTAGCGTGAACATGTGAATAATTAATTCTTTGCTTTTAATTTTCGATATTTTGACGCTTTTTAATATATTTCTTGGCTTCATTTTAGATGAAATTTAATTCGAGACAAAGTTTCTTTCAAGTTTCTTTCATTTTTTAATCTTTAGTTCAGAATTTTAGGCGAACAATGCACGTGTTGTTATCTGATACGTATCTTGCGGAGATTTTGCTTCGTTGTTTATTAGCCGCTTTGTTTTGAGTTGTGTTTATCGATTTAGAAAATTCCTACAATGCTTCAGAAAATACAAAGGAGTATGTTTATTAATATTAAAAGGTTAAGGAAAGCGTAGAAAGCGTTGCTAGTGTTCATTTAGTAGCAGGAATCTGTAGTGTTGTAAACGCGATTTTAGGGGTTTCATGCCGTTTCAACCTTCAGGCATCAATGGGTCAATCGATTATGTCGAGATTTTTGTGATTATCGATTTCAATCGATTAAATGAACTAATCAATCGACAAGTATCGATCAATTTCGAGTAGTATCGATTAATCGATTAGCTTTCCGATGATCGATTTCGATCGATTTGTTATGTCCTGATAAAACGCACCAAATTGCAAGACTATATGAACTAGATATTTATAGGAGATATATGAAATTGACAATAGCAATCCTCCCCAAAGGCAATAATTACAATCCTTTAGTCATACACCTGTCACAAGCGAATGATCAGTCAAGGTCCCAGCTACATATAAACACAATTTTTTAAGCTCTAAAAGTGGACCCTGATGTGGTCGCAAGGATGTCCATTCATGGATTGGATCAGAAAACAAAATCTGCATTAGATCAGATCAATTAACAAATTTTGACTGAATCTGAACAGGGCTGGCAAAACCTGGATAGGATTAAAAACAAACAAACAATTCAACCAACAAGCAAAACAGTTAGTAAATCGGCCTTCAGGTGTGGCAAGCAAGGCATTCTCATCCCAGAGGCAGCGATCCTTCTTGTCTACGCCAGGGATTAAGAGATCTGGCCACTCCCAATTTCTGGGCATTCACAGAGTACTTGCTCTGTGTTTTTCAGCCAAGTCTCGATCCCTGGTGCAGACCAGAAGGATCATGGACTGTGACGACGAGAATGCAGGCAAGAGAGATGAAAATAAGAAGCACTTAGTGTGATCTCCAGTCCAGTGCACTATTGTTATGTCACTGTGCCTCTCACATGCCACTCACCTGCCTAATGACCTCAAAGCAGCGGGTCTTTTTATAAATCCTGCCAAAAATAGTTAGATGCCTGTATGGTACATGGCTGATGCTGAACTGTCAAAATCAAAAGAAATCTCCTGGAAAAAAATATTAAATGGAACCAAAGGTGAAAATTGAAATGTAATTGAGAAGATATATCAAACACTCGAGAGAGTGTATCATCACATTTCCAAACACCTCAAAGTTCGTCAAAAATACTCCGCTGCGCATCGTATTTTCAACTCTCTTCTCAGTGTTTGGAAATGTGATGAAACACGCTCTCTCGTGTTTGATATATTACATCAAACATAGGCCCCCTTTGTTAAAAATGGAACATTTATATTTAGCATTACTTATTAAAGAAACAACTTTTTTTTTGGACGGATTCAGTTCAGTTATCACCCGCGGTTTTCGGAGGGATGTTATTAAGTAATATGACGTATGCTGACTACGTAGTGCTTGTCCTTATTTGCGTTTGGACGGTAAGAATCGAAAACCATCTGGAGATTTTAAGAAGGGATTCCGAAAAAATGCACGTCTTCTTCTCACCCCATCCTCCCCGCGGCCCAAATGCTCAAATCACTGGAAAAAAGTTAATACTTCCCTAGGGAGAACTCCGGTCGGGTCCGGGTTCGACGGTTTGACGGAATTTTTAGTGAGGCCCTGCCAGGGTAAATTCCGACAAGCGACATGGGCCAAAAAGTAGCGACAGCGCTCAAACGAAATAGCGACAAACGACTGACGAAGACAAATGTATGTCGCTAAATTTCCGACTGCATTGTGTAGCCTTGACAAAATGCCGACATGAGACATTTTCAAATTCCGACAAGCGACCTGGGACACCCCCTGGCAGGGCCTCTTTAGTGCAAGCTGAGCACTGAGCTTGTGTCCCACAAGTTATTTGTATTTATTAGTCAGGCTGCAGGCAGGGCATAAAATAAAATTAATCAGCTGTGGAAACAGTTGGGAATTTTTTTTTTCTAAGACTTTATGCTTGAATTATCATGCACCCTGTCCGATGCAAGCCATTGATAACTTCATTTTTGCAAAACCACTTTCCTGTTCATTGCAATCTAAAGCTTACAATCTTTAATTTTTGTTTGTTTACTTCCTCTTTTCCAATGTTGCAATGTATAGCACTAATCATTTCTTAATTCAATGAATTTTAAGGAATGTATTTGCATATTTCAAGTGATGTGACGATCAGAGTGGGTAAACAGCTACAGCTAAACTGCACCATTGTTGGAGCTGTGAATTCATCCAGAGTGCAATTGTCCTGGTATCGTGGTAACCAAGAGTTGACGAATCTCACCAGAAAGTTAAGCAATGAAACAGTGCAGCTAGTAATTGATCACGTCAGTTGGATTAATAATGGAACTTATGTGTGTAGAGAAAATAACCATAGCAACAGAGTTCATCCCGAGTCTGTCTTGGTGACAGTTGGTGGTAAGTTCAGCTCATTTTGATTATGAAAGCAGGGTCAAAAAAGGGCTAATTCACTTAATCCAAATTTACCCCAAGGCTTTGCTATTTTTTTCAAGTAAAATTTTTGGCCAGCGATAAAGGTGTATTTAGTTCCCTTTGATTTTGGCACCAAGTGAAATTGCCCAGTACTGTTAGTAGCTATATCTCTGCAAGGAGGAATGGTGGCCTAATGAACAAGACACTTTAGTTTCACAGTGCTAATCTCTCCACCCACGTGCATAAATGGGTACCGGCAAATTTACTGCTGAGGGTAACCCTGCGATGGACTAGCATCCCATCAAGGGAGGAGTAGAAATACTCCTAGTCGCTTCATGCTATGGAAACCAGGATAAGCTCCAGCCTGATGGGCCGACTTAACCTACCTTTACCTATATCTCTGCATACTTAATAGGTAATAAGTTAAAAGGTAAACGTGTTGCACTTTTTGAAAAAATCAGAACAGACGATAACCACCCACTGTATAATTTACTACCAAAGTGGCACTGTTCTGCTCATCAATTACGGTCAAATATTGTATTACCTCTTCTAAATGCTGAGCGCTTTAAGAATAGTTTTAGTAATAGGTTAGCTTTTAGATATAATTTAGCAATTAATTCTTAGTTTTTTATATAGTTCTTATATCATTGTCATCATATTGTAAATATTTTAATTTTTATTCTTATTCCTGTATTTGGCTCTTTCTAATATTTTTACTATTGTAACTATTGATATGTATTTTATCAATTGCAATAAAGACACTTTATTTACTTTATTTGTTTACTAATCGAGCCCACAGCTCCAGAGCCAGTGTCGAGCCCACTATACTTCTGTAACCATAAGGCCACGGCATGCTCGAACTTTTTTCAAATTATTTATTTAGATATGTGCATTGCATTCCTTGGATCTGTTCTTACTCATAGATGTTCCGGGTCCACCTCAAGATGTGTGGATTAACAGTGTTGAAATGAGAACATACATTCACTGGAAAGCCTCTCAGCACCCCGGTGGATTGCAACTCAATTATGCCGTCAAAGGACAATGCAATAATTCCTTTAAACTTTCTGAGTGGTGGGAGTGTAAAATGGATTCTTTTACCCTTTGTGAAGACATACGTCCAGAAAATGGGGCAGAATCTGATCATTTTTTTTGTCAAGTCTCGGCAATTCTTCACCAGGATGAGCCAAATACCTCTAAGCCTGTCACCTATGTTGCATTTGTTGAGGCCAGGAATGTCCTAGGTTCCAGAAAGAGTGATCCTGTTGAATTTAACATCAACCTCATCAATGTCAGTTTGAGTAAGTATTGCCATATACTGTAAAGGTGCTAGGATTAATAAGTAGTGTAGTATTGATCCGTGCAAGTGTTTTGCAAGTTTTAAAGCAATTGTAAAGAAGCTGAAAGAAAAAGGTAATTCAGCTCCACAAAAATAAGATAAAAAAAAAAAATCAATAAAAAAATAAATTACCTTTATTTAGACACGGTGGTATTTAAAGCTAGAAGCTTGTGGGGCCGTGTATTCCCGATCGAATTGGAATTTGGAAGTGTTAGTTTTTATTCATCAGATTTTGAACTGATGATCTCTGTATGATAATTTGCTCATAAAGCCGAGCTGCATGAAGCAATATAAACATTTTACTGGGAGCGTAACTTTACTGATCATTATATATCACATGTATTCCTTTTATATTCTCAATGACATTTCCTGATGGGAAAATACAGAATTCACCTTGTGTGTGTAATGTCAGGTGACAATGCTTTCAATAAGATTTGAAATACTTGTAGGTGGCCGCTGCCCTCATGTGTGGCACCCACCTCTGGTGAGCAATCTAACCAAAAGCTGGCAGAATCTTCTCATGTCTGTATAGTGAACTGCATGAATGTTAGTCAGCTTTTTACAACAGAAGATCACCGGAGGAATTCTGGGGTGTGTGTTACTGCCGAAAGCTCTGCACTTGTGAAACAGGGCAAAAAAAAAAAAATGGCCACTCTCTGAGCCTCGAGCTCTCTGACCCACCCAAAATGACACTCAAGCCTCAGTGACCAAAGGTGTATTTACTCATTCAATCAAGAAGTGCATACAGCACAAAAATATGCCACTTCTCTCAAAGTAAAATAATTAAATACATGTTATTTATAATTATATAGATTTAGCCAAGCCTTGAACCCTTTAAGCCCCATTATATCAACATACAAATTCTCCTGACTGATTTCAATACATTTTCTTATTAATAGTATTAGTTGGGAGAATTTGTTATAAGATCAAAGCAATTTCCCATTGTTGATCATTTTATTAATTCTCGTAACTTTTTCTCTTGATCAAGTACTGACATTGTGTGGAGAACTGTGATGTTGGTCAGTCTTTAAGCAGAACTACACGCATACATTTTTTGCTGGTTCTTAATAATTTGTGAAAGTGCTCTCATTGAAATTTAAAGTTATTAAACTCAACCACTCAAGAAAGAACCATAGGTCCAAAGTAAATCACCAACTCCAATCACAGAAATTGTGCTGACAAAATCCTGTCATTACCCTTGACAGGAAAAAATTATTAAACTATTTCCTTGTCAGCAGTTAACTTAAAAAAAAAACAAACAAAAAAACATGTGATCTTGATGTGCTCTACACCTGGGCTCTGCGATACTGGATTTGAACCACCAAAATATAATTGCTATATTTGAGCACTGAAACAGCTAACAAGCGTCTTTGGCTGCTGATTGCAAGGATGGAAACGGATTACAACTTGAAAATTTAAGGCTAAGCTTTTTAAGTGTTTCCATGCTTTTTTTTTTTTAAATCAATATTTATAGCCGTGGTTTGATTTCTCTCTGCAAATTAAGGTTACATGTATATCTTTCTTTAGGTGATCAAAGATAATGTTTCTTATTGGTTAAATTGCCCAACACTAATTTCAGAATATTTTACACCAAAAATCCGTGAATTTCCGGTGACGTAGCTCCTTTAACATTAATCTTGATATTCAGCTATTTTTTTTCTTATTTCTAGCAACTCCACAACCTGATATTTTTCCTTCTGCTAAAGAAGTTTCTCCACTTGGCACAGTGAAACTGTCGTGGAAAGATGCCAGACAGTTTAAGCAACCCATTGAAGTTGAATATACCATTCTGTACCACAAGGATGGTGACAGACAAAACAAGGTAAAGGCAGAACTTGCAGTTTTTGAACAACATTGCCACGCCATAATAGCAGTGAGGTAAACATATATGCTCTGAGGTGGAAGCCGTAGAATAATAATACTCTTTTAGCATCCTCTTGAAGTCTTTGAACTACTTCAGTTGTTGCTAAAAAATGAATAAATTACATACAAAAGAGCACTTCTCAAATGCCTGTTAACTGTTTCTAATCGTCTGTTGTCTGTTTTAGAGGGGTGGCAGTTTATTTATAGAGTAATAGTCTAATACGCCATTTAAAACAGCAAACTCCGCGTCTAGGGAGATGTCGGTCTTAGAGATAAGCCTGTTATGAATTATTTCACATTAAAAGCATTGTTCATTACTTTTTTTTTTCACTGCTGCAGAGCGTGACTGTAAACGCACCTAGAACGAACGTCCTGATATCCGGCTTGGTTGGATTCTCCTGTTATCACTTTTACTTATTGGTTCGGTATGCAAAAGAAGGCACAGACACTTATGGCATCTACAGCAAGGCTACAGAACTTACAGTGAAGACAAAGATTTCAGGTAAGCTACATTTTGGACTGGATGCTCAACTCGTTTTTATTTTTATTTTTTTCATTTTCTAAAAAGGTCTTTTGGCAAATTGCCTGAAAAACCACATCGTACAAGAGGCCTTTTAATTCCTGGAGATAAATTCATGGCTAGTTAAATGCAGCGATAAGGATGTAATCTTTTGAGGAAGAGGTAACCGACGGGAATCAAACCTAAATATCAGGCGGGCGCGTCCAGTGAGCTACAGAGAGAGCAAGGCCATTTTAATAAAAATGGACTATTATTTGTTGTTTTTCTTCGACACAAATGTAAATTTTGGCTGTTCAAAACTCTGGTAAAATCCGTCACAAAGCCCCTTTAAGCGGAACTATGAAAAAGACGTAGTATTCGTCATGTCACGAGCGTGCATGTGACAAAGGAAAAATCAGAGTCTCCGACGGCAAATCAAACCCATGACCTTTGCGATATCTCTCCAACGTTGGCGGAACATTCCTTTTTCAATGTAATTACGATGTAAAACATTTGAACTTAAATCCAAAGCTACCCACTTTCTACAGAGACATAGTTTCACACTGGCAGAAACTAAATAATGCTGTTCCCGAAACAAAGAAAGATGTCCTTGACCAAATTGTTTGGAATAATCGTTTCGTGAAAATTAACAAAGCCTCCATATATTTCCGAAGCTGGCATCTAGCCGGCATTTATAAACTTTCCAGCCTCTTAGAGGAAAATCAAAATAAATTTCTATCTTTTGATGCATTCTTAACTAAATTTAAGGTAAATTGTAACTTTTTGCAGTATCACGGTCTCCTTTCTGCAATATCCAGTAACTGGAAAACTCTTCTAAAACAGGAGCTGCAAACCGATGCCAGTACAGTTAATTTACCTGCAATAGGCAAACTTACATGTAAGGCAATTTACAAATCACTAGTTAATCATCAGAACCTCCCTCCTCCCACTGCTGAGAAAAGACTTATAGAATATGGATTTGACATTCCTCAACGACAGAAGATATACTCTTTACCCTTCATTGTGACAAAAGAGATAAAACTCTCAGTATTTCAATACAAAATCATTCACAATATTTTGTACACAAATTACATTCTGCATAAAATGAAAAAGGTTGAAGACCCTCTTTGTCCTTTTTGCACTAACATAGACCAAACAGTCACTCATTTATTCTTATCGTGTCCCATCGCCATTTCTTTCTGGTCCGATTTTAGTACTTGGTATCAATCTTTTTCCCAAAAAAATATTAGCCTTTCCAACAATGAGATTCTGTATGGTGTGCTAAATGATTCGTCCTCTTGTTCAACCCTAAACCATCTGATCCTCATTGGTAAATACTTTCTCTATTGCAAAGCTTTAAACAACGTCAAATTTCAGTTCGCAGATTTTACAAATCTCGTATATGATAAAATTGAAACCGAACGCTACATAGCTATCATGTCAAACAAATATAACACCTTTTGTGAGAAATGGTCTAATTTCATAAACTAATGTGTAGTCATTCCTTTATTTCGCTAATTCTGAATTTCTTTAATTTTTTCTGTAGTTTACCTTTTTTTTTCTTTTCTTTATTTTTTTTTTGGAACGTCTCGTTTAGTATAGCAATTTTTGTGAATAGCTTCATTGTGTGAATAAGTGTAATGCGTTGTATTGTAAATTATGCTTGTAAGGAATTGTAGTAGCGGTAATTGTAGTAGCTCTAGAAGTGTTAAAGTAAATGTAAAGTAATGTCTCTAAGTAATTGTTAAAAACTGTACATTGTAATATAGATTTAATAGTGCGTGTATGTTAGCGTGAATTTTTGTTCTAAATAAAGCTTGATTGCAAAAAAAAAACAAAAACAAAAAAAAACATGACCTTCCAAACACGAGTCTCTCCGTTGGTCAGCGGAAAGAGCGCCCGCCCGGTGTTTGGGAGGTCAAGCGTTTGATTCCCATCGGGGACTCAGATTTTCTCCTTGTCCCACGTTCTTAACATGATGAACAAGTCATTTTTCTCATTTTACTATAGAGTTTAAAATTGTAATTGTCACGAGCATACATCACCATCGGTAATAAGGCCCATAACCTTCCGTACACCGGTTGGTTCCCTTAACCACTGAACTACAGCGAGACTTGTCGTGAGCTAGACCATGTTTACTGGATTCATAATGTGTAACGCGTCCTGCATACATAATGACGAAACCATTGTGTGTGGAGGCAGAGAAAGAAAGGTTATGGTAATTTTACATGTAAGCGTGGGAGATGAGAAATGAGAAATGAGAAAGATATAATTTGGCGATCGCATTAGCTTGTTAAATGTAATTTCATATTTTGTTTATTTTTATGCTTAGCACCAAGAAGGCCTGTTATTACGAACTGCAGTCACTGGAGTGATCTTAACAGTGATCCCGGATTGACGGTCACGTGGACGGTATGTTCTCCATTTCAATGCCAGTGGGAAAACCAATCACATGCGAGATGAATAAACCCCAATCCCAACAAACCTTTCCATGACTAGTTTTCTCTATCTTCCGATGGGTCTCGGCACATTGATCGTGACAATGTCAAATCTAAGTAGAATAAGAAATTAGAGGAATCAATTATATGCGGCGTCAACAGGTTCAAAAGTTTGCGTTTGAGCCTGGTGGCCCATCAGGCCGGAGCTTATCCCGGTTTCCGTAGCATGAAGCGACTAGGAGTGTTCCTACTCCCCCCTGGATGGGATGCTAGTCCATCGCAGGGTTACCCCCAGCAGTAAATTCGCTGGTACCCATTTATACACCTGGGTGGAAAGAGGCACTATGAGAGTAAAGCGTCTTGCCCAAGCCACAACACAATGCAGTGACCCCATTCTTGTCCCTATAGCCCTTTTCGCTTGTCTTAGCCGGCAAGGCCTTGGCACGAGAAATGAAGGGCTAGTTTCTAGGATTTCCGGTCTTCATGTAAGCAGTCGTGATGTTTCTATGATTGTTATTGGAGCGGCATGGCGTGTTTTACTTCCGCTCTAGATTTTGTTGTTTCAAACAGCCAATCAAAAAAATTCGAATAAATTTAAAAGCCCCATGTCCCCAGAGCCTTTCGTTTCTCGTGCCAAGGCCCTGCCGGCTAAGAGAAGCGAAAAGGGCTATGGGGACGAGAATGCAGTGACCCTTGCCAGGGCTTGAGTCCAGCACATTTACTACAGATAAAATGCAAAAGATACCCTGTTAATCGTGAATATCTTTCCTAACAATCACAGATTCCTGATGCCGAGTATTTCAATGGCCCCTCAAAGAGTGCTATAATTTATTACCGCTGTCAGAGAGGAAGGCAGGATCTCTCAGGCAATTTAACAGTAACAAACTCTACTGTTCGTAGTGCAGTCATCAATGCCGTGTCACCGTCTGACGCTTGTCAGGTGTGGATCGTCTGGATGAAGCTGTGTAATAAACCAGGGCTGTGCAGTACCATCAGCAACATGTGCCGAACGCCTGCAAGAAATTTAAAAGGTGAATGGAGAAGCTTGGTAAAAGCTCTTGTCTTTTACGTAAGAAAATAGTCTAGAGGCTGTGTAGAAAGATGGAAGTTAAAAGAGACTGTGTCACGGATTTTAGCCAAATTTTTGACACAAGAAAGTGGCCAACAATTGAGTGAAATATAAAAATAACTACCTGAAACAGTGAAGGAACATTTTAATAACACAGCAAATACAAAAGAAGGTACGGATGGACAAAAATCGAAGAAGAATATAACAGATTGCGATATTGGTCTTTGAAAAACTGTTAGGCAGAAAAAGTTTTCAAAGTTAACCCGCTCAGCTGGTTAGCTCAGTGGATATAGCACCCGCCCGGTGTTTGGGGGGTCATGGGTGCTGATATATATTTCATCTTTCACATTTCATTTACCGAGCTTAAAATTTGCCATCTTTCTTTATTTATGACCACACACAGGACGCTATCGACACTCCCGATCCTAGCAGTATGTAAGACGCGTGTCACATATGAACCTGGCTAGTAAAATGGCCTTGCTCACCTTTGTGTTCTCGTAGCTCAGTGGATAGAGCGCCCGCCCGGTGTTGGGGAGGTCATGGGTTCAATTCCCGTCGGGGACTCAGAGTTTTTTCTTTGTTCCACAGTCGCAACACGCTGAATATTTCATCTTTCACATGTTAACCTGCTTTGTTTTGTAACTATAATTGTAACGCCCAGGAGACATTTCTGTTTGTAATGATGCCACGGTTTTCCCATTTTAGATCGATAGGAGTGGCAGAATTTTATAAAATGAACTAAGCTCCGCTGAAACACAGTCCCTTTAATGCATTGAGGAACGAGAGATCTATACTAAAACCCTTTTTTCGCATACAGTTCATGTAGTTGTTTTTATTCGTTTTAGAGAACTCTTTCCCAGACCCCAAGGATTCCAAAACCAGTGTTTTAAGAACTGCAATGATTATCCTGGCTGGAGCAGCTGGAGGAGTGGTACTAGTAGCCATCATTGTCACGTGCTACAGGTAAGGTGGGTAACATTTAGGACTGGGTTGGAGATGGTGGGGGGGGGGGGGGGGGGGAGGTCAGGCGGGAACATGGTCACAGATTGTGCGTACTTAGAGGTGGGTAGCAAGGACTCATAGATGGACACTCAGGGGTGGGTAGGTGAGGTAGAGTAGGCTGGGAAGAGTAGGCTGCGAGCAAAGGAAAGGCGTGAACCTTCCACAATTCTCTTCCCTTCCCCTTCCCCTTCCCTCTTCAGATTGTCGTTATCCTCTTTCGGCTTTTAAATAGAGCATGTTTGGATTTTCGCAAGAAAGTGAGCAGTCTGTTATCATAAAGTACTTATACCATCATTAGTCATCAATCCGTTGCTCATCGGAGTCTATGGAAAGCCATAACTGCCTTATGTGATCGTTCATCATTACGTTTTGACGTTTCGTCATTATGTGATGTGGTCCTGTCATGTTGTATCTTCCATATTTCGTTACGTGGTGCAGTTTTGGCATTATGTTTTGAAGGTTCTTCATTATGATTTCCGCTTTTGTCATTATGTGATGAGGTTTGATCATTATGTGATGTGGTTCCTTCGTTATGTGTTGTGGTTTTATCATTATGTGTTGAAGTTATTTCATTACGTGCTGGGGTCTTTCTATTATGTTGTGTCGTTGTTTCTTTTTGTGTTGCAGTTCCTTCATTATGTGGTGCGGTTCCTTCGTTATGTGGTTTCACCATTATGTGTTGTGGTTTTACCATTATGTAATGTTATTCTATTTTTGGCAATTCGAGTTTACTTCCGGTGTCAATCATTATTCCCAAGTCCCTCTCGTCTTTAAGAACCCGCAACCGGTTTGCTCTACAAGATACTTCGTGTAGCTTCGTGTTGCAGTTCCTTCATTATGTGGTGCAGTTCCTTCATTATGTGGTGCGGTTCCTTCGTTATGTGGTTTCACCATTATGTGTTGTGGTTTTACCATTATGTAATGTTATTCTATTTTTGGCAATTCGAGTTTACTTCCGGTGTCAATCATTATTCCCAAGTCCCTCTCGTCTTTAAGAACCCGCAACCGGTTTGCTCTACAAGATACTTCGTGTAGCATACTTTACGTATGTTTTGCCGTTTTGCCTTTCGGAAAAAAATCATGGAGGACATTTTGAAGGAGTTGCATTTGGAATCTCTTATTCCCCATTTTTTAGCTGAACGAATCGAGCCTGCGAACGTGGCGGCATTATCGGACGAAGAACTTTGTCGTGTAGGCGTAACAACGATTGGAGATCGCCTGAAAAAGAACTTGTTTCTCTGTAGAGGTGGGAATTTTGCTTTGGTTGCGATCAGCAACACAAACGAAACTAACTGTTCAACTCCTTTTCGCAACTGCCTCTTTTTGCGATCAGCTCTTCTGCTATTACGACCATTAAACAGAGCCATGCGTTCCTGGTGAACATTTGACGCCACTGACTCGCGCGTACGATCTTTTTCGGCGACGGAACAAAGATCACGGAGACGAAGGCGATCTCCAATCGTTGTTACGCCTACACGACAAAGTTCTTCGTCCGATAATGCCGCCACGTTCGCAGGCTCGATTCGTTCAGCTAAAAAATGGGGAATAAGAGATTCCAAATGCAACTCCTTCAAAATGTCCTCCATGATTTTTTTTCCGAAAGGCAAAACGGCAAAACATACGTAAAGTATGCTACACAAAGTATCTTGTAGAGCAAACCGGTTGCGGGTTCTTAAAGACGAGAGGGACCTGGGAATAATGATTGACACCGGAAGTAAACTCGAATTGCCAAAAATAGAATAACATTACATAATGGTAAAACCACAACACATAATGGTGAAACCACATAACGAAGGAACCGCACCACATAATGAAGGAACTGCACCACATAATGAAGGAACTGCAACACATAAAGAAACAACGACACAACATAATAGAAAGACCCCAGCACGTAATGAAATAACTTCAACACATAATGATAAAACCACAACACATAACGAAGGAACCACATCACATAATGATCAAACCTCATCACATAATGACAAAAGCGGAAATCATAATGAAGAACCTTCAAAACATAATGCCAAAACTGCACCACGTAACGAAATATGGAAGATACAACATGACAGGACCACATCACATAATGACGAAACGTCAAAACGTAATGATTAACGATCACATAAGGCAGTTATGGCTTTCCATAGGAGTCAGCATTTGCTATAGCTGTTTGATGTTAACTGTTTAATTGGTGTCTTAACGAGTTATTTATTCTCTTTTTGCGCCCAGAATACGCAAGAACAAAGGCGGAAATAGACGACGTCCTTTGCGAAATGTTCTGGTAAGAGCCAAGCACAGTCAACACAAAAGGACAATTTTTGTTTGCCTAGGCTTCAGATAATGTTTAGGTGCAAAACCTTTCACGCATTTTTATTTAAAAAAGAAAAAGATTTTCACCGGCCCTCGTTTACAAAGGGAGGCAGCTAGGACAACTCGAAAATGGCTAATCGAGTGATGCATTAAAAAATAAGAACCTCATTCCAGCAAGACGCATTTCGTAAACAGCAGTAGCTTAATTTATATTTCTACACTTTTCTTCATTTTTTTTTTTTTTCACGCTGCATTTCTCAGGCGCCTTGTTTTCCTTTTGCAGATAATGCCCACTGTTATCCATGGCTATGACGAGATTGAAGAGCTACAAAACAATAACGATTATGACGTAATTAATGTGTAGTGAAGCACAGGAAGTCACTTTCTGAACCGAAAGGGACCTACACCAGTGTGTCCTACTCAATAAGGGCCAGATGAAAGAGCTCTGTTCTAAAGGGTACTACTCGAAGGGGCCTAATCACAACGGCCCGGTCTGAAAGACCCTTATTCATTAGTGCCTTATGAAAAAGGTTCCTATGAAAAAAAGCCCTTTTTAATGGGGGAGCAAGCACCGAATGAAGAAGCACTTGGAAGAGAAATTTGACTTTTTCTACCGGGAAACGCCGTTGTCTCGATACGAATACACGGCCGACGTGTTATGCAGTAAATCGTATACGGAAATGGGTACCAAACTGCAGCTCACATAAAGTACAGTTTGTAAAGGAATAAGACGTTGCACTCTTGTGTAACTAACGTAGTCTTATACCCCATTCACACCAAAGCTTAAACATGTTTAAATGTTGTTTAGTTAAGCACGGTTTAAAATTGTTTTCTTCATGGAAGTTGCTGACTGATGTTTATCGACTTCAAATTTGCCACAATGAAAGCACAAGTTAGAGCATTCTTGAACCCTATGTAAAATTTAGTCTGTCAGTTGTCTGTTGCTGATTTTCATTTTCTTAAACCTGGTTTAACTAAACATGTTTTGTTGGTGTGAATCAGGCATCAGAGTAACACATTCGCGTGCAAATCTAACTGCTTTTAATGTGGACGGTTTCACAACAGGAGTTGTTTGAAACTTAGCCAAAAACACAACTAGAAAATGGACCGCTTTGTCAGTTCATGAGTGTTAGTTTTGATATCATTTGCCTCTCTAAAAGAAATCCATAGTCTGGGAGACGGCAAATTCAAGGTAACCACGACAAAATTTGATATTTATTTTATTTGCATCGAAACAAAGTCGGTAGTGGATCAGTGGTTAGAGCGCTTTTCTAATCAACCGAAACTCCCGAGTTTCAGCCCTCAGTCCCTTACTAGTTCAAACCAGCCATGCCAGTTCACGGGCTCTCAGCATGCTATGTTCACTTAAAATATCATTATCCTCTGTTTGAGTGGCATGCCTGCAAACTGGTTTTGGGCTGAGCACGTGCACTATAACGTTGCAACAGTACAGGCATAGTTAACAGTAAAACATGCTACCTTAAGGGGGGAGACTCTTAACTACAGATCCAGAGCAGTTGCTAAGGAATTGCTGAAGACTGTATTTTGTGGCGAGCGATTTTGGAGCGTTTTGTAATGCTTAATGGTGAATTTTATTTGGGGGTACATCTGCTTTGAAAAATATAGCATTGCGCGTGCGAAACTAGTGCCAGTCCCAAACCGCGCGTTAAAATTTAAAATGCCTAAAACTCCATGGAAATAAGGTAAAGTAACGATTTCTTTTATGAATCAGAGATAACGTAGCCATCTTTATAATCTGACGTATGCTTTTACCGTTTGCACGAAAATAGGAAACGCTACTGATTAAAGTCTGTAAATACGAGAGTTTATAACGCCATAACTCTTACAATAATGCAAATTTCACAAAAACGATACGTCACATTACGCATCTGGACGTTCTTTATCCATTGATGCTCATTTAAATTTTAAAATTTATCTGTCGTTTGAGTTTTAGGGCTTTTTCTGTTTTCGCCACGTGACGCGTTAAATATGGCCATGACTTGTAACTCTTGGAGGAATTTTCAATACAACAAACTCATGCAAAAAGCTTATCCGTACGAGGTGTGGCTTCCAAAATATGGCAATTAGAAACCTGCCTTAGAAACAAATTGGTAGTTAAGAGTCACCCCCCTTAAACAGATGGATTTAACTTCTGGTATCAACCATATTTTAAGTTATCACTGATAGTTTTTAGAAGCAACTTAAATTTATTTTCAGTGCTTTTCTCTTCGTTCATAGATGCATACTTATTCCGTTAGGCTCCTCATGGAGCAAAGGCCGTCACAGATGCATAGCTACCTTACAATTATTATTATTATTATTATTATTATTATTATTATTATTATTATTATTATTATTATTATTATTATTTTATTTTAATTTTTTTTGGGGGGGGGGCGAAATGGGGTGGGGGGGGGGAAGGGAGGGGGAATATTTTTTTATGAATCCTAAAACATCGGTTTGCCCCTTGATACTTCCTTGTTCGTTGTATTTTTATTAAAATGGCCCTTGCCAATGTTCTCTTTTTCCTAGTTCTACAACGTTTATGAAAATATTAATATTACAGAGGGCATAAATTTCACAAAATTGTTAAAAAATCATTTTTAACGATAATTTTGTAGTTACAGGGATATCCTTTATCTAAGAGAGTGTTACAGTCATTGTACTAAAACAGAACGTGTTTTGTCAGAAAATTGTTCGTAACATCGGGGTAAATTCAAAAAGACTTTTCTGTTCATTACAAACTACAATGCGTTTTATCCGGGTTCTTGAGGGAAAAATGAGAAAAACCTGTATGTCTTTAAAAATGACCGTCTAAATAAAATTTATTTTGCATATTGGGTAAGTTGGTGTCTATTAGGGTTGTTTGCTGTTGCAAATTTCCTTACCGAGGCGTATTTCTATTATATATGTCATTATATATTAGTAAAACATGGGGAAAATCTCAAAGAAACTATATTTCTAGTAAAGATATTTTGTGATATATTGAAGCTAACTAATATAGATTGTAGTGGCTTCAAAATTGAAGATGGTTGAAATAAACTTCTAGCGTATGAAACAGGTCAGTGTTTTCTGTCTTTGAGAACCGTTTGACGAATCTGATTATTTAACAACGTGGCCGACCACATCCACAGCCACTCAGGACAGAAACCAACGAACCAGGCCTGTAGAGAAAAAACAAAACATTCATAGGTAAATTAAATATTTTAAAAAACGAATAAAAAAAACATTGTCGCCATATTAGTAGCTTGTGAACGCTAAGGTATTTTCGGCTGTCGCTCGTTACTTTTCGGCGGAGACAAGCGACAGCCGGAAATACGTCGGCGTCCGCAGGCTACCATATAAGGAAGAATATATAAAAGCAGAGACCGATACAACGTAGAATGACTTTAAATTGTGTACTATATTTCGGCTGGCCAAACCAGCCTTCTTTAGGTTTGGGCAGCCGAAATATAGTTAAAATCTATCTACGTTGTATCGCTCTTTGCTTTTTGTATTCTTCATTTTATGTTTTAAAACCGATTTAATCACTATTTATCCAACGTATACCAGTAGGATTGTCGTCCATGGTTGTTTGCTTGCTTGAACATTTTTAACTATGTAAGGCATGTAGTTCGCAAAATCTTCCTGCTTACATAAATGAGGTCGTTTTGAAATACGCGAAATTAAACAGAGGATGTAATATTGTGGAGAAAATTTAAAAATTAAAACGTGGTTCATTTTCTGGTCTGCGATGGGGTATACAGTTTAACTCTTTAGTCTGAAGCTGTTTTGGACTGAGACAACGTAGAGGAGTTCTAGACCCCAAAAAGCATCCCCACCCAAATATTTTCAAGTGCGCCCCCCCCCCCCCCCCCCCTCTCCATGCCACCGGGGATCAACCGGGGCCGGATGCCAACAGTGCGTTAGTTAGCAGTACCTGTATCCCATGACTCCAGTAACCAGTGTTCCGCCGTGATACTCCAAGTGTATTCAGCGCATTCTTCACATATGTTTCGGGAGATGGAACAGCAATACTAGGCTTTGTACCGTATGTCATGGCTGTAGCTACGTAAAATGGCCTCAAAGACTGAGAAGAAAGAAAATGAAACACAATGGTAAGGAACATAAAGCAGGACCCCTCTATTGTGATCTCCCAAAGGAAAAGAAAAATTGCTTGAGACAGCGGGGGGTTGACGATTAAATACCCTGTTCGACCTATTAGAATATATCGATTACTGTAAAATCCCAGAGTTCCAATCGCAACTATATAACAAACAGCTTATGTTTGATATTGAGTACTGAAAACAACAACAGGACATAGGCTAAGGAAATCGCCAACTGTTCGAGATAGCGGGGCTGGTTTTTCAGTAAATGACTGGAGAAAGGGGTAAATATGACAGGGTCACTACCGACGCAAAACTACGCTCCGCTTGTTACTACAAAACACCAAATTGAATGACAGCAGAAACCCATAAGGGTTGAACAACTCCTTATGAGTTTCTGATAACAGCTAATCCTGCATAGATCCCCCGGGGGGGGGGGGGGGGTACTCCCATATATGGGCTATATAGGTATGTGACGCGGGATAGGGTATGGTTTTTGAGGTTCTCGGTCCTTAAATAGGGTATCACTTTTGTTCCTTTCGGCATTGTGTTCCCGGTGTGATCCTTAGATAGGGTAGCTAAATTCTATCAGCTCAAATAAACGCCCAGCTAAACGAAAAAAAATTGTCAGTTAAAACTGAACTATCCGTCATTAAGTATTAACAAAGCGATTTTGAAAGATTTGGGCATGAGCTTTGCCGTTAGCCGTTATTTGAATCGCCACGCAATGCTTCTCCTTGAATAGGGTGTCAATTTTCGGGTTTGGGCCGTAGAAAGGGTATCAATTTTTGTTTTCTTTATCCTTAAATAGGGTCAGGATTTGAGAACGTTCGCGGCACACCCCTATCCTAAATTTAGGGGAGTACCCCCACGGGATAGATCCTGGGTTAGGGTAGCTAATCCAGCCCTGGACAAGCTGGTCTTGGACCAGCTGATGTCAAACAGGTCCCCCCCTTTCCCATACGCAGTCCATTTTGAGGAATGTGTCACTAGTTATACTGCACATTTCAATAACACGCGAACTCTGAAGTTCAAAGCCCAAATAACGTTTGCGTTTTTCGCTGCCGTCAATCGAAATATTATGGCGATCACAAGATATACAATTTCTCGTGGAACACTCCTGTCGTAATATTTCGCTAAACGTGCAAGTCGTGTTTTTGGCAAGTAATTTCTCTCTCTTGAGAAAAGCTACATTGGTTTTGAAATGTTTTGAAGATATGTTTTTGGCATGCCGGCTATGTTTGTAGCTTGGTTTGAAGAACATAGCATGCTATGCGTAAAACATGCCTCTCACATGTACCAAGAAGTACTTACAACTGATTTTGTGTGGTCAATACAATTACAGTGCTGAAGACAATATTGCAGTCCAAATCACACACCTGGACTTCAACTCCATACGAAGAATACTCATATGCTAAAGCACGTGAAAAACTGTCAACAAATTCCTGTAAGATATAAACAAAACCACTCAGAGGTTATTATAGTCATATAAAGCAATTTTTTTTTAGTAAAGCCTATTATTTAATAACACTTTAATTTGTGTAAGGTTTTGTTCCCATTGTAACACAAAGTTATAACGTATCAAAAGCATTTTGTTGAATTATCATTTTAACAAAATTTATAAACCGCGTTTGAAATGAATATGTAAGCCACTAACAGAAAAAAAAAAAATTGGGCCACGGTTGTTTAAAGGATGGACAAAGCAAAGCGCGGTATACAAATCGCAAGCTCAGAGTAGCGCGGGCGCCGAAATATTGCTGGAAACTTTTCGCGATCCCCATTACGTCACTGAAAGTGGCGGTGCATTGATTGGACGATTTCGATCACGTGTTCAAGATACTGGTCACACGTGACGTAGATCGGCTGTAACTTCTCGAGCGCATTCATTAATCGATAAAACGCAGAGATAAAAGCTTGGTATAAATCTTTTATAGCATGTCTACAAGCGGAAAATGCAATTTTCTTTTTTCTGTTGGAGACTGTTGATTAAAAAGAAGATTTAAAAATTCAGTTGCAGGAGTAGCTCCTGGCCATACTACACAGGGTAGGCGTACAGAGCAATACAAGTCATACTTAACCTTTGTAGCAGCGTAAACTGTCATCTGAGGAGTTGGAAGCTGCCCTGCACTGGAAGACATGTTGATGATAGCGCCACATTTCCTGAAGGTCAACACGACACCACACACTCAACATTATTACACAAATTAAAAGCTGTTTGGGTAGCACGCATTGGGCATAATTATCGTGACGTGTACAAATGCTGGTCTCCGACTTGCCCAAAGAAAAAAGAAAAGTACATTATTGGTTCTTGTAATGAAAGGAACAATCTTCGCAGGGTACATTACAAGCAATTTAAGAAATTGGCATCTTGGCCTGAAAACAATTTCGAGGCTTCTTCGTAATGGGATTTGAACCCATGACCTCCGCGTTACCGGAGGGTTTTCTTACCAACCGAGCTATGAAGCCTTGATAGGTTGGGATCAGGTCAATTGTGGGTTCTAATATCCCGCAGAAGGAGTAGATGACTACAGGTCTCTTATATGCCTTTCATACACACACACAAGGTACCATTAGTTTTGGACTGCGATCAGTTTAGACTTTTTACTAAATCAATTAAACTACTGTACTAGTCTCCTTCGCAGCCGTTTTTAGTGTCGTCACGCAACGCTCCTCGGGGAGGATCGTTGCGTGACGACACTAAAAACGGCTGCGAGGGAGACTATTAAACTACCTGTCCTTGTTTTCTATCAGTGAAAGTCGATGACTATTCGCTCAAAGAAAACTTGGGCTCATAGTCAAATAAATTATTATTGAATGGTTAATTAACATGTTATGCATACCTTTTGCACATTTGAGGCAAAACAATACGAGTCATCTGAAATGCAAAATCACTCAAAATCACAAATAGCAGAATTTTCCTTAACCTAAATATGCCACTTATGTCCAGAAATGCACGCAACAACGAAAATGACGAATGTGGCGAAATTTCGTCAAGCCAGCAAAGTTATGTCTTGGAACTCAACTCATGCATTGCTGACATATTTGACGAAATTGACGAAATTGGCGAAAATGACGAATGTGACAAAATTTCGTCGAATTCGTCAAGCCAGCAAAGTTATGTCTTGGAACTCAACTCATGCACTGCTGACATATTTGACGAAATTGACGAAATTGGCGAAAATGACAAATGTGACGAAATTTCTTCAACTTTGGCGAAATTTCGCCAAATTCGTCATTTTCGTCATTGCGTGCATTTCTGGACATATCTCAAATATGCCACAACAATACTAAGAAAAAAACACTGCTGACTCCAAGGAATCAATCAAATTGGTCATTATTGGCGGGCAGATAAGCATGAACACAAAAGAATAATAAATTGCCTATTAATTTTTGAAACAACATTGAAAGAAATTGAACAGTGTAGAAAATGATTGATTTGGAGTTTGATGTTATCATTTTCAGGTGAGCATAAGCTCAACATATTTTTGGTTTTCTAAGAGGCTGGATCCCTGGGGGTGACGGGGGAGGGAGGGGGGGGGGGGTGGGTTGGACCCCTATATGGAGGTGGTGGGACTGAACACACAAAATCTGAAGATATTCTTCTCTCTATCAGTCTTGGCCTCTGACACATTATGTTAGATTCTTTTTTTTTTACTTTTTTACCTGCAACCCTTAATGAGACCTTGATCCCCCAAATATTGGCATTTAATTCTAATGAGACTCAAATCTGTAATTTATATACACCCCAAAGTGAGATGACAAGCATATCCATCCCTTTGGGAAGGGGCAGGTGAGAAAGCTGGATTGTAGAAAGAAATTTATTTCAAAAATAATATTGCATAATTGTCTAGTTCTAGAAAATATCCACACCCCCCCCCCCCTCCCATGGAAGGGATTTGCGCTATTACCCCCTATACCCCACCCTCCCCTGGAAATTCCAATTTAGTGCATTGCTTCAAATTTGTGGGTCTTTGAGGAACCCCCCCCCCCCCCCCTCCTCCCTGGAATTTCCAATCCCTTCTGTGTGTGTGTGGGGGGGGGGGGGGGGGGGGTATGGATATTTTCTGGAACCACACAAACATTTGACATTTATATACGATATTTTACTATAAGCATGCACTTACCATAATTACAGCAGTCATATTGATATTGATCAGGTCGAAAAGTTTCTGACATGGAAAGAAGATTTGTATCAGGTCCATTGCAAATCAGTGCAGAGGATGCCATGCAGCATAGAGGGGCAGAATGAAAAAAATATGAACTCACAGTTGACCTCGCTCCCAATGTGGGGCTTCATAGCTCAGTTGGTAGAGCAGCACACTGCTATTCGCGGAGGTCACGGGTTCGAATTCCATTGAAGCCCCGAACTTTTTCAGGCTTCTTTATTCCAATTGCTTAAATTGGAAATTCACGGCGATGATCATTTATCACTTTCATATACATCCGCAGTTCATAAATATTATATGAATCATTTCATATACATTTCATCAGAGAAATTAATATAATAAAATAAAAATACTAATTTATATAGTTATTTATACTTACTTAGTTTTTGTAAGGCTCAAATGGGTGTGACTTTGATCCTATATGTAAATGTGGGTGAATGGGGGGGGGGGGGGGGGGAGTGAGTGATTGAGCAAGTTAGCATGTAAGCTGTAGTATTGTACGTAAGAAATATTTTAAGTATCATGTAGTTACGTACTGCTAGTGGTGTAAGCGGTTTGTTTTTAAAGTACTGCATGTAACAATTAAAACTTTTAAGGAATGGCATATCAGTTGTGCATTTTCTTGCATGCTCTACTGGTCATATAATATTTCCAGTGAATAGTTCATGCTTACTATTTATATTAAAGGAAAGAGCCCTGGAACATACCTGGTCAGGGACATCTAGAAAATACTGCGGGTAGTCGTACATTACACCAACATTGTTCACTGATAAAAAAAAAGAAGAAATAAATACACCCAGGGGTCTCATGAACATTAAGTAGATAGCTAGCACTGGAGTGTAGCATGGAAGGGATTTGCCCAATGACCCCCAACCCCTCCAGAAATTCCAATTTAGCTTCATACATTGCTTAAAATTTTTGGCTCTTTGAGACACCCCCACCCCCCACCCCCCCCATTCCTCCCCGGAATTTCCAGTCCCTTTTGTGGGGCGAGTATGGATACTTTCTGGAACCACACAATGTATGCACTACACAAAAGGTGATGAGGAATTTAGCATCCAATATGTTTATTTTCGAAATTAAATCACTCCAGTCTTAATGAGCTTTGAACTGTGTTTTGCAATTGCACACAGTCAGAAGAAATAGAAAGACTATTAATAAAATATCCTGCTAAACCAGCTTCCTACAGTATAAAATATAATTATATCATGCAATATTGTGTTTTCGTTTTGGGTGCTATTTGAACTCCACCAAGTGGAGTTGTACACTTATTAAATTTAGAAATGTTTTAGGTGGCTAATGCCTCAACAACCTGAGCAGAATCTTCCATTAGTCAAGTGACTTGACTATATTTTTTTTGTAATAACATACCAACTATGGTAATAATTATTAATAATATATCATGTTATATCTATAGCTAGAACTTGTTACCCAACAGTGTGTGCTTTCATTGGCTACTTCAAGGCCACATGGCATCTAACAATAAGACTATTTCCTGCCAAAAGCCTCTGAGTAGGCAACATTGTCAGGGTTGTAGTTAGAAATTTTAATAGATGGAAGAATGTGTTTAATAGGCGGAATTTGTTATCTAGCGAGCGAAGCGAGCTAAGCGAGTGGCCAACGGCCAGAAGCCTTTAGGGGGGTCCGGGGGGCATGCCCCCCCGGAAAATTTTGGACATGTAATAGCCCTGAGATGCAATTTGGTGAATTCTGGCGAGGCATTTATAGAGAAAAATTAGTACTTTAAGCAACTAAAACTCTACGAATTTAAAGGTCTCAGGAAGGGCACCCTCTACTGATTTAAATAACAAAACTTTTGTTTTGAAAGTGCCTATGAAAGTTAAAGTAAAATTGTGATTTTTATATCAGAAAGTATTGATGCCTGTGTTGAACTCTCAACCTTTTCCAGGTTAATTCTGAAAAGTTGCTTTGCCTTGGTTCTCATTACACACAATACTCATTTAAAATCATAGGAGTAATTATTTCATCTCTTGGCTTCTCTGACAACGAAGTTGTTTCGTTATCACAATCTTCGGCGAGCAGACTGTCTTGATCGTTGGTGTTCACGGCTTGTAGCATATCATCGGTGTTCTCATCTTGTCGCGTCGTTAAAAAACTGTTTAAAGTCGTCTGCTTGGTCAATTTAATCTTTTTTGGTGCGGACATCTCCAACTTTGCCCGAAGCAACGATGTTTTTCAGCGCACGTGGGACTGTAAAATTCCGGCGCTGTCAAACCGCGCCACGTCACGTGCAATGGTTACATAGCATAACTAGTACGTAAACAAGTACGTCTATTTACACAAAGCGAAATTCGAAAACTGTCGAAATATTCTTAATGCTTGTCTTTCTAAACAATCTGTGACAATGGCAAAAAATTGGCACTTACAGAACAAGCATATTCTTAATTCGTAAAATAATGCGTTGTATATTTCATTTCATGAATAGCGGAAAACTTTAGTTTTGTCCCAGTATAATTTATTAGATTTATACAATGTGGATCAAGTTTTATCGTATCCTCAATTAATTTGTCTATTGAAAGTTTTGTTTTTACGTACCTCACACTAAAACAATGTGAAATTACAAGTTATGAAATGAATTTCGGCGAGCCCAAAAGAAAGTGTATAAAGCAAAAGCAAAACAAATTAGCCAACGTCACGCAAGACGCTGCTGCGGCCTTTATTGATATCAGATGTTTGCCGTGTCTTCATTGTTTAGTCTCTTTTCTGAATCAATGTTTGAGACATTTCTACAGCCAATCTTAGAAAGTGTAGTGCATTTCTATGTTTTACAAACTATAAAGTAGACGGTGCAATTTCGAGAAGTCAGGTTCGCACTTATCAGTCGCTTGATCGCATTAGCGGTACAAATTAAATCTCATTTACTCAGCTGTAGACAAAAACTAATGGCCCTTTTATAACTAAGAAATAAAGCCAAGAGAACATAGAATACAAATAAAACACACAAAACAAATAATTTTATTCAACACAATATGTTTAAAGCCGATGCCAAACACATAATTTCTATTTTTAACTATTGTGTATCGTCCCTCTACGATTCATCAGCCGGAATTTTTTTCGGAATAGCCGGCGATTTTTTCCGGCTGCCGGCTTTTATCTACATCCCTGATTGTAAAATCTATGATGTCAGAGGGTAACACTACACTGTTATCCATGAATGGCGACTGATGACCACCATCCTTCAAACTTCATTGTGCTGAAATATAACAAATCACTTTCTACTATAGTAAATGACTGGCCCCTTGGGAAACCTTCTAATGTTGTCTGCCTTGAACCTAAGACGTAAGTGTTTCCCTCAGCTCTGCTACGTACTTACCCAAAATACCAATGTCAAGCCCTTCTATGGAGGAAGATATTTTTGGGTAAACATCCTGAGCACCAAAATCTATTGGAATAATGCGTGTTTGAACCTTGAATTCCTTCTCTACAGTATGAGAACAAAATAAAAATAGTATGAGGTATAATAATAAAAAATATGCACTATAAAAATTTTGACAAAAAGCTTTTAGGTATAATTGGCTATATAATGGTCCAGTGGTAGTGGCATTGTAGGAAGTGGCAGTGGCAGTGGTAGTGGCAGTGGCAATGGCAGTGTAGGAAGTGGCAAGCAGGCAAATTATGGCAGCTGCTGTAGCAGTCGATCAGGCACTGGTGGCAGTGATAGTGGCAGTGGTAGTGGCAGTGTAGGAAGTGGCAAGCAGGCAGTGGCAGTGGCAGTGGCAGTGGCAGTAGCAGTCAGGCACTGGTGGCAGTGATAGTGGTTGTAGCTGAACTGAGTAGTGATGGAGCGAGGTAAAGTCTGCATATGAGCCTAGTGGCCAGCCCATCAGGCCAGGGTTTATCCTGGCATGAATAGCAGTATTTCCACCTCGTCCCTCCCCTGGATGGGATGCTAGTCCAATTAGCAGCATTAAAGTTCGCTGGAACCCATTTATACATGTGGGTGAAGGGAGACACT
The DNA here is from genome assembly GCA_963693305.1 of Meandrina meandrites. Classification (NCBI taxonomy): domain Eukaryota; kingdom Metazoa; phylum Cnidaria; class Anthozoa; order Scleractinia; family Meandrinidae; genus Meandrina; species Meandrina meandrites. The sequence goes on from OY855903.1 coordinate 47,541,415, forward strand.
GCGAGAGTAAGGTGTCTTGCCCATAAATGTCAACACAATGCCTTAGCCAGGGATCGAACTTGGACCTCTTGATCCAGAGTCCAGTGCGCCATCCATTAGGCCCTCGCACCTCCCATAGTGATGGAGTAAGGCATGCAATTTATTCAATGAAAATATTTTTTCGTAACATTAGACTACACTGGTCTCTTCTAGAAACAAATAAACTACAGAATACATGTCACGGTTACACAGCAATTTGCAAAGTCCTCAGTATGATTACGCATCCCAGCGATATGCATGTATAGTAGTACTGATGTTACTTACCAATTGTCTCTGCAACTTTTTCCAGTTTTTGGGTTGATCTACTCATTAGAACAACATTCATTCCGCATTTTGCCAACTGAAAGAAAGGCAGTGAAATCAACATTACTTTTTTTTTTGTATTATACACATGTATACTGATCTTATCATACCAACATGCATGCTGTAAATGCTGACAGAAAAATAACTATTAAGTCCCATACAACTCAGTTATCAATATGTGCCTAGAGTATGTAAACAATTATCATTACCTCACAGGCAAAAGCTCTCCCAATACCTTCTGATGCACCTGTAACAACTGTTAAAAAAAGGCCTTTAACAATCGGTTCTTGTTCATTTTTTTTTTGTCTAAGAATTTGAAATTACAATATGAAACAACATTTTGCACATCAATTTAAAAGCAATTAAGGGCTCTACTCTCAGTAGAAGTCAGCAATTATAAAGAATTGTTTGGGGGACTAAGTGGTATTTAGAGCAAAAGCAAAGAGCAAAATTAATAAATAGCAAGTTATATATAAGCAGAAACTTAAGAGGTTGAAATTAACCTATAACCCGCACTTCAAATATTCAGTTTTGCCAAGTACCATATTTGGAAATAGTGGAGCTTAACCAGTGATTTGTGCGGTGTATATAGATACTACATGTACCTATGACAACCTTGAGAGCAACAACAACCTTTTTGCCCTATCCACTTGTACAAACTGTTACATGTACTGTTACTTTTTTCCTCTCAGTGCAAGTGATAGAGTAGGATGTAATCATAAAAGAGGCGGAAATTCTCGGTAAATTGCATCCAGCATTATTCTTCCTAACCTGCCCACCTGCCACCATACTTAACAGCAAAATTCCTTCTTCTCGCCATTTGAGCCAGAACATAAATTCTCACAGCCTTCACAAAGTTGAACACAAAACTTATGGATACTTTAGCTGCCCAAACAAACCCTAGGAGCAAATAAAACGAAGAGAACTTGTAAATATAGCAAAATAATGAGGGCAATAATGGACTTAACACGCAAAATATCATGCACCAAGGTCTAGCAGGATGTGCATTTCATAGGCATGGACAAAAGTCGAACCGGATCAACTCGGATCACTGATTTGAATAAGAATAGTAGCTACCCAACAACGAGAAAATACACAGTTGTGCTATTCTTATTCAAATCAACGATCTAATCGAGTTGATCCCGTCTAGCCTGCGTAGCTGGCGGGATTTCGCGAGCGAGTGCTTTTTTTAGCGGCCTCATGCTTTGGTCTTGGCCGCCAAGCAGTGAGGGGTTTGCTGAGGAGTCGAGTTGAGATCCCGCCTGCCGGAATGCGTGGGTTTTTTTTAATTACGCGTTCGCCAGTGCACGCGAATTTCGGATTGGCTCAGAGCTGTGAAACGTCAATCAAATGTTAATCGATATCTCTTAACCATCCGACGGGAAAACGTCTGTGTTTTACGTGCAGATGGCAAAATGGAGAATGCGGCGGAAAGGAAGGCAACGAGAAAGCTATGTATTCACTAAATGTCCCGGCAGCGAAAGCAGAAAAATATTCTAAAGGAAAAACAGACTGTGATTTAGTTGCTTTCAGAAAAAGATGTTTTGGCAGTACGCAAGAGAGGTAAAATCCAACCGTCAAGCTTAAGAGACAAACCGCCTGATCAAATTAATGCAAGCCGAGTAGAACCTTTACAACACAGATAATGTTTCTCTAAAACCAACTTTTAGCTTTCGCGAATCACCAACAGTCTCTTACGAAGCAAGATAAATATGTCATCCGTGATAAGATCAGTACATCGGTGCATCTTGCAACACTGTTATAAAATAAAGGGAAAGCGTAGCGGCCGCGATCGACCTCGGACGTCTGAGAATCAGGCTAGGCCCGGCATCACAAATATTAAATGCAAGTTATCAACAATTTTACGGAATATATCAGATCTTGTCCTTCCAGAGCTAAAGTATACCTTGCAAATAACAATGAGCTAATGCAAAACAAACCGCAATAGCGAAACATGTGGTAAATTACAGAGCCAGAGGTGTCAAACTTTGCAAACAGGAAACCGTGCTAGGCAGGCTCTATTCAATTAATACTGTCTCCGAATAATGCAACACATCTATTAGTCTCCTTCAGATTAGCATATGTCATTTACAACTCCTTCTTTGGGCTTAGCGCCCCGTTTTGAAGGCTATTTTGGCGTAATGTCCTTTGCGTTATTATCCTTGTGCCATCAAGAGTTTGTTTATGAGTGTCAATTTAATGCCCTTTCACGCGATTCGTATTACACCTCACTCTGATTGGCTTATTTAATTTGAAATCAAAGGCGATAAAAGTGGGCGGATAGCAAAACCCCTAAGAAATCCGGCAGGCGGGAATTTCACTCGCGGCTCCGCCGCTCGCTGACGCGGGCTTCGCCCGCGCGAGAAAAATTCACTCGTGTCCGCTAATCCCGCCAGCTGCGCAGGCTAGATCCCGTCCGACTTTGAATCTTTTCCCCGCCTTGTGCACATTGACCCTCTCCTTCCGAGCTTCAAATTCTTGAAAAATATCAAAACCGTTTCCAATGGAACATGATCGAAAGCTTAGAGTAAAGTTTAAAAATGATTTTTACCTATAAGGGCCAGTCCGTTCTTTAACCCTGCTTTATCCAGAGACGACAAAAACCATGACAGATCGACACCAGTCTCAGCCGCCATATTGGAAATGAACTATCCAGGATCTGCTGTCGGATCTGCTAGTTCCCAGGCTCTCGGACGCAATCAAAAGAAAGATTGAACAGTTGACAGGAACTATGGATTGTGGACGGCGGACTAAGACTCTGCTGGACATTTTTGACCTTTCAGTAAATAGTAGGCTTCTTACTTTTTTTTCTTGAGGATGTTAGCTACCTATCGAAAGTGCCACTTGTATTTAGTTTTGTTTGGATTTCAATGCTTCAGGCAAATATTCAGTTTGTGCACAAGGAGAGAGAGGGAGGGAGGGAGGGACCACTTAGTTTTGTATGAATATATTTTCAGGTTCATTCCTTTTGTTTGTTTGTTGTTGTTTTTTGCTTTTTTTAATTCCTTCGTCTTGAACAGCTTTTATAAAACTTCATTTAGCACCTAACGCATAAATTGTTTTACGAGTGCAAAAGGGATTCACGCGTACGTTTGAAGTCATTAAAAGATTGGAGGATAGCGGCAAGGGTAATTTGCCGAACGCCGAATGCAGAATGCCGCACGCAGAACGCAGAATGCCGCACGCAGAACAGAGAACGCAGAACGTCGAACGTGAAACTAAATCGCCGAAACAAGCAAAACCATTACCATTATTGAGAGCGCGCGTTAGTGAAAAATACTTTGTTTGGCCGCTGCGATCGTGCGACAAACCGTGGCACCTAAATTTAAACTGTTCTTCTGGTATTGATCAAGGTGTGATATTTGGGTTGTCGTTTTCAACAGAGTCTAATTTTGAAGGTGATATGTGATCTTCGCAGTGAATTTCCAATTTTAAGCAATTGGAATGAAGAAGCCTTTCTCTAATAGTCTACTGTATGCTAAACGTGTGTTAAGGTTTGGATTTCCCTGTAATAACAGAGAAATGGTTGAGTCCTTAGAGCTTCGTGTCGTGACAGAAATTATGCTAATAATTATAAATATCACAAATTGGTATTGTGGATTAATTCCCTTTCAGATGGCCAGCTGGAAAATAAAGACTGGACTCTGGCCTGGACCCTGGACTGGACTCTGGACTGGACTATGAACTTTTTTTAATACAGTTAACAAAAAAGTTAATAACTAACTAAAAAATTATAACAAAGGATGGATATCGTGAATTTTGAAATTTCACAAAAATGTCACGAAATCTCTAAATTCTTGCAAAAACCTGAACGATTTTCACCATATTTCAGTAAAACTCACTTTAAAACAATACCCGGTAATTTTAGGCAAATCCAGGACGTTTGGCTTATATTGCGTGAATGCTACGAGGTTTGAAGCGTACACGTACGTTATATCATGTCGTGCTGTGGTCAGTACATGACGTGAAACGTTTGTTCAATACCTGCCATTGTTTGATTTCTTAGATACGGAAAGTACATCTGTTATTCTGATACACTCTACAATTGCACCATTTCATACTTTTCAGTGTTGAATACGCCGATGAACGCCACTATATTGTTAGAATGCCTTTTCGCCTAAAAAATGTTTTTCCCTAAGCAGTTTGGGGGAATCCTTTAGTTCGCAATGTGCGGTCAAGAATATTCCACGTTACCTTAGTCACACTATTCATAACGAGACTCCTTCAGGACTCCCAAAACGCCCCCGGATATCGGCTGGGGGCCATCAATAATCAAAATTCAATAATCAATAATCAAGAATTTAGAGATTTCGTGACATTTTTGTGAAATTTCAAAATTCACGATATTCCATCCTGTATTAAAAAAAAGTTCATAGTCCAGTCCAGAGTCCAGTCCAGGGTCCAGTCCAGAGTCCAATCCATATTCTCCAGCTGGCCCTTTCAGATAATTTAGTTTTATCAAAATACAAACTCAGCAATCTGATATGATGTGCATATATTAAATTTATGAAAAACGTGTTCTAAAAACACTATAAGGAAAAGAATCTTCGTCTACTTTTGATGCGAATTCAACGCATTTAGTGCGAAAGTCCTTATATTATAATTAACATTACAATATGGTCCTTCGACTGTTTTCGTGACCAATAGCCAAGACTGGGTCTGTGCGTTAAGTTTTCTTTTTTTTTTTTTTAGTACGCACTCAGCCGTACGATATTGGACATCCATGCACCTGATTGGCTCTCCTACAGTTTTCCATTCAAGCAATAGAGTGTTTTTGTCAAGGAACTATCGGCTGATAGTTGCCCCACGAGAATTTGATGTTCTTAAAACAAATATTAGCTCGAGAAGTGAAGCTTCTTGGGCTAATATGCTAGTTTACACTTCTCACTCTTGTTTTCTCTGAGCGATGATCAACTGCACTTCGTTGACTATTCGCTCGTAGAAAACGTGGGCTCTTGCGAGGTTCTATTTTTATTTTAGAGTATGGAGTGTACGTACAGTAGATCGCGCGCAGCCAGCCACGCAGTCAGTTCGCCCCAGTTGTGTAATATAAACCCAAAATCAGCAATAATCAAGTTTGCTGTGGTCACATCATAGCCGTAACGACAGTTTAAAACTGTTTTGGGCTCAAGTTACCCGTTGTCATACTTAACTGTAGCTAGCTAGCGGTACCGGTCGACTTTGTGGTCACACAAACGCAGTTAACTACAGTTACTTCCGATTGACGGCCATGGACTCAAAAGTAACTCGCGATGGCGTATAATGTTAAGGTTGGTGACCTGCGAAAACTTTGTCCTGCCGTCGCCCTTATTTTCCTCGGTGAACCATCGGCGAAAATTGAGTTATATAAGTTCAGAATTGTTACTGATGCTGGACGCCGCAGAATAAAAGCAGCGATGAAGCTTAAAAACACGAGACTTCCGTATTATGTAAATTTTTGTTTGTTTTTGTTTGTTTGCGTTTTTTTACCTCACCCCGTTCTTTTTTTGGTTTTGCATATTTATCAGGATATTTATGCACATCTCGCAAGTGCACATGCCAAGGAAACGTCAAAGACCACATCCCGATTGGTTGTTCGTTTGTAAACTAAGGTTTAGCTTGCGTGACGCTATAGTAAATTCGCATTGTTTTGGATCACTATTCAGTTGCAAGGCGTAAATTTTCTAACTGTAGTTGGGGTGAACAGAGTAGAGGGTCACATTACTGAAACGGCTGATTAAAGATATTTCTCTCTTAATTTTAGTTAGTAGCCGTGATGTGACCACAGCCTTAAATTGTGGTAACGAAACTGGGCAATTGTGACATAAATCGACGACTATGATGGCGTGACAGCGATCAAGAAAATACGCGTTAGAATCTCAACTCTACAAAACGACCATGAGTCATCACAAGTTGTTCTTTCTAAAGGAAGAATTTTTTGACGCACGTTTCCAGCGTTTCTTACTGCCATGGGTGCTCAAATTTGGTCTTTTTTCATCGCTTTTCTTGTGATTTTTGTACCGCTGAAAGGCGTTTACACCAGCCCTCTCCATGGAAAAAACGCGACTGATTCGGAGTCGGGCAAAGTCATCGTTAAAGGCAATTACAATGCTGTAAATCTGTACCCGGACAAAGATGTTAAAACTGCTTTGAGTCAGATGCGAGAGAAGTTAAAATCTTTGGAGGGAAGGATTGATGCCCTAGAGAAACCAGGTATATTAACTGTTAAGCTTGTGGCCTTAAAATTTACTGATTACTGGTAAGCGTGCCTTGATTGATAATGTTTTTCAAAGAGGTCAGTGCCGTTCAGTACTTGCTTGTAGCTCGTGGCTGGCTGCATTCCTGTAGTTGTTATCATAAACGTTAAGAGTTCGAGGTTTATACTGGCTGTAGTAGCTATGTGCATGTGATTCCATAATGTTAATTGCATAGCTCTGTACGGAACCGACGGTGTGGTTTTGTTTCTGTGCTAAGTGTCTAGCATATCTAGCGTATAGGCCAAACGCCTTAACTGAAATTAAACAACTGCGTGCCTGGCGTAGGTCTGTGGTTATTTTTAAGTATAGAAAATTGGTTCAAGTTACGAAGTCCTTAATAAATGTAATTATAATAGATACTTATAAGTTGCAGTTTGTGGCTCGATTGGTGGAATTTTGTTTCAGTTTAGTACAGTCATCTACGAATGTAGTTCTGTGCTGTAACCCACGCAAGATAACTGCGAATATAATCATAGTTGGTATGATTAAATTGAACAGGAGGTTAAGTGCAGTTATAAACGACAAAACATGCAACAAAAATTAGGATAATTTTTTTTCCTCTTTGTTGATCTAAAGCTTGCAAGTTTGACTTTGAAAACGGAATCGATGGCTGGGAGAAGACTGGTACTGCGTTTAACAACCAGCCGACCTATGGTGATAACCCTACAGCCCGCAACAGAGGACAACCTGCCAATCAACAGGGGGACTGGTGGATTGGAGGAGCGGAGAACAGACCCTCCAAAACAGCAACGGCCGGAAAGACTCAGGGAGACGGACCCCAGGGAACTCTTACTTCCCCATTCTTTACCATCAGGGGCAACTACATCTCTTTCCTGATTGGTGGAGGCTGTGATATAAAAACAGTTCGTGTAGAGCTGATCATCGACAACAAGGTAAACATTTCCTCCTTAACCCGCTCTGAACAAGAGGAAAAAAAAAAAACAAGAAAAAGCAGGCCAAGGTAGGGTCTAAGAAGGATATTCTTAAACAGGTAGTAAGACTTTATATATACAAGTTTTTATAAAGACTTTATCAGTTAGACCCTAACTTGCCCTATTTTTGCTATATGCTATATTTTGCTATATGCTATATTTGCTATATTTAATTTGAAGCTTACAAAATCTTCACTTAAAATTGCCCACAAATAATATTTTAATTTCACGTTGCACGTTTTGTTTTGGTACTGTCAAATTAAACTATTGAATGTTTAGTTGCTGCTTGCTGCTTCTGCAATTATTATTGTACTTCAGTTTTTTTTCCTTTTGCAGGCTGTCAAAAAAGACACTGGTAAATGCCATGAAACCATGACTCATAAGACCTGGCATGTCGGAGCATTTATTGGCCAACGCGCACGCGTTAAACTGGTTGACTTCAGCTCGGGTGGATGGGGTCATATCAACTTTGACGATTTGAGGGGCGACATTACCTGTGGACGAAACTAAGACAACGCTCAGCGTTTATTTGGAAACTTCCATCCGCAGTTAACAGTATAAAGGATAGGAAAGAAGTATGCAAAAGTAAAATCCGTTAGACTTGAGAGTCAAGGTGCTTTTCGTACTTATTGTAAGCGGTTTAAAATGTGGGAATTAAAGTTAAATTTAAACCTAACTGAGTTTGGCGCGTTTTTTTATGAATAGTGTAAAACGTAGATTTTGGTCAATGGTTCTTTCCAATGGAGAACATACAGGCGTTTGATTAAAAACAAAGTTTCATAAGCGATTGAATAGAATTATTCGAAATAAAGTTTGCGTGTGTGGTCCCTATGCCATTCGAATTTTGAAAGTGTCCAAACCGTGAATAAAAAACTATCAATTTATTTTGCATACACTGGCGTGAACTAAAGGACAAGGCATGGCCGGACTTATCAAAATTCATGCTTCCAAGTCGAAGAACATATATGTTGAATTTCTATAGAATCATTCATTACCACAAGTTCGCAATAATAATTGACGCAGAGCAGGAGGGAATTGTGTAACTATGAAGGAATTGCAGCAAACTGTCACATTGATTTGGGTATCCCCGTATACAAATCCCTGGTGATTAGGACATCCGTGGAAGGGATACCCAAACTGCTGACAACGTAAATAAAGCAGACTGGGGAAGGTGCACGAAGTCGCTCAAAAACCATGCCATTTATCGTCTTGTCGAGGTTTTTCACAATAAATGTAATCGTTCTAACGACACGTCTCTGAAAATAGTCACAATACATGCAAATATGCATTTGGCACGAATTGTTAATCCTTAAAAGGTTAAGTCTGCGTCGAGCCAAGTGACCCATATACCGCAGGAGTTTATTCCCGGTTTCCGTAGCATGAAGCGACTTGGAGTATTTCTACTGTCCCCTGTATGGGATGCTAGTCCATCGCAGGGTTACCCCCCCCCCCCCCCCCCAGCATTATTTCGCATGTACACATTTATATTTAAAGCTTCATGCTTCTTATATTGTTTGCTGACCACAACTGGAGCCCGTTGTGCCTCGCGCATTTCTTTACATTAATTCATTTTTTGAGCGTACACGTGCAAAGAACAAGTTCATAGCGGGTCAAACGCAAAACTTGCGCAACATAGTTTTCTTACTACTTTAGTCACCGTCTTCCTAGGCCTTTTTATTTCTCATCATTTTGTTCATCACTCGCTTTTTTCAACCCTCTCATATTTCGAGAAGAATGGCAAGAGATTTTAGTGCACCAAAAAGGCACAAAAATATTGCTGGCGGAAGAGAAACGTGGGAAATGTTGTTGACCCAGTTTTGTTTTTATGCAAATCATGCAGGGGTAATTTGTCGCACGCAGCCAGGCATTATCAATATTTTTTTTGTTTTGAATCAAGTCGCCGTTTGAATTGAACAAGAATGCATGGAACACTGAAACACAGAATGAAATCAAATTTCCATTAATTGATTCATTAATTTACCCTTGATAGGAACGCTTGAGCTGTTTTGACTGTAAAGGCCTATTCCCCAAGACGAAAATTTCTTGAAAATAATTTTGTATTTTATATAGTAGGTTAGTAAAGCTATTTTTTTAAATATTTTATAATCTAATTGCAAAGCGCGATTGAACTAGAAAAGCCTTCAGAATACGTTTGAAGATAAAACCAATGTTACGACTTCCATCAATATTTGTACATTTAATATCTATATCACTATTTATCTTTCAAAACAAACTTATCCTTGGTATGGAATACTGGGAAACAGTTTGGGAAGATATTATATTTACTACCGACTTAAACACACACAAAGCAAGTCAACATGGAAAGTAGGAAGAACCTTTATTTCCGGAAATACTTTAAAAATACAGGTTCTGAAGTCAAAACATATCTTAAGACACCCAATTATCTCGTCAGAAGAAACGATCATTAGAAAATAATCAAAATATCGTTCATGAATAAAGCCAACTGAAACCTATGGAGAACTTATCCCAAATCAACTTTAATCAATGTATCTATTATAAACTGTCCTATCCCATGCATCAATTAATAAAAATATAAGTTTTTAAAACAAATATTTGAATATGTTTCTTATTAGATAATAAACGAAAAAAAAAAACTCCAAACCGAGCTCTGATTACAAAGTACCATCAGTTTATTAGCTTAATTAAGTGATGAACTGCAAATCATGCTGCCAACTTCTGTTCGTTTCAGTGACTAATAATGACAAGTACAATCAGAAGGGTTGCCGTATGAACCATAACAATGACACGCGTATGCTTTATTGCTCAAAGGACACTTGCTAGGAGTTAACACACAATATCCACCATCGCGACTCTTGCATCTGCAACTGTGAAAATAAAGAATAAACAAGATACTTAATATATAAGACATTAATATTGTTATGTCTTTAACGTTGCTATCACCGATCAGTGCACGCGGCCTGCCTTGTATTGGTTGGTTCATTAACAACAGCTGGCACACAACGAGCTAATATGTCACAATTCATCAAGGACTATAGTGGGCATCAAGCCACGAAGTAATAACAAATAAGTACGTAGTTGAAGGAATGTTTCTAAGGGAAACATTTTCCAGAAAGAATCACGTCAAAATCTCCCAGCCGGTTAGCCTACAACCGGCTTACACCCACTACATCAACCAAATATTAATCACCCCTTGTGGTCGGGGCATGTCAGTAAATAACATCACCTTCCAACTATATTCAGTCTTTTCAGAAGATTTCTCAATGTTTGAAACATTACAAATTTTAGTAGGCCATGATTTAAACTTTTTTCTTCCACAGAGAAATGCCAGGATTCTGCCTTCACCGCTATATCCACCTCGACATCATGTCCAAACAGGAAATAAAATGTCCAAATACTAATTAAATTGCAATGATCAATCTGCTGAGTAGGTATGCTTTTTTCTTTGAAATGGGTGATAGCAAGTCTGCCATTTATTACTATTTTTAGTCAAGTGGATACACAATTAGTATGGATTTACCATTCATCGCAGGTCTTCCAAGCTACTCCAGTCAAAAAGTTGCTCCATCTACTACACCGGCTCCACGTCTCCCAGCAATCCCCCATTATATAAGATTGCAAAACAACAACGCACAAGTCAACAGAAGCAGTTTTTTATCATTAATAATTAAGTGACCACTAGGAACCCTTCGTTTCTACAGGCGAACAGTCATCGAGGGGCAGCCAAGATATGGTCGTATGGTTTCGAAGTCAACACCAAAAAGTCTGAAAATGTCGTCGAAAAACCGCATCGATTATCTCAGTCTCTTCACTGCTTTATACTCGCGTACAGTTTTAATCCACGCTACTCTAGTTTCTTTTCAATTGAAGACCCTGGAAGCTGAGTATAGAAACAGGATTTAGAAAGGAATGTAGAGCTTTTAAAAAAATTGACACGTCTCTTGAAACGGTAAGTAAAGAACGCGATTTAGTAATAAAAGTTTATAGCACTTCCTTGATGCCAAATCTTTTGTCTGATTTTTTCTCTATTTACTGATGCGACTGGTGAATATAAAATGGCACATACATTTGAAAACCATTGCTTGTAGCATTAAATTTATGTATAGACTTAACAGAAATTAATATTAGCCTGTTTGTGTAGTGGCACATTATGTTCTGCTATACTTTAGAAGCGACTCGCGTATGATACTTTGAGCTTTTTTGAATAATATATAGTGATTATATTTCAGAGAATCTTAAAGTTTATTTACTTTAAAGGCCGCTCTTTCTACCTTATTTCTGCTTTCCCAGGCTTTACCTATTCTATAATTTAAGGATTTATAACAAGTTACGTCTCTACTGAATGATCAGTCGTTGTGAATAACATGCTTTTGGAGGCGAAATACTCAGGAAACCTCGTGTCATATAATTGCCGTTCTTTACTTACCGTATCAAGAGACGTGTCAATTTGTTTAAAGCGCTATAATCATTTCTTATTCCTGTTTCTATACTCGGCTTCCAGGATCTTCTATTAAAAAGAAACTTAAGTAGCGTTAATTAAAACTGCACACGAGAAAGCAGAGAAGAGACTGAGAAAATCGATGCGGTTTTCCGACAACATTTTCACATCTTTTTGGGTTGACTTCGAAACCATACGACCATATCTGCGGTTGTAAAAGCAGGAATTTCAATAGTAGTCATCAACAGGAAAGAATCACTGCCTAACTGACGAGATATTTCAAGAACTACAAGAGATTCTTCTTGCATTTCCATACTCTGCTTTGCTTTCATTTGAATCAGAAGCCCCTTTCGCCTCACTTTCATGTACTCGACCCAAACTCTTCCGCGCGTTCCGCCATTTATGAATAAGGTGTATACGTACTGAAAATACACTGGCATCAATTTCGTTATAGCTGGAAAACCTTACAAATGCCAAAGCCTTGCATTTGGAAAGCTTTTATATTCCAATAGTCTCTCCACTGGCATGAGAAGCCCGAAATAGGTTTCGAATGACGTTTAAATTTCCCATATTTAAAAAAAAAAAAAACATGTTCTTCATTTTCTTACAACAAAGCGAAGACGATTTCGGCTAACGAGAAAAAACCTGTTTCCTTACAGAGCAAAACACGACATCTCGAAGTTGACCAACGACATTAGCCTTTTCCGTTTACCCCTTCATCAAAGTAAAATTGTTTTTCCCTTGCTACGTCGCAAGTCGGCAAAGACATTTGCCCGTAATTCGCTTACATCACTTAATAACAATAATCGAAATCGTGTTTAGAATATAGATACCATTATCTCTCTTCAGCGGGCCTCAGGTTATTCTATTGTATAGCTCCTTCTTTGTGGCGATCAACAGCTTTTTCTTATATCAGCCCCGAAATTCTGCTTTTTTATACCATCGGGTGAGTCGATTGTATTTCCTTTTGTGCATAAGACGGAATACTGTTTTAATTTCCTTCAGCAAAGTAGCTTCAGCAGGAAGGTCAGTTTGCACTTCTTTGTTTATACTTACTTGTTTTAAACATTGCATGATGGAATGATGTTTCAATTTCCTTTAGCAAAATTGATTAGGCAGGAAGGTAAGTTAAATTAGAGTTACTCATGGTTGCTAGTAAAATGTGTAATGGCGTAACGGCGTAACGAGAATCGACGAAACCAGATTTTGTTTTTAATTCACGGTGTAAGATGTGATTTCGTTCTTCTTCTGCTCGTTTTCTTGTAGAGCTACAATTAATTTTCATTGATTTTAGTACAATCTTGTGACAGGTGTTAAAATGATATTTTAAGAACGTCAAGCTTGTCTGTATTTTACTTGATTGCTGCCGGATGAATTTTTAAGATAGCGTTAAATGAAACGCGTACAGCTAATTTAAAGAAAAAGATTAGACTCTTCACACCAAATACCTTGCTTCTCTTTAGATCTTCATTCATACGCTGAAAAATGAAATTAAAACTGTTGTCGCCATATAAAAGTTATGTTATATTGCAGCCTGACATTCTTGACATTCAGTCTTGTCTCAAAGGTAAGAATGTTATTTTAAGAACTATAATGCGTGTCTAAACTTTACTAATGACCCCTTTAAAATAAGTATTCCCAACCCGTAGTTTGATAAATATCCTAAATAGAGGAAGTCCCTGACACACTTTTGTTCCTCGATGTGTTCTGGACAAATTTCGTTGGAATCCGTTAACTCTACATTACCCTATTAATTCATTCAAACTATGGCGAAACGATAGTGACATATATAGTGGAAGATTTGCAGACATGTTTCGCCCTTCTGTCAACAGGATATGCCGCCGGCCAGTGAAATGATGGCACCCTGCACAGTGAGCGAAACGATAAGGACAAAGGCAGTAATTGCGTGACAGTCACGTACGTTCTCTTGTTTCTTCTTCTTAGGTCCTGGCTTCAATGTTTTCGCTGCCCAAGAACTTTTCTCCTTTTTTTAAACTCGTTTCACGACCTCAACAAGGCCAATAACGAGAAACGAAGAGCGTTAAAACGACGAGCAATATCGAGAATGGAAGAGAAGTAAAATCACCTGTAAACAAAATATGCTAATGAGGTCCTCGTAATAAGAGTTCGGGGAAGAAGCCATTTCGCGCAAGAACATCGCCGGGAATCAACGCGCTACTGGCAGCATTTTGATATCAAACTGTTTAATTAACTTTATTAAAAAAAGAACCTTCTTTTCGAAATAACTCGCGCGCGTTTTAAGACTTTATTTTTATTTTGAGAGAAATGTTAGGTTTAAGGCAAACTTTTATTTTAGTCCAAGAATTTTTTTCGACAGAAATAGCCCTCTGAAAGTATTGTGTAACATAAAAATGGTCACTTGGCTGCCTTAACATTACTCGACTTGCAAATTGGATTCCGTGATCATGCATGACATTCATTCGTACTGAAGCAACATCGCTAAAACACTTAAGAAAATTGAAGGGCCTCGTTAGTTGTATCGCATCCTGTTTATGTGAATACTAAACAAAGTAGCGTATTTCCTCAAATGCTAACCGGGGTATTAGTATGGGTAATCAAGTGGTGACGAATGAAATTAGGAAATAATTTCACGCGCGTTTTGTCAAATTTCTATTAATTCCCCGGGCCTTCAGGCGAGGGAAATTATTAGAATTTTGACAAAACGCAAGTGAAATTATTTCCTAATTTCACGAGTATACCATTTGGTTACCTTTTAATATCATGAGTGACAAATTACGCTTACAATCGTAGTTTTTTAACTTGTTTAGCGTATCGTCATGAACGAACCGGTTGGAAACGACGCCCATGTTAAACTCTCAAAATTCCGCTCAATCCCATTCACGCTATCACTAACAGATTATTACAAAACCAAACAAACTGGCCAAGGTGAAATTCAGGTGAAAATGTGCAAAGTGTAAGCTTTAAGATCATGTTCTAAAATCCTGTACGCCATCTTGGCACTGAAACATGGGAAACGTTGCCATGGCAATTTTGCGCCTTTTTTTGGCAATTAGCGCTAAAATTTCGCGCCAAAATTAAGGAGTAATTTGTCACCCATGATATTATGTTTATAATTCTTCCAAATGACAGTGATTCATTGCAACGTTGTCTTAAAAAAGAAGAGGTATTATTGTTAAAAGAAGCACGGTATTGGTAGAGGAAGCACACCAACAATCTAGAGGGTTGAAACACTGACGAGTTTTTGCCATACTCAGTGTAGCAATATTCACGCCATAATACTATGTCGTACTTTAGGCGTCAGAAGAGGTCGAAGAAGATCTGAGATCTTTAATTGACTGTGATGTAAAGTGGTCAGTGTAGCCACTTTCCAATTCCCGTCCACCTAGGCAAAATTTACTCCACACCCACCCTCTAAACTCGGGTTTGTGGGGTGAGTAATTTAACTTACCTTTCTGCTGAAGCAACGCTGATCAAGGAAATTAAAGCAGTATTCCATCCTTTAATAGGCACTTTAAAGGGACTATGTCATCTATGGCGCATTCGTGCGACGAAGCGAGATCTCTTGAAAGCGTTATGTAAACTACAGTTGAATCCCGATAACTCGAACCTTCAAGGGAAATCGAAAAAGGTTCGAGTTATCGGGGGTTCGAGTTATCGAGGATAAACTTAGTAAGAAAATGACCTGGATGGGAATCAAAAACGTTCGAGTTAGCGGGAGGTTCGTGTTACTGAGGGTTCGAGTTATCTGGATTCAACTGTATTTCAAGTTCGTTACAACAACGCCACGAAACTCAGGATTTGGGAAAGGAGTCATCTGGCGACTTGGTTACATAGCATATTCTGTTCATTGGCTATGTGGGTCGCTGAAAAGATACCTAAATTGTGGAGGAAAGATCAGCCGTTTGCAACTGATTTTTCCACGAACACAGCGAGAGACGCAACACTTCGCATTGTTGTGTTTGACATATCGTCAGTGTACTTTAAGGGTAGTCTTTGTCAATAGAAACACATCCGTTTGCTCTACATTGCAGAATTCATTTCGCTCGCTCTTCATAGCCTATTTAGCGAAGAATATCGTTTCAGTTGTTTTCCGCTTTGGCAACGCAGTGACTCGCGATGATCAAACAAGTAATGGTACATGAATTTTTAGATTTTTTAGCGTTTGGAATTTCTCTTCCTCTTTGTAGAGCGGTATAATAATAAAATTAAACTTTGATTTATTTTGTTTGTGTATCTTCTGTATGTTGTCTGCGTTCGCTGAAAACGACGCGCTAGCTGAAACACTACACATTTGAGAATACGACTTCGCTTCTAACATCTTCACTGAAGCAAACTTATAACATTTAACAATTATTCGCCGAAGGCGAAGTGAATCTCGGTGAATATTCCCCGAGACGAAGTCGAGGGGAATATTCGCCGAGATTCACTGAGCCTGAGGCGAATAATTGTTTTAGTCTAATTTTCAGAGGTGAATATCAAGAACTACAAAATAAAAAAAAAACTAAAACACGAAAACAATAAACACATGTGCTCGTTTGCATACGTGTAAACAAGTTTAATTCATCGATGTAAATTAGAATTTGCTCCTTAGTTTCAGCAATAAAACGGAACAAAACAAACACTGCGAAAAAGACAGATATCTTTTACCTCTTTTCAGTCTTGGCGACTTCTGAACAATTGTGTAATTCCTCTTGAAATGAGTTGAGCAGCTCTGGTCTGAGGAAAACTGAATAATTTTGGGTCAATCGATCTGATTGAGTTTCTCATGGCCGCGTGCGATCTACAAAACCACCGTGTTTACCATCAATTCTTATTCTTGCGAAGCATCTCTTGAAAATATTTTCGGTCCAAAAGCCTTGGTAGACAATTTTCAAAATTCCAACAGTGTTGAATACTCCGGATTTGGAGTGATTTCTTCAGAATGAACGAAAATTTCATTCAGCAAAGGCTGCCATGTTTACTTGCCTGGATGGCAAAGGTGGCGTGGCTGATTAGCCAAGCCCTCAAATGCTATATTCACCTCCTAGCGAGGTGAATATAGCGTCATAAACCAGAGCTTTTCGACCAATCAGAATGTCCCATTCTTATATTCACCTCTGGAAATTAGACTAATATCTTTTATTAGTTTTATTCGCGAGGACAAATTTGAATATTTTGATTTTATGCCGGCGACCAGAGTAGCAAATGTTTATCGCCATGTTATCGTAATTATCATATCCCGTGGAGCTTGTACGTGCTCTCGCGTCCTGTTTCTTATCGCATTACGGCGCGGAACAATAGACATTTGACAGATGTAACGCCAACTAATAACCCCAGTGCGAAGAATCACCAGCTGACACTTCCGCTACTACGGCTGCTGGAAGTAAAATTTCACACAAAATAAGACACTGCGCATGTCAGTCGGTTGGGTCCGGCTGTAGCGTGAGATCTGACTACCTGAGCTGGAAGGTTTTACCGTAAGTGGCCAGTACATGGGGTTTATTTAGCTGCCCTGTCCTTTTTCTACGAATTTCTTAGCATTTTCAGAGTTCCATGGCACATTGAAATATTCACTTCAAGAATGGAACATTGAAACAAGGAATGAAATCAAATGCCATTAATGAATTCATTAATTCACCCTTGATAGGATCGCTTCAGCTGTTTTGACTGGAAAGGCCGATTTCTAAGACGATAATTTCTTGAAAAGAATATTGTATTTTATATAGTAGGTTAGTAGAGCCATTTTTTTAAATATTTTATAATCTAATTGTAAAGCGCTATTGACCTAGAAAAGTCTTCAAAATGCGTTTCAAGATAAAATCAATGTAACGACTTCGATCAATATTTGTACTATTATCCTTGGTATGCCATTGGGCAAAGGAACACACACAAAGCAAGTCAAGATGCAAAGTAGAAAGAACGTTTATTTGCGGAAACAATATAAAAATACAGGTTCTGAAGTCAAAACATATCTTTTGTCAACCAATTATTTCGTCAGAAGAAACGATGACTAGAAAATAATCAAAATATCCTTCATGAATAAAGCCAACTCAAACCTATGGAGAACTTATCCCAAATCAACTTTAATCAGCGTATCTATTATAAACTGTCCTATTCCATGCATCAGTTTATAAAAATATCAGTTTTTAAAACAAATATTTGAATATGTTTCTTATTAGATAATAAATTAAACGAAAAATAAAAGTCCAAACCGAGCTCTCATTACAAAGTACCATCAGTTTATTAGCTTAATTAAGTGATGAACTGGAAATCATGCTGCCAACTTCTGTTCGTTTCAGTGATTAATAATTACGAGAACAATCAGAAGGGTTGTTGTATGAACCATCACAATGACACGCGTATGCTTCATCGCTCAAAGGACACTTGCTTGGAGTCAACACACATTCTCCACCTTCGCGGCCCTTGCATTTGCAACTGTGAAAATAAAGAATCAACAAGATACTTAATATATAAGCCATTAATATTGTTATCTCGTTACCGTTTCTGTCACCTAGCTTCCAACTATAGTTAGGTCTACAGAAAGAGCCGTGGTTTTGAAATGGAAGAACCGATAAAGTCTTAGTGTTTGATAGCTTGCTAATTAAGTTCTCCCCTCCAACCAGGAACTTTTTCAAGCTACAAAAGAAACAAACCTTTCCCAGTCAGCAAAATTTCACATGGAACACCTATTTTGCAGATCGTCTATCTTGGCAAGCGCCCTGAGGACGAGGATGCTATATTGTCTGCCCCTGTCAAACATTTTAGTAGGCCATGGGTTAAACTCTCCCTTGTTGGAATATTTTCGCTTTCAAAGAGAAACGTCAGGGTGCTGCCTTCCACCCTATATCCCCTTAAAAATTATATCCAAACACCAATTGAAATGTCCAAATACTGATTAAATTGCAATGAATAATCTGCTGAATAGTTATACATTTGTCTTTCAAAAGCACTCTGCCATTTAATACCATTTTTCAGTCTAGTGGATACAGAATTAGTACTGACTTACCATTCATCGCAGGTCTTCCATAATTTTCCAGTGAAAAAATTGCTCCATGTACTACACCTGCTCCACGTCTCCCAGCAATCCCCTATTATATAATAATGCAAAACAACAACACGTTAGTCGGCAGAAGTATTTTTTTAGATAAATAAACAGTCAACGAAGGTCAGCCAGGGTTATCTTCAGGCGTGTAGTTTTAATGAACTACATGGTTATCGACTCTATGGTTACAGGTTGTTTATTTAATATTTTCGTTTGTGGATGAGTTTTTATGTTCCAAGACATTAAAAATCGAGTGTGTAATTAAAAATTCAGCTGAACGTCGTGCGCTAGTTGTTTTAGGATATATAAAAACTTTTGTGCCAGCATTGGGCCATGTGAGCTTTAAACTTTTCTTTTTTACTATGATACTAAAAAGTTTCGTTCCCCCCTACAGTTTGAGGCTTACAATGACATGACTGGAGTTACATACCAATAACATTGCTTTCAACCACTGAAACATGGTTCAGTATGGCAGTCGCTACAAACAACGTGACAAGCAGACAGGAAGCGCGAATAAAAGCCTAAACAGAGTCAAGAACATTACGAATCAGTCCAACGCCGATTACAACTGGTATAGCCAGCTAAGAGATAAATTGTTGAAAAATGTCTCACTAAATAAACTAGCCAGGACAGGAGGGATGGCTTTAACATATTTTTTGTTTATTTCAAGCAACTATGAAGGTAAACCACGTACTAATACTGAAAAAAACACTACCGTCAATTTCGTTATAGTCGAGAAAACCTTACAAATGTTAAAGTCTTGCATGCATCTGGAAATCTTTTAGATTCAACTGGTTTTGAATGATATTTTTAAAATTTCCTACATTACAGTACAATTACGACAAAAAGGAAATTAAAGGAAAATTAAACGTGTTCTTTACTTCAGCCTCACAATAGAAGGAGGACGATTTCGGCTAACGACAAAAGTATTCTTTAATTGGTAACACAACACAAAATGACCTCTCGAACTTGACCAAAGTAAAATTAATTTTCCCTTGCTATGTCGCAAGCGCCAAGACATTTGCTAGTTTCAGCTGTAGTTTCATGAATCCGGTTTCGTTTGCAGCTAAATAGCAATAACCACAATAAAAATATAGATACCATTATCTCTCTTCAGCTTGTAGTAGCGGGCCCAAGATTCTTCTATTTTAGCTCCTTCTTTATTTGTGGCGATCAACAGCTATCTCTTATATCACTCCAAAGTTGTACTTTTTAAACCATCGGATGGTCAAGTGTATCTCCTTGTGTTACGAAGCGTGATATTATTTTTAGGATAGAGTAGTTTTACTTCATGGTCAATTGTTTGTAGTTTTGTCGCTATCGTGAAAGGTTTGTGATTTAAGCGCCCGACGACTCACACAGGGACTTTAAGTTGTTTATCTTAGTTATTGACGAGCCCTTGGCTCTGATTGATATTCTTCATCAGTGGACACGCATGTTTGGGTTAGTGCTTTGGAACTTTAGTCATTCTTTAGGTTCCTTTGTTACTCCAGTTTATATTGCAACATTATTCAAAGTTTAACTCCCAAGGGAAGTATCTAAGTTTAGAATATGTTGGCTATTCAGTCGAGTGTTTGGTCGAGGAATTGGTTACCGCGGTTAATGAACATGGAAATTCTTGCTCACCTTGGTTTGGACCTCCATGAAGGTTCCTGTTTTGGTTTCAAGTTTCCATAGTTTTAGTTCTTCCAAATTTGTCATTGGTCGTTTACTCTTCGTGTTGGTTTTTCATGTAGGTCTGTACTCGCTTTCTTTAGTAAGTCTCGGTTCCGTCTCAAGTTTTTCAAGCTCACCGAGATTCGTACCCAAACATGTCTACAAATAAGCTATATACCTTATTATAGGAAATTAACGCTTCATGAAAATAACACGAATTTGGAAAATTCGCGTTAATTTAAGTCTCGTTTCAGGGTGGAGAACCACCGGTATCTTTCGTGCTGAAAAGAACGCTCGAAGCAGCGAGATTCGATGGGTTTTGGATTCTGTTAACTTGTTAACAGTGTTCTACAATAAATTTGTTCCTGGTGTCTCTACAAGTTCCGTTTCTTTGTGTGGTCGCGTTAATTTTCTTTGTTGGAAAGTAATTTTTCCTTTACTTCGCGTTAATATAAGTCGCGTTAATTTCCAATGCTTTAATTAACACGAGCATTAACTTCCTGTAATAAGGTAGTTGGCCTCTTGCGCAGACGTCTTTGGGCTCGTCACGAGTTCCTCCCCATGTATCTCGGTGACCTTGGAAAACTTGAGACAAAACCGAGACTTACTAGAGAAAGCGAATACAAACAGACCTACATGAAAAACACGAAGAGTAAACGAGCAATGACAAATTTGGAAGAACTAAAACTATGGAAACTTGAAACTAAAACAGGAACCTTCATGGAGGTCCAAGCCAAGGTGAGCAAGAATTTCCAAGTGCATTAACCGCGGGAACCAACCCCTTCAATACAAACACTCGACTGAATAGCCAACATATTCTAAACTTAGCTACTTCTGTTGGGAGCTAAACCTTGAATGACGTTGGACTATAAACTGGAGTAACAAAGGAACCTAAAGAATGCATGACTAAAATTAGTATTTGGTTGATGCAGTTGGCGTAAGCGGGTTGTATGCTTACCGGCTGGGAGATTTTGAAGTGATTCCTTCTGGAAAATATTTCCCTTAGAAAATTACATCAACTAAAAGAAAAGGTTTTACATATTTAGTTGTTGGTTACTTCCTGGCTTGATGGCCACTGTAGTCCTTGATGAATTGTGACATGTTCGTTGTGAACCAACCAATGCAAAGCTGTGTGCACTGATAGGTGATAGCAAAGTTAAAGACATAACAATATTTATGTGTTATATCTTAAGTATCCTGTTTATTCTTTATTTTCACAGTTGCAAATGCAAGGGTCGCGATGGTGGATATTGTGTGTTGACTCCAAGCAAGTGTCCTTTGAGCAAAAAAGCATACACGTGTCACTGTTATGGTGCATACGACAACCCTTCTGATTGTACTTGTTATCATTAGTCACTGAAACGAACAGAAATTGGCAGCATGATTTGCAGTTAATCACTTAATTAAGCTAATAAACTGATGGTACTCTGTATTGGGAAGAGTTTGGAGTTATATCTTGCGTTTATTATCTAGTAAGAAACATATTCAGATGTTTGCTTTAAAAACTGATTTTTTATTAATTAATGCATGGAATTGGGCAGTTTATAATAGATACACTGACAAACTTGATTTAGGATAAGTTCTCCATAGGTTTGAGTTGGCTTTATACATGAACGATATTTTGATGATTTTCTAGTGATCGTTTCTTCTGACGAAATAATTGGTTGTCTTTAGATATGTTTTGATTTCAGAACCTGTATTTTTATAGTGTTTCCGCAAATAGAGGTTCTTTGTACTTTCCATCTTGACTTGCTTTGTGTGTGTTAAAGTTAGTAGTAAATATAACATCTTCCCAAAACTGTTTCCCAGTATTCCTAGGCCCAATACCATACCAAGGATAAGTTTGTTTTGAAAGACAAATAGTGCAAATATTGATCGAAGTCGTTACATTGGTTTTATCTTGAAACGTATTCTGAAGACTTTTCTAGGTCAACAGCGCTTTACAATTAGAATATAAATATTAAAAAAATAGCTTTACTAACCTACTATATAAAATACAAAATTCTTTTCAAGAAATTTTCGTCTTGTGAATCGGCCTTCACAGTCAAAACAGCTCACGCGTTCCTATCAAGAGTAGGGGTGTCGAATGGTAAATGTGAGACTTTGCGAGACCGCGAGACTGATACATTTCTGCGAGCCCGAGACTTCCTTAGCATTGAAAAAGAAATCAAGACTCCGAGAAGGCCCTCCATAAAAATAAGAGACGACGAGACCCCTGGAATTTGGCTTAATTTTTGCGACACGCGCATTTTTTAAAGGACCATTCACCACCCCTAAGAGTGAATTAATGGATTCATTAATGGAATTTGATTTCATTCTTTGTTCCAATGGTCCATTCTTGAAGTGAATATTTTAATGTGCCATGGAACTCTGAAAATGCTAAGAAATTCGTAGAAAAAGGACAGGGCAGCGAAATAAACCCCATGTACTAGCCACTTACGGTAAAACCTCCCAGCTCAGATAGTCAGATCTCACGCTACGGCCGGACCCAACCGACTGACATGCGCAGTGTCTTATTTTGTGTGAAATGTTACTTCCGGCAGCCGTAGTAGCGCCTCACCGTAGTGTCAGTTGATGATTCTGCGCACTGGGGTTATTAGTTGGCGTTACATATGTCAAATTTCTATTGTTCCGCGCCGTAATGCGATAAGAAACAGGACGCGAGAGCACGTACAAGCTCCACGGGATATGACAGTTACGATAACATGCCGATAAACATTTGCTACTCTGGTCGCATAAAATCAAAATCCACAAAATTTGTTCTGGCGAATAAAACTAATATAAGACAATATTATAAGTTTGCTTCAGTAAAGATGCAAAAAGCGAAGTCGTATTCACAAATGTGTGGTGTTTCAGCTAGCGCGTCGTTTTCAGCGAACGCAGACAACATACAGAACATACACAAACAATATAAATCAAAGTTTGATTTTATTATTATACCGCTCTATAAAAAGGAAAAGAGATTCCAAACGCTACAGATTTTAAAAAGTCATGTACCATTACTTTCATGCTTAAAATAGTAAATGCTACAAAACGAGTCATGACCGCATGGCTGCATGTTTTCCATAAATTGTTTGATTATCGCAAGTCACTGCGGCGCCAAAGCGGAAACCAATTGAAACAATATCCTTTGCTAAATAGGCTATGACGAGCGAGCGAAATGAATTCTGCAATGTAGAGCAAACGGATGTGTTTCTACCGACAAAGCCTACCGTTAAAATGCACTGATGTTATGTCAACACAACACTGCGAAGTGTTGCGTCTCTCGCTGTGTTCGTTCACTGTTCGTTGAAAAATCAGTTGCAAACGGCTGATCTTTCCTCCACAACTTAGGTATCTTTTCAGCGACCCACATAACCAATGAACAGAATATGCTATGTAGCCAAATCGCCAGATGGCTCCTTTCCCAAACCCTGAGTTTCGTGGCGTTGTTGTAACGAATTTGAAATACATTTGAATCCAGATAACTCGAACCCTCAGTAACTCGATCCCCCCGTTGACTCGAACCTTTTTTGATTCCCCTCCAGGTCATTTTCGTACTAATTTTACCCTCGATAACTCGAACCCCCGATAACTCGAACCTTTTTCGATTTCCCTTGAAGGTTCGAGTTATCGGGTTTCAACTGTAGTTTACATAACGCTTTCAAGAGATCTCGCTCCGTCGCGCGCATGCGCCATAGGTGACATAGTCCCTTTAAAGTGCCTATTAAAGGATGGAATACTGCTTCAATTTCCTTAAGCAGGAAGATAAGTTAAAGTACTCACCCCACAAACCCGATTTTAGAGGGTAGGTGTGGAGTAGCTTTGGCCCCGGGGGTGGGGGGGGGGGGGGGGGATTGGAAAGTCATCATCATCATCATCATCATCATCATATACTTTATTTAAACACGGTAAAAACATCAGTTACAAGTTAAGAATGATTACATCACATTAAAAAAAAAAAAAAAAATGATTTACATGTTTGCCGTGTGGGAGCACGAGGGAGACATCAGGCAATTGATAAGTCTTTTAAAGTGGCTAAAGGATCTAGCAGCTCTGGCATCGTGGGGAAGGCTGTTCCACAACTGTGCCCCACTGTAACAGAAACTTCGTTTTAAAAAATCAGAACGGGGCTTAGGTAGAGCTAACTTATTTGCCTTGTCTCTAAGATTATATCCTGTGCTGAATGGTTTAAATAGGTCTTGTAAGTACTTCGGAGCTTGTTTATTTATGGTTTTAAACATTAGTTTCGCTTTATGCTTTTTCCTTCTGGTATAGAGGGAATCCCATCCTAACTTTAATCGAAGGACGGTAGCACTAGAATAGAAATCCGATTTCGTAATGATCCTAATGGCGCGATTCTGTAACTTTTGTAATTTATCAGTCAGTTCATTGCTGAGACCATCCCACACAGGACATCAATAGTCAAAGTACGGTTCAATGAGAGCTCTATATAGCAAAATAGCTGAATCTTCGCAAATGAATGGCTTCAGCCTTTTAAGAGCACCTATACCAGAGGAAACTACCCTAGCAATCTCATTGACATGTTTGGTCCATGACAAATGTTGGTCAATGTGGATTCCCAGGGATCTAGTGTGGCAGACTCTATTAATCTGTTGGCCTTCAATATGAATGTTTTTTTGCTCTTCGGTTGGAAAAGATCTTACCAAGCATAATCCATCCTTGTCAGTCTGGCTATGTAAAAGGAAGATTCATCGGTGAAAGCATTAGACTTATAGCAGACACAATGGACTTCACTAAAACAAACGATATACCAGGTATAGCTGTTTTCTTGGATTTCGAAAAAGCTTTTGACTCAGTTGAATGGGACTTCATCCAAAAATGCCTAGAATCTTTCAACTTCGGTCCAAATCTTCGGCAATGGATCAGCGTGTTCTATAAAGACATCTCTAGTTGCGTTATTAACAATGGAGTAGCCTCCCAACACTTCTATTTAGAACGCGGTGTCCGTCAAGGTTGCCCACTCTCAGGCATACTCTTTGTTATTGCTATGGAGCTCCTTGCCCAGAGTATTAGACGTTCCAAAGATATTAAAGGCATTAATATACAAGGAGTTGAAGTTGTCAAGCTCTCTCAATATGCTGACGACACTACCGCCCTTCTCGCCGATGTCCAGTCGGTTTCTAATTTATTTGACTTACTCTCGCTGTTTGAAAAATGTTCTGGTTTAAAAATAAACCAAACAAAATCAGAAATGCTTTGGCTCGGCTCCTTGCGTCATAGAAAGGATGCAATTTTCAACCTCCAAATTAGAATTAGTTTATGCTCTTGGGGTACACTTTACTTACAATATTGAAACGTCTCATAAGAAAAATTTTTTGGAAAAGTTAGGACCTTTAAAGAAAACTCTAAGTATCTGGTCCAGAAGAGACATTTCCATTTACGGCAAAATAAATATTGTCAAAACATTAGCACTCTCCAAACTTGTGTTCATCTGCAGTGTTATGGAGACTCCAAAAAACTTTGCCAAAGAAGTCAATAATATAGTGTTCGACTTTATTTGGAAGCAAAAACCACCAAAAATAAAAAAGACAACCCTTATCAAGAAAAAATTAGATGGTGGTCTAGAAATGAAAGATTTTGTTCTCTTCGACAAAGCTTTAAAATTAACCTGGATTAAGCGCTTATGTTCCGACTCGGATGCACCGTGGAAGTATATTCCAAAATCGTTTCTGTCCAGTGTTGGCGGCACGGAGCTTTTTAAATGTAATTATGATTATAACCTTCTTGACCTTAATAACAACCTTCCCGAATTTTACAAACAAATTATAAATTATTGGCAGAAAATTGCGTCTACAACACCTCACAGCAAGAACGAGGTTCTCTCTCAAATAATTTGGAACAACAGATTCATCATGATCAACAAAAAAATGGTATATCTACCTCAATGGCACGAAGCAGGAGTAAAACAAATTTCAGATCTTAATTAATTTTTTTGACGAGTATGAAAATCGCTTTCTGCCTTTCCTCTCGTTTTGCAATAAATACGCACTAGATTGCAATTTTTTACAATACCATAGCCTTATATCCGCGATTCCCCAAAGATGGAAGAAGCTACTTCATGTGAATTTCGGTGACACGACTTCACCCACCCCGCCAATCTGTACTTTATCGTGTAAGACGTTGTACGAAAAGTTGTTACTCTTTGAAGATCTTCCCCCTCCAACCTCAGAGAAAAAGCTTGAATCATACGGTATCACAAAGGAGACTCTAAGTAAAATTTATCTTTTTTCCATTTAAGGCCACAAAAGAACTTAAATTAGCAATGTTCCAATACAAAATTATACACAACATTTTAGCCACGAACAGTTTATTATACAAAATGAAAAAGGTTGCTTCCCCTTTCTGCCCGTTCTGTCCCTCTGATAGCCAAACCATACAGCATCTGTTTATTAGCTGCACGCAGGCGTCCTCTTTTTGGAATAAGTTCCAAAATTGGTATATGATCGAAAGCAATGAGAATTTACTTCTTTCTGAGCTTGACGTGTTATTTGGAATTACTCGGTCTTGTACGCACCGTTTAGCCCTCAATCATCTCATACTTCTGGGTAAATATTTTCTTTATGCAAACGCACTTAACTGTATCAAACACGTTTTTAATGACTTCGTCGCATTAGCGCACGAGAAAATGGAGATTGAAAAATACATCGCTGCCACGTCTAATGATGAGAAGAATTTTAGGCAGAAGTGGAAATTCCTTCTCACGAGTTAG
Organism: Meandrina meandrites; assembly: GCA_963693305.1. NCBI lineage: Eukaryota > Metazoa > Cnidaria > Anthozoa > Scleractinia > Meandrinidae > Meandrina > Meandrina meandrites. The sequence continues at coordinate 47,568,713 of OY855903.1, forward strand.
ACCGTTTTTTTTTTTTTTAGCAATCAAAATAGGTAGATTATCGGTGTGTCGTATAAGTAAAAGTGTGATGGTGTAAAGTAAGTCATCGGGGATTTGTATTGTATTGTGATTATATAAAACTGTTCTAACTTAAAAGCAAAATAGATTAAGAATCAATTATCAGTGTAAGCAAAGAAGTAACGTAATTAAGTGAGTAATATTAATGTATTGGTATTAAAGGATTCGATAAAAAAGTAATAGTATTGCAAGTGATGCAAATGTGTGTAGCTAAATTGTAAATTGTTCATTGTAAGTAGTGCAATTAAGTATTGTTAAAACATTGTACAAATAGATGTTGTAAGAAAGTGGTGTAATTATTTTAATTCAAGTTACTAGTTAATTAAGTATATTTTTGTAAGTAGTCTGTGTTGTAAATAAAGTGTTACTTTATCTCGTAAAAAAAAAAAAAAAAAAAAAAAAAAATGAATGTTTATTGAATGGTTGGCGGTATTAGAAAGCCTCTGACGCGAGCCAATAAACATAAGCTCGGTTTTAGCAATATTTAAACTTGATTTATTTACCGCCAGCCATTCGTGAAGGTTAACAAGTTCGTCATTTATTGAATGTTCTAGTTCGGGTAAGCTATTGGCGGCAATGCTAATGCTGGTATCATCAGCGTACATCCGAGGGGAGGCTTTAATCAGACAATTCGGCAGATCGTTGATATATATCAAGAAAAGGAGAGGCCCAATTAAGCTTCCCTGTGGGACGCCACAGGTGACAGGGCGTGCGCCAGATAGCTCACCATTGTTGGTCACTAAGATAAGAGTCAAACCACCTTAGGGACTTTTGATCAACTCCATAGCAAGCTAACTTTCGCAAAAGAATCTTGTGGTCTATTGTGTCAAAGGCCTTTTTCAAATCTATAAATACGGTAACCACACCATTAATAAAACCGTTATCTATATTAACAGACCAGCTGTTAGTAGCTTCAAGCAAGGATGTAAGGGAGCTATGTATGGATCTAAAGCCGGATTGATAGTTAGCTAGAAGATCGTTTACGTTAAGATACTCATAAAGTTGATTGTATATTATTCTTTCAAAAATCTTAGCAACAGCAGGAATAATCGAAATCGGTCGGTAATTATTGACATCCTGTCTAGCTCCCTTTTTAAAAATTGGCGTAACCCTAGCTAATTTCCATTCAGTTGGAACAATACCAGTGGAGATCGATTAATTGAACATAAATGTTAGGGATGGTGCACGAATATTGCCCGCAAATTTGAGAAACTTGGATGGTAAATTGTCCAGGCCAGTCGCCTTATTAACTTCTAGCTTTTCAAGTAATTTCAGGACTTCACTCGTGCAGCAACTGCCGAAAGAAAAGGTCTTGTTAGCAGAGATTAGAAAGCTTTCTGGTTGGGTATTTACCAGAGGTATTTCACTTGTGGCTAAAGTGGCTAAACTGACCACTTTACATCACAGTTAATTAAAGATCTCATATCGTCTTCGACCTCTTCGGGCGCCTGAAGTACGACTTAGTATCATGGCGTGAATATTGCTACACTGAGTATGACAAGAATTAATCAGTGTTTCAACCCTCGAGATTGTTGGTGTGCTTCCTCTACCAATACCGTGCTTCCGAGTTTAGACAATAATTTCACTACGTTTTGAAGACAACGTTTCAAGGAATCATTGTCATTTGGAAAAATTATAAACATAATACCCCGGTTAGCATTTGAGGAAATACGCTACTTTCTTTAGTATCTTCACATAAACAGGATACGATGAAACAAACGAGGCCATTCAATTTCCTTAAGTGTTTTAGCGATATTGCTTCAGTACGAACGAATGTAATGCATGATCACGGAATCCAATTATGCAAGTCGAGTAATGTTAAGGCAGCCAAGTGACCATTTTTATATTACACAATACTTTCAGAGGGCTGCTTCTGTCGAAAAAAATTCTTGGACTAAAATAAACGTTTGCTATAAATCTAACATTTCCCTCAAAATGAAATAAACTCTTAAAACGCGCGCGAGTTATATGGAAAAGAAGTTTTTTTTTTAATGAAATTAGTAAAACAGTTTGGTGTCAAAATCCTCCCAGTAGCGCGTTGATCCCCCGGCGATGTTCTTGCGCGAAACGGCCTCTTCCGTGAACTCTACTCTCTAGCTTATTACGAGACCTCATTAGCATATTTTATTCATATGCGATTTTGCTTCTCTTCCATTCTCGATATTGCTCGTCGTTTTATCGCTCTTCGTTTCTTGTTATTGGTCTCGTTGAGGTCGTGAAACTAGTTTAAAAAACGGAGAACAGTTCCGGGACTGCGATAACATTGAAGCCAGGACCTAAGAAGAAGACAAAAAAGAACGTACGTGACTGTCACGCAATTACTGCCTTTGAATGTCCGCATCGTTTCGCTCACTGTGCAGGGCGCCTTCATTTCATTGGCCGGCGGCATATCCTGTTGACAGAAGGGCGAAACATGTCTGCAAATCTTCCACTATACACGTCACTATCGTTTCGCCATAGTTTGAATGAATTAATAGTGTATGTAGAGTTAACGGATTCTAAGACCTTCTAACGAAATTTGCCCAGAACATTCGCTGCGCATCGAGGAACAAAATATAAATTTTTCCTTCACTTCGCGTTAATATAAGTCGCGTTAATTTCCAATGCTTTAATTTACACGAGCATTAACGTCCTATAATAAGGTAGTTGGCTTCTTGCGCAGACGTCTTTGGGCTCGTTACGGGTTCCTCCCCATGTATCTCGGTGACCTTGGAAAACTTGAGACAAAACCGAGACTTACTAGAAAAAGCGAATACAAACAGACCTACACGAAAAACCAACACAAAGAGTAAACGACGAATGCAAATTTGGAAGAACTAAAACTATGGAAACTTGAAACTAAAACAGGAACCTTTATGGAGGTCCAAACCAAGGTGAGCAAGAATTTCCAAGTTCATTAACCGCGGGAACGAATCCCTTCAATACAAACACTCGACTGAATAGACAACATATTCTAAACTTAGATAATATCCTTGGGAGCTAAACCTTGAATAACCTTGGACTCTAAACTGGAGTAACAAAGGAACCTAAAGAATGACTAAATTTCCAAAGCACTAACCCAAACATGCGTGTCCACTGATGAAGAATATCAGTCAGAGCCAAGGGCTCGTCAATGAATAAGATAAACAACTTAAAGTCTCTGTATGGGTTGTCTGGCGCTTAAATCATAAACCTTTCACGATAGCGACATAACACAAGGAGACACAATTGACCATCCGATGATATAAAAGGCAGAACTTTGGGCTGATATAAGAGATAGCTGTTGATCGCCACAAGTAAAGAAGGAGCTAGAATAGAAGAATCTTGGGCCGGCTACTACAAGCTGAAGAGAGATAATGGTATCTATATTTTTATTGTCGTTATTGCTATTTAGCTGCAAACGAAACCGGATTCATGAAACTAGCAAATATCTTGGCGCTTGCGACATAGCAAGGGAAAATTAATTTTACTTTGGTCAAGTTCGAGAAGTCATTTTGTGTTGTGTTAGCAAATTGAAGAGTACTTTTGTCGTCAGCCGAAATCGTCCTCCTTCTATTATGAGGCTGAAGTGAAGAACACGTTTAATTTTCCTTTAATTTCCTTTTTGTCGTAATTGTACTGTAATGTAGGAAATTTAAATATCATTCAAAACCAGTTGAATCTAAAAGATTTCCAGATGCATGCAAGACTTTATCATTTGTAAGGTTTTCTCGACTATAACGAAATTGATGGTAGTGTTTTTTTCAGTATTAGTACGTGGTTTACCTTCATTGTTGCTTGAAATAAACAAAAAATATGTTAAAGCCATCCCTCCTGTCCTGGCTAGTTTATTTAGTGAGACATTTTTCAACAATTAATCTCTTAGCTGGCTATACCAGTTGTAATCGGCGTTGCACTGATTTGTAGTGTTTTTGACTCTGTTTAGGCTTTTATTCGCGCTTCCCGTCTGCTTGTCACGTTGTTTGTAGCGACTGCCATACTGAACCATGTTTCAGTGGTTGAAAGCAATGTTATTGGTATGTAATTCCACTCATGTCATTGTAATTAAGCCTCAAACTGTAGGGGAGAACGAAACTTTTTTAGTATCATAGTAAAAAAGAAAAGTTTAAAGCTCACATGGCCCAATGCAGGCAAAAACGTTTTTATATATCCTAAAACAACTAGCCAACGGTGTTCAGCTGGATTTTTAATTACACACTGGATTTTTAATGTCTTGGAACATAAAAACTCATTTACAAACGAAGATATTAAATAAACAACCTGTAACCATATAGTCGATAACCATGTAGCTCATTAAAACTACACGCCTGAAGATAACCGCTGGCTGACCTTCGTTGACTGCTTATTTATCTAAACAATTACTTCTGCCGACTAACGTGTTGTTGTTTTGCATTATTATATAATAGTGGATTGCTGGGAGACGTGGAACAGGTGCAGCACATGGAGCAATTTTTTCACAGGAATATTATGGAAGACCTGCGATGAATGGTAAATCAGTACTAATTCTGTATCCACTAGACTGAAAAATGCTATTAAATGGCAGATGCAAATAATCAGTATTTGGACATTTCAATTGGTGTTTGGATATAATTTTTGAGGGGGATATAGGGCGGAAGGCATCACCCTGACGTTTCTCTCTGAAAAAGAAAAAAATCCAACAAGGGAGAGTTTAACCCATGGCCTACTAAAATGTTTGACAGGGGCAGACAATATAGCATCCTCGTCCCCAGGGCGCTTGCCAAGATAGACGATCTGCAAAATAGGTTTTCCACGTGAAATGTTTGCTGACTAGGAAAGGTTTGTTTCTTTTGTAGCTGGAGAAAGTTTCCGGTTGGAGGGGAGAAATTTATTAACAAGCTATCAAACACTAAGACTTTATCGGTTATTCCATTTCAAAACCACGGCTCTTTCTGTAGACCTAACTATAGTTGGAAGCTAGGTGACAGAAACGGTAACGAGATAACAATATTAATGTCTTATATATTAAGTATCTTGTTTATTCTTTATTTTCACAGTTGCAAATGCAAGGGCCGCGAAGGTGGAAAGTGTGAGTTGACTACAAGCAAGTGTCCTTTAACCGAGAAAGCATACGTGTGCCATTGTTATGGCACATACAACAACCCTTCAAATTGCCAGTGCACATATTAGCCACTGAGGCGAACAGAAGATGTGCCCAGCATGATTTGCAGTTCTTCACAAATAAGGCTACTGAACTAATCGTTGGAAAGAGTTTCAGAGTAATATTTTTTATCTAGGTAAAATTATAGAAGTTTGGTTTGAAAAATGGTTTTTATTGATTTATACATGGGTTTCGACAGTTAATAGATACACGGATTTGAGTTGGTTTTAATCATGAAGGTAGTTTGATGATTTTCTACTGGTCGTTTCTTCTAACGACATAATTGATTACCATTGTCTCAAAATTTGTTTGACATCAGAACCTGTATTTTTAATAGTGTTTCCGCAAATAAATGGCCTTTCCACTTTCGACTTGCTTTGTGTGTGTTTTAGTAGAAGTCCGATCCATATAGTTTTTATCTTTTTTTTCTCTCTTTCATTAAGCAATAACATCTACGTCATGACGTAATCCGATGGCAGTTGTGAGTTACGATTATCCAGCAAAACGAATTAAGAACCGTTCTCTGAGAGAGTGAAGCAAAGGTGGAAATGGAAATTTTTAACCTCCCTTCATTTTTTGTATGGAGGTTGGTTACCTTGGGGGATGAACAAAAACGAGCATATTTTGATTGGCAGCTGTATTGTTTCCATGGTAACCGCACTTGGTCACGCAAGCCTCAGTCTTGTTCATGTTTTGAGCTAAAATTTCACTCTCAAAAAGTAAAAATACACGAGTCTAGTTCTCGGGTAAATGTACACCAAATCAAACGAAATTGCAGCAGAAGGTAGAGTCATTCTTCTAGTTTACAAAAATTATTTTAAAAATATTTTGAGGTCTATGAACAAGGAAAAAATTGGCGCTGTGTAATAAAGCCTCTCGGCCATTTTGACAAAGCTGGAAAATCAAGCAAAACCAATTTCGCTATTTTTTTCCCAAAGTACTCAATTTTTGAAACCAAATTAGCAGCAGAGCTAATAAGAATATTGAAGTTTCGAAATATCATAACTTCTTTTTGGGGAAAGTTATATTTTGTCCATAGGCGTTCAAGACACACATGGCAAATTGCAAAAAAAATTGCGAGATTGGTCATTTTGAGAGCCGCACTATTTGGCCTAAAAAGGTTTAAGAGAGATAAATTCAGCTTGAAAATAATTTTATATCACCTGGTCTGTTACGTAAATGTGATTAATAAGGTTTTGGTTGGCGAATTTGGTGAAATTTAAATTAATACAAAAGCCTACCTTGCAAATTTTGGCAATTTCTTCAAGACGATTTGTCGCGTGAGGCTTGCCTTCGCTCCCTCCAATTTCTTGATCAAATTAAGCACAGACACTAGCAGAAAGGCCAAATCTAACAGTTTTAAACAGCAAAATCCATTTTCCTGTGTTTCAGACCACAAATGATGATACATTAATCCGCATACTTGATAAACAACAGTTCGCCGCCATATCAAAAACACATCCGTAACTTTGTGATTTCTACCGTCGAGTGCCAAACCTCTTCAGTACAATTCATCCGGAAAGGTAGATAAATGATCACTGCATTGAGCAAATGCATGCCTGTGAACATTACAGAGTAATGTCAGTGATGCATTTGGCAGAAATCGAGCGTTCTAAGTCAGAATGTTGAATAAACGAGACGAACACACCGGAAGTTCGGGAGACGGGACTGCCGACCGGATGTAACACAATGCAAATGGAGTACTACCTGGTACATTCGTATCACAGAAGTTGAAGTTTTTAATGAGAGTGTCTCGTGACAGTTTTCGCAGCGGTCTCATTCGGGAGCTCGCATTTTCTTAGTCACTTTATCTCTAAAATTTCATTTTATGACATATTGCAACAATAAACTAAGGTAATTTTGGTAAGAAATGTCTACCCAACAAGGTCTTTAACGAAATGTTTACCCAGGGCGTTTAAAGCCCACTCGCCAGCACTCCTTGTAGCACACTTGATGGTTGCCACTGATCCCTCGGCGAGATTAGTTGCCTAAATCTGACAATCCGGTACACCCTGCTTTTGTGTGACCTTGGAAAACTTGAGACGAAACCGAGACTTACTAAAGAAAGCGAATACAGACCTACATGAAAAGCCAACACGAAGAGTAAACGACCAATGACAAATTTGGAAGAACTAAAACTATGGAAACTTGAAACTAAAACAAGAACCTTCATGGAGGAAGTCCAAACCAAGGTGAGCGAGAATTTCCAAGTTCATTAACGGCGGGAAAAAGATCCCTTCAATACAAACACTCGACTGAATAGCCAACATATTCTAAATCTAGATACTTCCCTTGGGAGCTTAACCTTGAATAACCTTGGACTATAAACTGGAGTAACAAAAAAGCCTAAAGAATGACTAAAGTTGCAAAGCACTAACCCAAACACGCGTGTCCACTGATGAAGAATATCAATCAGAGCCAAGGGCTCGTCAATAACTAAGATAAACAACTTAAAGTCTCTGTGTGGGCTGTCGGGCGCTTAAATCATAAACCTTTCACGATAGCGACAAAACTACAAACAATTGACCATGAGGTAAAACTACTCTATCCTAAAAATAATATCACGCTTCATAACACAAGGAGATACACTTGACCATCCGATGGTATAAAAAGCACAACTTTGGGGTGATATAAGAGGTAGCAGTTGATCGCCAAAAATAAAGAAGGAGCTAGAATAGAAGAGTCTTGGGCCGGCTACTACAAGCTGAAGAGAGATAATGGTATCTATATTTTTATTGTCGTTATTGCTATTTAGCTGCAAACGAAACCGGACTCATGAAACTAGCAAATATCTTGGCGCTTGCGACATAGCAAGGGAAATTTAATTTTACTTTGGTCAAGTTCGAGAGGTCATTTTGCGTTGTGTTAGCAAATGAAAGAGTACTTTTGTCCTCAACCGAAATCGTCCTCCTTCTATTGTGAGGCTGAAGTGAAAAAAAGTTTAATTTTCCTTTAATTTCCTTTTTGTCGTAATGATTCGTACTGTAATGTAGGAAATCTAAATATCATTCAAAACGTATTTCCGGCTTTCGATGCTAGCGGAAATTATTTGAATCTAAAAGATTTCCAGATGCATGCAAGACTTTATCATTTGTAAGGTTTTCTCGACTATAACGAAATTGATGGTAGTGTTGTTTTTTTGAGTATTAGTACGTGGTTTACCTTCATAGTTGCTTGAAATAAACAAAAAATATGTTAAAGCCATCCCTCCTGTCCTGGCTAGTTTATTTAGTGAGACATTTTTCAACAATTTATCTCTTAGCTGGCTATACCAGTTGTAATCGGCGTTGAACTGATTCGTAATGTTTTTGACTCTGTTTAGGCTTTTATTCGCGCTTCCCGTCTACTTGTCACGTTGTTTGTAGCGACTGCCATACTGAACCATGTTTCAGTGGTTGAAAGCAATGTTATTGGTATGTAATTCCAGTCATGTCATTGTAATTAAGCCTCAAACTGTAGGGGAGAACGAAACTTTTTTAGTATCATAGTAAAAAAGAAAAGTTTAAAGCTCACATGGCCCAATGCAGGCAAAAAAGTTTTTATATATCCTAAAACAACTAGCCAACGGTGTTCAGCTGGATTTTTAATTACACACTCGATTTTAATGTCATTCACAAACGAAGATATTAAATAAACAACCTGTAACCATATAGTCGATAACCATGTAGTTCATTAAAACTACACGCCTGAAGATAACCGCTGGCTGACCTTCGTTGACTGTTTATTTATCTAAAAAAATTACTTCTGCCGACTAACCTGTTGTTGTTTTGCATTATTATATAATAGTGGATTGCTGGGAGACGTGGAACAGGTGCAGTACATGGAGCAATTTTTTCACTGGAATATTGTGGAAGACCTGCGATGAATGGTAAATCAGTACTAATTCTATATCCACTAGACTAAAAAATGCTATTAAATGGCAGATGCAAATAATCAGTATTTGGACATTTCAATTGGTGTTTGGATATAATTTTTGAGGGGGATATAGGGCGGAAGGCAGCACCCTGACTCTCTGGAAAAGAAAATATTCCAACATAGGGAGAGTTTAACCCATGGCCTACTAAAATGTTTGACAGGGGCAGACAATATAGCATCCTCGTCCCCAGGGCGCTTCCCAAGATAGACGATCTGCAAAATAGGTTTTCCACGTGAAATTTTTGCTGACTAGGAAAGGTTTGTTTCTTTTGTAGCTGGAGAAAGTTCCCGGTTGGAGGGGAGAAATTTATTAGCAAGCTATCAAACACTAAGACTTTATCGGTTATTCCATTTCAAAACCACGGCTCTTTCTGTAGACCTAACTATAGTTGGAAGCTAGGTGACAGAAACGGTAACGAGATAACAATATTAATGTCTTATATATTAAGTATCTTGTTTATTCTTTATTTTCACAGTTGCAAATGCAAGGGCCGCGAAGGTGGAAAGTGTGAGTTGACTACAAGCAAGTGTCCTTTAACCGAGAAAGCATACGTGTGCCATTGTTATGGCAAATACAACAACACTTCAAATTGCCAGTGCACATATTAGTCACTGAGGCGAACAGAAGCTGTGCCCAGCATGATTTGCAGTTCTTCACAAATAAGGCTACTGAACTAATCGTTGGAAAGAGTTTCAGAGTAATATTTTTTATCTAGGTAAAATTATAGAAGTTTGGTTTGAAAAATGGTTTTTATTGATTTATACATGGGTTTCGACAGTTAATAGATACACTGATTTGACTTGGTTTTAATCATGAAGGTAGTTTGATGATTTTCTACTGGTCGTTTCTTCTAACGACATAATTGATTACCATTGTCTCGAAATTTGTTTGACATCAGAACCTGTATTTTTAATAGTGTTTCCGCAAATAAATGGTCTTTCCACTTTCGACTTGTTTTGTGTGTGTTTTAGTAGAAGTCCGATCCATATAGTTTTTATCTTTTTTTTTCTCTCTTTTATTAAGCAATGACATCTACGTCGTGACGTAATCCGATGGCAGTTGTGAGTTACGATTATCCAGCAAAACGAATTAAGAACCGTTCTCTGAGAGAGTGAAGCAAAGGTGGAAATGAAAATTTTTAACCCCCCTTCATTTTTTGTATGGAAGTTGGTTACCTTGGGGGATGAGAAAAAACGAGCATATTTTGATTGGCAGCTTTATTGTTTCCATGGTAACCGCACTTGGTCACGCAAGCCTCAGGTTCATGTTTGAGCTAAAATTTCACTCTCAAAAAGTAAAAATATACGAGTCTAGTTCTCGAGTAAATGTAAATTAAATCAAACAAAATTCCAGCAGAAGACAGAGTCATTCTTCTGGTTCATAAAAATTATTGTAAAAATATTTCGAGGTCTATGAACAAGGAAAAAATTGACGCTGTGTAATAAAGCCTCTGGGCCATTTTGACAAGTGGGAAATCCAGCAAAACCAATTTCGCTATTTTTCCCAAAGTACCCAGTTTTTTGAAACCAAATTAGCAGCAGAGCTAATACGGATAATGCAGTTTCGAAATATCATAACATCTGTTTAAGGAAAGTTATAATTTGTCCATAGGCGTTCAAAACATACAAGGTAATTTGCAAAAAATTGCGAGATTGCTCATTTTCATCCTCGGACACCCAGGGCTTCAACTGGGACGGGACGGGAAGGGAGAGACTAGGAGCGGGAAAAAGGTGGGGCGAGGGGAGGGGAAGGGAAAGAGGAAAGGGGAAGCCCTGGGAAGCTTCTCTATACAGATCATTTCTCGATCAATTACTTTTCTGAGCCGTTATTGGCCTCATTTTTAATTAAATTTAAAATGAGGCCAATGAAAAGCGGTCACATGCTGATTTGGAAGTCGTTACGAACTCTCGAATTACGGCCGAATTAGCATTGTAAACATTAGCAGATGGCATGGCCCACGCGTTGCAACACCTTCAAAACAAAAGAATTTGACATCACGCGGACACTATATTTATTTCTTCACTTTTCGATGTTCGCATTTTCGCTACATGGAGTTCTTCGAGCAAGGAGTTTGCACTTCATTGGAATCGTTTCCAAGCGTTAGACAAATGAAAGAGGAACAATGCATGATCGTCCGGAAAATTGTAGAGGGGAGAGATGTGTATGCAGAATTGCCTGGAGAATTGCCAACAGGATTCGGACCAAATTTTGCCTGGCGTTTGTAAAAGCTCTTAGAGAGGCAAAGATTCGTTCCCAAAATTTCCTTTGGTGTTTACCGCATGTCCGTTAAAGTCCAATATGATGGAACAAGTCCAGTCTCTGAGAAATAACAAGATCACGGCAGCGTGTATTCTTGGTTTTCATGTTACGTCATAAAATTCTGAAATCAAAATTCAATAGGCCTGCTAAACTTTCGATGTCCCTAGGTGTAAGATAAACTAAAAATATATCTTTTTGCAAATTTCCAGCTTGGTTGTGCCCCTCATTTTAAAAACAGAGCATTTTGAATATTCGAGTTCTCCGCCGTATGTGGTATCAAGCTGAGTGCCGTGACAAAGTTGTTTTGATTCAAAAAAGGCCTTTCCTTTCCATTTTGGCAGATTGAACATTCCCAATGTACTAAGTGCTGTTAGTGTTAAAGTATAATAGATCATGAGCCAAAAGTAGTCGGTATTAATAGCAAAATTAAGTTCCAGATGGTTTCTCTGACATCACGGCGGCCAAATTTGTGCCCCTCGGAAGGACACAAATATGGCGTCTCCATACTGAGCTTTATAAATTTGCGTGGAAAGTTTCGGCAAATAACTCGCAAACGGTGCACCGCACAGACCTGAGATTTGGACAAATTGTTTATCTAGTTATCTTCTATAATATCTGAAATTCACAACTTCTGTCGTTGAATGGTTTCGATTTTTTTTTTTTTATTGCGTGACAGTGAAAACCACCAATAGGCGAAAGCGCCGACATCGACCGAAAGCTTGCAACAGGAACAACAGAATTTATATTTGGCAAAGATCTTTCGCCGATTTCTTCGGCGTAGTACGTCCTTCCGTCATTACTCGAATATTTCAGTCCTACCAATCTAAACTGTATTAAACAAAAAACTTAAACAAAGAAAAGCAGACTGAAAATTTCTAAATGGTCGGAACACAAGCAAGTTGATCTGTTATGCTCGCGGACAAAAGCCACCGAAAACGATTTACCGGATATCATCTGGTCAATAGACATATCTTGCCGTGCAGTTTTGAAGGTGCTAATTGAACCTCGCCGGTCTCTTTTGTCATACGAGCGCTTCTGTTTCACACCTCGCTAATGGTGTTTGCTCTTCGATCGAGAAATGATCTGTATAGAGAAGCTTCCCAGGGCTTCCCCTTTCCTCTTTCCCTTCCCCTCCCCTCCCCTCCCCTCTTCTAGTCTTCTTCTTTTTTTCCTGCTCCAAGTCTCTCCCTTCCCTTCCCATCCCCTTTGAAGCCCTGGGTTTCCGAGGATGGGTCATTTTGAGAGCCGCACTATTTGGCCTAAAAGGCTTAAGAGAGATGAAATCAGCTTGAAAATAATTTTATATCACCTGGTCTGTTACGTTAATGTGATTAATAAGGTTTTCGTTGGCGAATTTAGTGAAATTTAAATTAATACTAAAGCCTACCTTGCAAGTTTTGGCAATTTCTTCAAGATGATTTGTCGTGTGAGGCTCGCCTTCGCTCCCTCCAATTTCTTGACCAAATTAAGCACAGACACTAGCCGAAAGGCCAAATCTAACAGTTTCCCACATCAAAATCCATTTTCCTGCGTTTCAGACCACAAATGATGATACATTAATCCGTATGCTTGATAAACAACAGTTCGCCGCCATCCGTAACTTTGTGATTTCTACCGTCGAGTGCCAAACCTGTTCAGTACAATTCATCCAGAAAGGTAGATAAATGATCACTGCATTGAGCAAATGTATGCCTGTGAACATTACAGAGTAATGTCAGTGATGCATTTGGCAGAAATCGAGCGTTCTAAGTCAGAATGTTGAATAAACGAAACGAACACACACCGGAAGTTCGGGAGACGGGACTGCTGACCAGATGTAACACAATACAAATGGAGTACTACCCGGTACATTCGTACCACAGAAGTTGAAGTTTTATTTTACCGGTGATGATTTTTTGCTGCATCTTTTGCAGGCACAGCATAGCATCGATCAGAAACAAGCAGATTTCACATCAACGTACTTGTCCTCGTTAAATAAAGGCTTCACCGTTATATGTGGCTAAATCCCAAACAACAACAATAATAATATAAAAACACATATTAACCTTCATTTTTAATGAGAATTTCTCGTGACAGTTTTCGCAGCGGTCTCATTCGGGAGCTCGCATTTTTTTAGTCAGTTTATTTCTAAAATTTCATTATATGACATATTGCACAATAAACCAAGGTAATTTCGGTCAGAAATGTCTACCCAACATGGTCTTTAACGAAATGTTTACCCAGGGCGTTTAAAGCCCACTCGCCAGCACTCCTTGTAGCACACTTGATGGTTGCCGCTGATCCCTTGGCGAAATTAGTCGCCTAAATCTGACAATCCGTTACACCCTGCTTCTCTATCATTTGTAGTTTTTCTTTGGATCCACTGACTCATTGTAGGTAAAATGTTCGGGATGATCCCAGAAGCGATATTAAACTGAGGTGATCCAAAGAAAATACGAAGTAAATTGATGAAACCAGGTTTGAGTAACACTCCACTGTTTGATATATTCTTGCCTTGTGTCCTTCGAATTATCTTATTCAGGTCGCCATAATGACAGTGGTAATTACTGATGGAGTTGTAATTTTAGGTAGTAGTCAGGCCCGCCGGGAGGGGTGGTGCGACGGGTGCGTCCGCACGCCCCTCCCCCCCCCCCCCCCCCCCCAACGAGCCTTGAAAGTCCGCTTATTGTGCAAAAAAGAAAGAAAAACATCAAAATCAACAAATAAGTAAAGGGAAATGGTATTTCTGTGCTTCGACTCTTTACATTCAATATGGTCGTTTCTGTTCAAGGTCCACCATTTGCAAGTTCGTGTGGTATATTTTGGACCAAATTGTGTGATTCTAGATTAATTTTAATGATCCATTCTACCTAATGTCTACTTCAGTTAACTTTTACCTGCCTTGTTTCCTATTTCCACATCCCCCATACATTCTCGCGCCTGCGGCGCTCGGGATTAAGTGCCGGAGGCGCTCAGGTGCACCCCACCACGCAAAATCCTGGCTACGGGCCTGGTTACCCATGTTAAAAATACCCTACTTGTAGACACGGCAATTGTTTGACTTTCTAATATTTGTCTTGAAAAGGTTTTATTGAATCAAGGATAGCTTAGCCATTTTTAAGGTGACTCCGTATTTATTGCGGGCGCACTTGTTCATGACTTCGGGTCATAACTTTTTAGGCTTTGCCGCGATGGCTGTGACACTTTTGGAAAATGTTCACCTATCTGCTTTTTTAAATCGTATCCAGTAAAAAAAAATGCTGATGGTTTATTGCTAAATTTGTGGAATGAGCTTGTATTGACTTAATACATACCATAGCTAAGTTTCAGGAGCAGTAGCAGAAGAGCGAAAATATTAAGGTCATCTAAATAGGCCATTTCCGAGTTGCGTTTTGTCTCTCAGTTTTAAAACGAGTCTTAGTGCGAAACCATTCAAATGGAAATGAGTTTGATTTGAATGAAAATGGACGTGAAGTTGGAACACATTTTCATTTGAATGGTTTTGCACGTAGACTCGTTTTGAAACAGAGGCAAAAGTTAACTCGGAAATGGTCAATTCAACTCTAACATTCTACTGAAAGTTTCTATACTTGACGCTCGAAGACGAAACAAGTCCCTAACCCAAATTTATGTAAGAAGCCTCTCCAACGATTGTTGAAACAGAGTGCCTAGCCGAATGTCGATAGTGCGAACCGTTAAAAAGTATCCGCTAATTCTGTAAGCATTGTAGAATACTCTAAAACTTACCAGAACTTCCACAGTTGCGTTTCCGAAAATTTTTCGAAAATTATACAGCCGTTTCCATTGTGTAAAACTCCTTCTACGCGAATATTAAGGTTCTGCAATATTTTTGAATCGACTTTTGCTGATGTGCCGTGCTGTGAATTGGAGAATTGCCGTTGGAATTATAACTGAACTATTTCGCGGCTGGTCTCTGGCGAAGCAGACGAGCAGTTTTGGCTATACAATAGCGAATACGAAATGAGCACGCGTGGCAGTTATTCCAGCAATTCACCCCTTTATAAGTGATGTATGCGCCGACCGGGCTTCTGGAAGAGATGATCAATGTATTGACTCTTTAAATGTACCCTTTTAAAAGATGACATTTATTGCTGTTAGTAGCAGTTCCAGTTCTGCTTACCATGTTGGAAAAAATTAACTTCCGTGTAATCCCACAATTAAGTGTTATTGTCAGAGAAAACCGGGCAGGGGCAAAAGATCGAGGTCGCCCGTTTACCTTCATCTTTTCACAGTATAAAAGCTACCTGAAAAGATTAGGAATGGTGGCATTTGCAGAAGTAGACGTTCGTTTTTCTTCGAGAAATCACCATTCCATTATTTTGGGCCCTCCAGCGGCCAAAAATAACCGAGATTTCGGGCAACTTTGCGTAACCGTAAAACACACTTCGTATGACTCCTAAAGGCTCTTGTATTTTTTCTATGACATTGATCCCTTTATAAGTTGATTAAGATATATTAAACCTTCTTTGCTTTAATACTGTGTTTTTTACGTGGCGCTAAAAATCGCCACTGAATCGTTAATGAGTGTCACCCAAATATGAGTCATTTTCAGTCGACTGTTTCACCAAAGTGCGGCAGTTTATTTTTAAAGTAAAACCATTTCCCGATAGTATTTTGTGCTCTTAACAAAATCCAGTTTAGTTAAAATTGGTATCTAGGAGTAAATCGGAGTAAGCGGCATCTGAAACTGTGTACCATTACGATTTTCAGTTAAAAATATTGCCCGCCAAATTGAATATCATTTTTTCGAGTTTCTGTGTTTGTGGTCCAAAATTAACTAAAAGTAGATCCGTTGATTTCGGGATCAAGCATTGACACTGTAATATGATAATAAGATATGTAAACTTTTCAAATCTCCTTATTAACACTCGGTAAGTTACTAAGTTTTAAAACAGGTCGCTTAATTTTCCCGCGAAAGTTTTATCATTTTCATTCGTCACACTGCATGGCTGCATGGTAAAACCGGACTATATCCTCAGTTAAATGGTTTTTAATCCTCTAGGAAACTGGAAGCACATATCGCAAAGAGAATCGAGACTTCCCCTAAATTAGTTAAACAAACGTTGAATGAATTTTGTTTACACTCTGTGTATCCCCCGACTTTACCGAATGCGTGACGCGTCACGAATTAAAAGGGCAGACGGCAGGTGTTTCAAAAGCTTTGTTTAGAGTTCTTCTTGGCTTTGAAATCATGAACTGTTCTTTCCGATCAGAAGAATCGCCTTGCAGTCAGGTGTTGGAATTGGCAGAAGAATCCACATCTAACAAAGTCTAGAACAATGTCGGTCTCAGAGACCGCGTCCCTCATGACCAGCAGTCGGGAAAACCACCTGTTGTCAGATGCACAGAAATATACCTGTTGGGTAGTAGTTCAAGTTCTCGCAGCCTTTCATAAACATAAAATAAGATGTAAGAAACACCGATTCCTCTGGTGAAATTGAAAATAGCGAAAGCTGTTGAAAAATTAAGACTAGAATGCTTGCAAAATAGTCTTTGGATGATACGTTGATGTTCATGAACTCAGAGAATTGCATGTTAAAAAAATACCCGCTTAATCAGACAGTTGTTTTATAAAGACAGTCCTGATCAGCATCAAGAGCTCAGCATAAATTTTCAAGACTAGGCATGTTCTATGAAGGATCTTGAAAACATAGACTGTGAGGAATAAACGCTCTGAAGGCTTGATAATGTTTCAGATACATGTGAAACACTGTAAACTCCAATACATCTCTATCGGTATGGTAATAATTATAAAGAAAATTAATTCTGATCAAATATACTTAGTCAACTTGGACAGTGAACGTGAAAATCGTTTGTTTTATGAATAATTCAGTTTATGAATAATTTTTTTACGAATAACTCAGCAATTATTAACATATCTACTGAGACAGACGTCAGTACTGAACAATTCATGTCCACGAGCGAGAGACCACAGTATGTGATCCAATATTTGTCTACTTGAATGGTTCGTAGAATAACGAAAGTAAAACGTAGGTTTTTTTCCTGACAGAAAAAAAAAAGATGATACATTTTTTTCAGATCGATCAATCTCTCTAACTGAGCGTTTTGTAACATGAATATTGCCTAAGAAATGGTTCTCATTCAAGCTTAATTTTCTCCTTTGGTAAGACCGCGCCCTCGCTCGCTCGCAATCATTTGCACCCTTTGCAAAGAAAAGAATAATGTAGGACTGTTGAACAATGCAGACTGGTGATACAACCCTACAAATGCGTCGCAGCTCGTGATGGAAACATTTCACAATGATTCATGACCTGAAGAAGAATTTTTTTTTTGCAGTATTGTCATTTTTGTCGATTATTTTTACATCAGTACATTTCTTGATCATTAGTACTTTTTGGGAAGTAACCCATGCCTCTTAAGCGCGGCACATCAAGCTTATTCTTTCCAGTTGTAAACTGGAAAGTTAGAAATATCGAATAAAGTAAACTGACTTAGTTTAACTTCGCATTGTAATTTTTCGATGGTTACGTTTTTAGCTTTGCTATTTCGTTGTCTCATTCATCGGTCATTATTTGCTTTAAAAGACCTTAAAATCATCGTAGAAAAACCAGTGTGTTTACTATTATCAACCACATAAGTAGAGTATGTCTGTCTGATTTAAAAGAGATTTTTCTTTGGTTTTATATCACAATACAACTGAAAGGAGAAAATGAAACCTAGAACTCACTTTCTATTGTAAGATCGTTCCAAGGTGGCGTAAAAATGTCCTAAATATGAAGCGATTCTGCATTTAATATTTTCCAGCCTAGCTCTCGAAATTGTTTGTTTGGGAAGATCAGAGAGATATCCCAAACAAAACAGCTTTCACAATTTTTACTGCAGCACTCGACACTCCGGAATGGGAGAACCAAATACCATATGACTTGGTGTACTCAATCTTTTGAAACAAACAAATTTGATCCAATCGTTCAGTAACGACAGGTGCTCCAAAGAACTCTTTTTATCAATATCGATAAATATCATTCAACGTATTAAGTTAAAACTATGAATATGGGGTAAATTAAAAAGTTATATTTAAGATAATAATAGTCTCCAAGATAAAATAAATTCCGTACATGTTAACGTTGGAAACCTTTTGAGAACTAAGTTTCTCTTGAAAGAATTGTTTACAATATTGACAAGTGTCTTCAAATTATTGATTGCAACTTTCTCTTTTCCTTAAACAAACTTCATATTCTAAGCAATTACTAGTTTACAATTAATACTTTAGGTTTCATACAAGGAGGTTTCAAACTTTATCTTACAATTTTCAACTCTTAAGCCGATTTTTAGTTACTACTAGGAAATGAATTTTTAATGATGAACTGTTCACCTCATTGTCGGTGGCCAGTGGTGGATATTTACCTCGCAGCGAGCGAATTGCGCTTGCCAGCAGATGGTTTCATATCTGACTAGTCTCTACTATAAAACAAAGTTCGCTTGTCACGTAAATATATAAAAAATAATTTAAAAAAGTTAGTTAGGTATATACAGTTACATCTTATGCCTGGAGGATATTTGATAAACAAAGGACACGAGACAGTTTCGCTTTTGTTGTCAATGTAACGATATTAAAATGTAGGAATGCTTTTGTTCTCGTAACCAGCAGATGAAATGGCTTTCATATCTGACTAGCCTGGACTATCATATCCAACGAGGTCCTCTTGACACGTCAATATAAAAAAGTAGTAATTAAAAAAGGGAATTGGGAATAGAGTTACATCTCATGTCTGGGGGATATTTAATAAACAAAGGACACGAGACAGTTTCGCTTTTGTTGTCAATGTAAGGATATCAAAACGTAGGAATGCTTTTGTTTGATGCAATTTCACCCGTAAAGCAAAACAGCGCTACCGCACGCAAAGGCATAATTAAATCCACACCTAAAGGGTTTAAATACGACCAACTCGCGCCATTCTCAGTCAGTACTTGAAGAAGTATTTTCCCATCGCACTGTGATCCGTTTTACAAGTTCCAAGAGAAAGGTAGGAATGATCAGAGTTTAAACAAATCAATTCAGGTTTTATTTGAAATGTTCCAATGCAGCGTCAGAGTTAAGTACTGCGCCGCAACAGGAAAATTTTATAGTCACTCGATTTGTTTTTTGAGACTGGTGAAGACCAATTTGTTTTTCTCTGCAAACAATTTCAAGAGCTAGGCTGGAAAATATTAAATGCAGAACCAAAAAATTATCGCTTCATATTTAAGACATTTTTACGCTACCTTGGAACGATCTTACAATAGAAAGTGAGTTCTAGATTTCATTTTCTCCTTTCAGTTGTATTGTGATATAAAGCCAAAGAAAAATCTCTTTTAAATCAGACAGACATACTCTACTTATGTGGTTGATAATAGTAAACGCACTGGTTTTTCTACGATGATTTTAAGGTCTTTTAAAGCAAATAATGACCGGTGAATGAGACAACGAAATAGAAAGCTAAAATCGTAACCATCGAAAAATTAAAATGCGGAGTTAAACTGAGTCAGTTTGCTTGATGTGCCGCGCTTAAGAGGCATAGGTTACCTCCCAAAAAGTACTAATGATCAAGAAATGTACTGATGTAAAAATAATTGACAAAAATGGCAATACTGCAAAAAAAATTCTTCTTCAGGTCATGAATCATTGTGAAATGTTTCCATCACGAGCTGCGACGCATTTGTAGGGTTGTATCACAAGTCTGCATTGTTCAACAGTCCTACATTATTCTTTTCTTTGCAAAGGGTGCAAATGATTGCGAGCGAGCGAGGGCGCGGTCTTACCAAAGGAGAAAATTAAGCTTGAATGAGAACCATTTCTTAGGCAATATTCATGTTACAAAACGCTCAGTTAGAGAGATTGATCGATCTGAAAAAAATGTATCATCTTTTTTTTTTCTGTCAGGAAAAAAACCTACGTTTTACTTTCGTTATTCTACGAACCATTCAAGTAGACAAATATTGGATCACATACTGTGGTCTCTCGCTCGTGGACATGAATTGTTCAGTACTGACGTCTGTCTCAGTAGATATGTTAATAATTGCTGAGTTATTCTTAAAAAAATTATTCATAAACTGAATTATTCATAAAACAAACGATTTTCATGTTCACTGTCCAAGTTGACTAAGTATATTTGATCAGAATTAATTTTCTTTATAATTATTACCATACCGATAGAGATGTATTGGAGTTTACAGTGTTTCACATGTATCTGAAACATTGTCAAGCCTTCAGAGCGTTTATTCCTCACAGTCTATGTTTTCAAGATCCTTCATAGAACATGCCTAGTCTTGAAAATTTACGCTGAGCTCTTGATGCTGATCAGGACTGTCTTTATAAAACAACTGTCTGATTAAGCGGGTATTTTTTTAACATGCAATTCTCTGAGTTCATGAACATCAACGTATCATCCAAAGACTATTTTGCAAGCGTTCTAGTCTTAATTTTTCAACAGCTTTCGCTATTTTCAATTTCACCAGAGGAATCGGTGTTTCTTACATCTTATTTTATGTTTATGAAAGGCTGCGAGAACTTGAACTACTACCCAACAGGTATATTTCTGTGCATCTGACAACAGGTGGTTTTCCCGACTGCTGGTCATGAGGGACGCGGTCTCTGAGACCGACATTGTTCTAGACTTTGTTAGATGTGGATTCTTCTGCCAATTCCAACACCTGACTGCAAGGCGATTCTTCTGATCGGAAAGAACAGTTCATGATTTAACAAACAAACCTTTTGAAACACCTGCCGTCTGCCCTTTTAATTCGTGACGCGTTACGCATTCTATAAAGTCGGGGGATACACAGAGTGTAAACAAAATTCATTCAAAGTTTGTTTAACTAATTTAGGGGAAGTCTCGATTCTCTTTGCGATATGTGCTTCCAGTTTCCTAGAGGATTAAAAACCATTTAACTGAGGATATAGTCCGGTTTTACCATGCAGCCATGCAGTGTGACGAATGAAAATGATAAAACTTTCGCGGGAAAATTAAGCGACCTGTTTTAAAACTTAGTAACTTACCGAGTGTTAATAAGGAGATTTGAAAAGTTTACATATCTTATTATATATCTTATTATCAGTCCAAGGATATATCTTATTATCAGTCCAAGGACTGCAAAGTGTTATACTTTTAATAAACGATACTTCTTCTTCTTCTTCTTCTTCTTCTTCTTCTTCTTCTTCTTCTTCTTCTTCTTCTTCTTCTTCTTCTTCTTCTTCTTCTTCTTCTTCTTCTTCACATTACAGTGTCAATGCTTGATCCCGAAATCAACGGATCTACTTTTAGTTAATTTTGGACCACAAACACAGAAACTCGAAAAAATGATATTCAATTTGGCGGGCAATATTTTTAACTGAAAATCGTAATGGTACACAGTTTCAGATGCCGCTTACTCCGATTTACTCCTAAATACCAATTTTAACTAAACTGGATTTTGTTAAGAGCACAAAATACTATCGGGAAATGGTTTTACTTTAAAAATAAACTGCCGCACTTTGGTGAAACAGTCGACTGAAAATGACTCATATTTGGGTGACACTCATTAACGATTCAGTGGCGATTTTTAGCGCCACGTAAAAAACACAGTATTAAAGCAAAGAAGGTTTAATATATCTTAATCAACTTATAAAGGGATCAATGTCATAGAAAAAATACAAGAGCCTTTAGGAGTCATACGAAGTGTGTTTTACGGTTACGCAAAGTTGCCCGAAATCTCGGTTATTTTTGGCCGCTGGAGGGCCCAAAATAATGGAATGGTGATTTCTCGAAGAAAAACGAACGTCTACTTCTGCAAATGCCACCATTCCTAATCTTTTCAGGTAGCTTTTATACTGTGAAAAGATGAAGGTAAACGGGCGACCTCGATCTTTTGCCTCTGCCCGGTTTTCTCTGACAATAACACTTAATAACATTGCATCCCATGGGGCATCGCACATGCACCGAAGCCCCCCACCCCCCACGTGCTCATTTCGTATTCGTAATTGTATAAACAAAACTGCTCGACCGCTTCTCCAGAAATCAGTCGTGGAGTAGCTCATAATCTCAACATGCAACGACAATTCTAAATCGATTCTAAAATTCACAGCACGGCACAGCAGCAAAATAGTGCAGAACCTTGAAATTCATGTAGAAGGAATTCAGTTCACACAAAACGGCTATATATTATTCGAAAAGTTCTGTGAAACACAAGGTTTTCGAGCATTTTATTGTGTTCACAGAACCAGCGGATACTTTTTTAATGCTTCGCACTATCGACAATCGGCTAGGTAGTCTGTTTCAACAAGCATTGGAGAGGCTTCTCACAAAAATTTGGGTTCGTGGATTGTTTCGTCTTTGAGCGTCAAGTATAAAAACTGTCAGTACAATGTTAGAGTTGAATTTAGATGACTTTAATATTTCCGCTCTTCTGCTCCAACGATTTTCCTATGGAATGTATTCAGTCAATATAAGTTCATTACACAAATTTAGCAAAAAACTATGTATATACTGGATGCGATTTAAAAAAGCAGATAGGTGAACATTTTCCAAAAGTGTCACAGCCATGGCGTCAAAGCCTAAAAAGTTCTGACCGTTATGAGAGGGTCTTAATGGGGTTAACCGTTAGCCGTAAAACCGGCCAAAAACTTGGAAAATTTTAACCGGTAGCCGTAAAAATTGTTAACCGTAAAAAATGTCTGGCCACGGAATACCACGAAAGTGAAAGTCTCAAGATCTCTTGTGAAGATTTTTGTCTCACCTTTTGCTGCTAAGAAAGGTCTCTGAAATCAAACGAGCTTTTTGCACAACTTTGTTGTGCGCAAGGTGAACTTGTCATAGTTTGCATGCGGTTTTCCTACATGCGCTCATGCGCATCAGTTTCATGCATGTAGCTGACGCTCGCTCGAATAAAAGTTGTTGCCTTGATTACTTTGAATCGTTTTGAATCTCTACCATCCTGATCCGAAAACACAACAGAACTTGAAATTTATGTTACACATGAGTAAACCACAGGAGATTTTGGTCATGCTTTCGCTAAAATTAAAAAATGCATCAACGAAAGAGAAAATGTTAGTAATATGAAAGAAAAAAATATTTAACAATTATTCCACGAGCGCGCGTTGGATATGAGATGGTAGATAGCCAACGAGGCGCGTAGCGCCGAGTTGGCTATAACGATCTCATATCCAACAAGCGCGAGTGGAATAATTGTTTTATTAAAAACGCCCAAAAGAATTGCAATATTTGAGCTCCCCAGCTGTTTTCGTTGACGCGCATCGGCTACGAAATTTGTGGTGAATGGTATATGAGCTCATATACCATTGCCTGTTAGCCAATCAAATCTCATGAATTGCAATATACCATTGCTAGTTTTTAATAATCACACGTATTATGGATATCCCCCAAACAGATCCACAAAATTAAACTGTAAGCAAGGGTTTCAACTTTTATTCCAGCAACACGAGAATCACCTGAAACAATCTTGCCATATTCGTAACTTAGCAACAACATATCCACTCTCCAAGACCACGCTTCTTTTGTTTTTGATGGCAGTGAAACAGAGTAAGTTTTCCTTGAAAAAAAAAGGCGTTAAGTCGTCGCCAATTTCCTTTTTTTTTTATTTGATTGCACGTAAGTCTGCTTTCCGATATTCTGAGCGCAAGTGTTTCTTTACATCCCCAACAGGTGTCCCAGATGTGTTTTACGTTTGACGAGTTTGGGTTGTATGTCACGAAATTGGGAATCAAAATTAAACGTCTTATTTGTAAAGCGATGATCAGTATCGCTGCAAAAATGTCCCCACAGACTATTGGCATTGATATCTGTTCATCAACCTTGAAATAGCAACATACTTTCGACGCTGAAACAGTTTTGGTCTAAATATCGAAAACATGTTCAAAAGCAGCTATCAAAATAGTTGTTAACTGTCTCGCAAAGGAATTCAGCTCAATTACTTGTATGAATTATTATTACAGTTATTAGCAATAACCTTTTTTTAATAACGAAGTGGCATCAGATATCCTTCATCACTGTAACAAACCAATTTAAGTTTTACCACGTGCTCATAAATTACTGAGTCAAAAAATAGGATACACGCTAAAATAATTCACATGTAACTGTCAATATTTTTAATAACAACACCTTTCAAAAGAGTTGTTACGAAAATTATTAAAGAGACCAGAACCGGACATGACAGATTTCTTAATTGTTTACAAGGTTTCTCCCGCTTTGTCTCTAACAACCCTCGTCAGTTCTAAATATTAAGTTAAACATTTCGCAGGAGAAGCACATATCACAAGCTTGGTAAATCTTATAAAATACGGCATTTTTTTCAAAAAAAAAAAAAAAAAAACCCAGCAAGATATTCAAATCAACAATGTCTCGCAGAGGGCAACATAAATTGGCGAATTTGAACTACTCGTGCTACGATAGCCAAATTTCCTCATGTTCTCCAAAGTAATCTTTCTCTAAGTTTGATGGCTGGTGTTTCAGAAAAAAAAACATTGATTTTACATTTTCATCTATTTCAAGCACATGGGAAAGAAAAGTTGTTGACAGCAGTCGCATACCCTCCGCTAATCTCAGTTCTTTGAATTGGACACATGACAGGTGGTTCGAATGTGTTTTAAATCGCCAAGTCAAATCTTTCGATCACCCATCTAGCCTAAGTTGTACTTTCTCTTGCGCTACAAGGTATGGTATACAATATAAAATCCAGCTCTTTTGCTAAAACTTAAGGCCTGGCCAAACGGAAACGCAAGTAGACGCAGTTGAAAACTTGCTTCCGATCGAAGCACACGCTACTTCTCTACCTAGAGATCAGTCGATAACACAAAGGAGGGGGATATTGAGGGTTGCTGAACACCGCATTACCGCAAAAAAATTCGACAAATACCGCAATACCGCAAAAAAAAAAAAGCGGAAAATGCCGCAATTTTATAGTAAGCCTGTATAGCTGGTGGATTCCTTGACGCGAGAGCAAAAATAGAGGCAAAAACGAGCGGTGGGACCGTGGAAACAATGGCACGGCCTTAAACGGATTGTTAAAACAGTCAAATTGTAGATTAAAATGTGTGACAATATAAGGCTGTTTCAGGGTGCTTACGAAACGACCGGAAACGGCTATAAATGGTCGGAAAAAAGTGAAGGATACGTTTTTGTAACGAAAATCGTCGACCAAAACGTAAAGAAAACGCATCCCGCAGGTTTGGAGAATACCACAATACCGCAATTCAAGATTAAAATTACCGAAATACCGCATGAAAAATTGGCCAATACCGCAATACCGCAAACCCCAATGTCCCCCTCACAAAGCAAGAGAAAAGTCTCTGATGTCTCTGCCAATGAAAATCATGCTGAGAAAAAACAAAGAAGTCTCCTAAGAACAAGACCTGGACAGCCGATCAAGTCAAACTTCTTTTGCGTTACGTAAAGGATTTCAAAACGAAGTGCGACTTCAATGGCATTGATTTCGAGGCCGACCTAGCGTCCATGTACACAGAACCCCGGGACCCCGGGGTGATAAGATTGCATGTAAACGCGAGCTATTTTTCGCCCACGGCTCGGCGGATTACCTTACCTCCATGTAAACACGCCCTAAATTCGAAGAAATATATACATATGTATATTTTTCCTAAATCAGTTCTAAATATGTTATGCATTTTGCAGGAGAAGCGTTTATCACAAGTTTAGTCAACATATTAAAATACGAGAGATAGGAACCGAGTTAACCTGAAAATCTATATAGGTAGATATTTAGAAATTACTGAGGTCTAACCGTGAACGGGCTAATCGCAGAAATACATCTTCCTTTATACCAAAGATATAACTAGAAGAAAATGAGCCGACGGAGATTCAACGTTTTGTGTTGCTGAAATTACTCTGGGAATTAAAAGAAAGACTATTCTCAGTTAACAAAGCAGTCTAAGTTAACGTGGCGGGAATTCTGCCAACCATATATTCTTCGCAGACCAGCAGGTGTTTGAATTAACAGCAATAGATTTTTTTTTACTTCAGTCTGTTTTGTCGCTCTAAAATCTTTGATGCATCTCAGTTTGCAAAACAAGGTTCTTTGGTTTTGTCAAGAAAAACTATAAAAAAAGGATTATAATAGGGACGATGGGATGAAATGTTACCAGACGTGCTTACAGATGCAACTTAAAATATGCCTTGGCCTGGGGGAGATTAGAAATTAAAAGAACATCAGACAGCTGATGGCGTGGTTGCCACTGTAGTCATATTAACAGGTTTTGCTTTTAACGATCGTGTCATTCAACAAAAGACTGCCACCTCATGCACACGCATAAATTGTGCCACGCATACTAATGAGAGGATATAAATGTGAACGACCCATGCAGTCTTTTCCACCTGTACTTGAAGACTGAATTCGTCGACGTCGTGCTCTGAGCCATTACAAGTTCCAACCTCTAAGGAAAAGGTAAGAATATGAAACGAGGCAGCAGGTGCTTCAGGGTTGCATGCTAATTCGTTTGTAAGTGAAGCGGTCGTCCGCAAAATTAACAGAACGCGGGAAAGTCGGTAACAGGAACAAGTGAATTTAGTCTGAGATAAACGTAGAATTCCTAGCCTACAGGATTCCTCTCGGAAACTCACGACACCCAAGATTTCAAGGCGGCCGAAATCATATCCCATCAAGCTTAAACGATGGTGAACACATTCTTCTTGCTATATATGAAGCAGACATCTTAGTATTAAATAAATAATTAAGAATTTCCGTATGAAGAAAGTATTAAGGAAACGATCCGATCTGGTTCAGGTAGGGAACATGGAAAAAAAAGAGGTAAACCCCCATCCTTAAAGAAGCAGTGGCTTTGCTTTCTCGAGAATTCTGGCATCATAGGAAAATTACAGCTCCATATGTAACAATAACAAGAATTGGTAATAAAACAAACATTGCATCAAGCTCCGGGGATTACAAAAACACAACTAAAGATTGATTTGTTTATGTGCATTTATCTCATTTCCTCGATAGATGCTTTCAAGGCACTCGTTCGAACCTCATTTCGGCAGCTGTTCTAACACAGATTTATTCTCTTTGCATACAGTATTTCGCTTTTTCGCTTGAACACGACTGAAACCCAAACGAAAAGGCAAGGAATATTTTCATACTTTTCCGAATTTCAACGAATCTATACGGTACGAACATAAAAAATACGAACCTTATAAACTTTTTCGTCAGCATTACTGAAATAACGTCGATAAGAACAGTGGCGTAGCAAAAACAAACTGGAAGTCTGTTTTTGAAGAAAACATCTCTAACAGGTGTTCCAAATGTGTTTTACGATTGACCACGTCGAAGGGCACTCTTTCAACAATATTTTCAGTATTACACTAACATAAGCTTATAAACTACTAAATTCGAAGAAATATATTTAATATGTATTTTCCTGAATCAGTTCTAAATAAGATATTCATTTTCCATCTGGGTTTACAAAACAAGGTTCATTACAATAGGGGCGATGGGATGAAATATCATCACACTCACACCCGTTTAGAGTTGTAACTTAAAATATGCACATGGCCTGGGGGAGATTCGAAAGTAAACGTGCACCAGACAGTTGATGGCCTAGTTGTCTGAATAGTCTATACGTTTTGAAGTAGAAGCGAATCACAAATTTAGTGAACATATTGAATCAGGAGATAGGAACCGAATCAACCTGGATGTTACATCTTTGTTCGTACCAAAGTTATAACTAGAAGATATTGAGCCGACGGAGATTCAACACTATGCATCGCTAAACTGAAAAAAGGTAAATTACTTTGGAAAAAAAGGAAAATCATTTTCAGCTAACGAAGCAGTCTTAGTTAACGTGACGGGAATTCTGCCAACCGTATTCTTCTCCAACCAGCAGGCCTGTCAACCAAGAGGAACGGGTTTTTCATCTGACTTGTTCAGTCTCTTTTGCCCCTTTAAAATATTTAATGCCTCTGGGTTTACAAAACAGGGTTCATTTTCTGTCAAGAAAAACTATAAAAAATGGATTAAAATAGGGACGATGGGATGAAATATCATCGCAGTTGTTTGGAGCTGTAACTTAAAATATGCACATGGCCCAGGGGAGATTCGAAAGTAAAAGCTCACCAGACAGTTGATGGATTGGTTGTCAATGTAGCCATATTAACAAGTAGGAATGCTTTAAACGATCATGTCATTCAACAAAAGACTGTCACCTCATACACACGTACAAATAGTGCCAGGCATAGTAATGAGATGATATGAATCTGAGCGTCCCCTGTAGTCGTTTCCACCTGCACTTGAAGACTGAATTCGTCGACGTCGTGCTCTAAGTCATTACAAGTTCCAACCTCTAAGGAGAAGGTACGAATATGAAACGAGGCAGCAGGTGCTTCAGGGTTGCACCCTAGTTCGTTTGTAAATGAAGCATTCGTCCGCAGACTCAACAGAACGCAGGAAAGTCGGTAACAGGAACAAGTGAATTTAGTCTGAGATAAACGTAGAATTCCTAGCCTACAGGATTCCTCTCGTAAACTCACGACACCCAAGATTTCAAGGCGGCCGAAATCATATCCCATGAAGCTTAAACGATGGTGAACACATTCTTCTTGCTATATATGAAGCAGACATCTTAGTATTAAATAAATAATTAAGAATTTCCGTATGAAGAAAGTATTAAGGAAACGATCCGATCTGGTTCAGGTAGGGAACATAGAAAAAAAAGGTAAACTCCCATCCTTAAAGAAGCAGTAACTTTGCTTTCTCGAGAATTCTGGCATCATAGGAAAATTACAGCTCCATATGTAACAATAACAAGAATTGGTAATAAAACAAACATTGCATCAAGCTCCGGGGATTACAAAAACACAACTAAAGATTGATTTGTTTATGTGCATTTATCTCATTTCCTCGATAGATGCTTTCAAGGCACTCGTTCGAACCTCATTTCGGCAGCTGTTCTAACACAGTTATTCTCTTTGCGTATAGTTTTTTCGCTTTTTCGCTTGAACACGACTGAAACCTAAACGAAAAGGCAAGGAATATTTTCATCCTTTTCCGAATTTCAACGAATCTATACGGTACGAACATAAAAAATACGAACCTTATAAACTTTTTCGTCAGCATTACTGAAATAACGTCGATAAGAACAGTGGCGTAGCAAAAACAAACTGGAAGTCTGTTTTTGAAGAAAACATCTCTAACAGGTGTTCCAAATGTGTTTTACGATTGACCACGTCGAAGGGCACTCTTTCAACAATATTTTCAATAAAACACTAACATAAGCTTATAAACTACTAAATTCGAAGACATATATTTAATATGTATTTTCCTGAATCAGTTCTAAATAAGATATTCATTTTCCATCTGGGTTTACAAAACAAGGTTCATTACAATAGGGGCGATGGGATGAAATATCATCACACTCACACCCGTTTAGAGTTGTAACTTAAAATATGCACATGGCCTGGGGGAGATTCGAAAGTAAACGTGCACCAGACAGTTGATGGCCTAGTTGTCTGAATAGTCTATACGTTTTGAAGTAGAAGCGAATCACAAATTTAGTGAACATATTGAATCAGGAGATAGGAACCGAATCAACCTGGATGTTACATCTTTGTTCGTACCAAAGTTATAACTAGAAGATATTGAGCCGACGGAGATTCAACACTATTCATCGCTAAACTGAAAAAAGGTAAATTACTTTGGAAAAAAAGGAAAATCATTTTCAGCTAACGAAGCAGTCTTAGTTAACGTGACGGGAATTCTGCCAACCGTATTCTTCTCCAACAAGCAGGTCTGTCAACCAAGAGGAACGGGTTTTTCATCTGACTTGTTCAGTCTCTTTTGCCCCTTTAAAATATTTAATGCCTCTGGGTTTACAAAACAGGGTTCATTTTCTGTCAAGAAAAACTATAAAAAATGGATTAAAATAGGGACGATGGGATGAAATATCATCGCAGTTGTTTGGAGCTGTAACTTAAAATATGCACATGGCCCAGGGGAGATTCGAAAGTAAAAGTTCACCAGACAGGTGATGGATTGGTTGTCAATGTAGCCATATTAACAAGTAGGAATGCTTTAAACGATCATGTCATTCAACAAAAGACTGTCACCTCATACACACGTACAAATAGTGCCAGGCATAGTAATGAGATGATATGAATCTGAGCGTCCCCTGTAGTCGTTTCCACCTGCACTTGAAGACTGAATTCGTCGACGTCGTGCTCTAAGTCATTACAAGTTCCAACCTCTAAGGAGAAGGTACGAATATGAAACGAGGCAGCAGGTGCTTCAGGGTTGCACCCTAGTTCGTTTGTAAATGAAGCATTCGTCCGCAGACTTAACAGAACGCAGGAAAGTCGGTAACAGGAACAAGTGAATTTAGTCTGAGATAGGCGAAGAACTCCTAGCTTACAGTCCTTACAGGATCACTCTCGCAAACTCACGGCACTCAAGACTACGAGACGGCAGAAATCATATCCTATCGATCAAGCTTAAAAGATGGTGAACAGATTCTTCTTAATATATATGAAGCAAAGATCTAAGCATTTAATGAATAATTTAGAATTTCCGTGTGAAGAAATTAACGAAACAATTAATCTGACCTGGCTCCGATAGGTGACGTAGAAAAAAGGTAAAATCCCATTCCTAAAGAAGCAGTGGCCTTGCTTTTCGCCACTTTTAAAGGGCGTTTACGAATCCTATCGAGAATAAAACAAAAAGTAAATCAATTTCCAGTATTACAAAGAGACAACTAAAGATTGATTTGTTTATGTGCATTTATTTCATTCTCTCGATAGATGCACTCAAGGCACTCGTTTTAATATAATTTCCGCGGCTGTACTTACACTGACTTATTTCGCTTTTCGCTTGAACCTTCGTGACAGCGCCTTAAAGACAAATGAACAGGCAAGGAATATTCTGTTCAGTTCAAGGAATATTCTGAACTGTGGACTGGTCTTTGCCCATTGTGCTGTTGAAATGCTCGGAGACATTAGCTGTTAAAGCTACTCTACAATCCGAGGGTAAATAAAGTATTCAGTTCAGTTGAGTTCTCATAATTTTCCGAATTTCAACGTATTTCTACGGTGCAATCACGAAAAATGAAAACCTAATAAACATCCTCCTCATTTTTTTACAATAACTAGTGAAAATAGTGTATAAGTGTCTTGCGCACTTGTAGTTCAAAATTGAAGTACACGCGATTGCGCGCGCGCTTAGCGCTCACAGCAGAAATTTAGAAAAAAAAAAAACGTCAGAACTGACATTTTTCGACTTAGAATTAAAAATTAAAAATTTCAGGTCAATGTTCATACCATCCGGAACTAGGGTGTTGTGAATGAAGATCATCTTTATCTCCTCTCTTCGTCTTTTGGCGGCCGCTCCAGACAGACAGACAGGCATCGACATGCCATGAAGGGAATTGTGATTTCCTTGGCTGAAAGGACGCCACACCTGCGATACGACCAGTGTCATCTCTGCTATCGCTGCTATCGCCTGCAGCCGTTGTCAAGAAATGTACATCCGAGACAACCTCGTGACCCTGGAAACGAGGTTGCATCCGAGAAACTGGTCGTAAGCGTGCAGACAGGCTTGGCGAGCACCTCCACCACCAGAACGGTGGATTCCCCGTGGCCGAACATCTCAGCCAAGGCAGTCACAGTTCCATTCCCGACATGTCGGTGTCTGTGATTAAGGAAGTTGCTGTAGCGGCCATCTTGGTTTTTGTTGTTCTTTTGGGCTATATTTCATCGTTTTTAGGAGGTTTTGAGATTTTATCGTAGCCTTTATAAGACGGGGTCGTGGCTGGACAGAGCCATTTTGAAAGACCTGTACTGCGAGTCCGTTTTCTCGCCAAACGTCGAATCCGCTGCTTGATTTTCCCCTTGAACGTAAAGGGGGATAGTTCATTTATTTCCCCGTCTGTTCATCCTTTCCGTTCCAATTCAAACGACATACAGTGTCATACAGAGTGCTCAAATTCCCAACGGCCTAAATTGTAACACAACACCACGTACTTTAGATAGTCACGTCCCACACTATAAGCAAATCTAAAACATTCGATCGATTTCTCGAATCGTGAGATTGGGAAGCCTGTTGCAGGTCTAGCCTTAACAATCTCGGGATAAAGAGGGTTTGGTGGGGGAGGGGGGGGGGGGGGGTTCCGCCCCCTTCCCCACCCTTTCGATCTGGAAAGATAAAAGAAAATCCAGTCTTAATAGATTTAAACAAAGTGAATTCGATTAACAAGATCATGCATTTCAGAATTGCGAATTGCAACTGTGTTCTTAATAAGGCTTTCTTTGGTTACAGGTACAAGTGATCTTATGGCATTTTTAAAGCCTGTTCTTCTGTTGACTGTTTTGATGTTCAACATACACTGGTGGCAAGTTGAAGCCAAAAAAGTCGATAGCAACGCCTCCGCTCATCACTTTGGCCGTAAAAGAAATGATATTCAGTATTATCCCAAAGACTGCAATAACTTCAGGGATGCAGACGCCCTAGCCTACTGAACTGGTCATCTGTATGTCGCACAACCTGAGGCCAAAAGAATCTTGATTGTCAATCCAGACAGATTGGAGATCGTCAAGACCATTGATGTTCCTGGATCAGAATGTGGCGGGAATTGTCATTCGTTTGGCATAACTATCCATTCAGAGTTCAACTTGTTGGCCATAGCTGCTCAAAGCAGTTCGTCTGGAGGAGAAAGCAAGGTAATGATGTTCAAGATAAACGGGAATCTAAGCAACCTAAGCGGAATCAACATACAGCACTACTATACCTTTCCTCAGTTGCTCATTCCTCCCGGCTCAAGTAAGCCGGATGTGCGAGGTGTTGTCTTCTGTGGGCAGCGTTTTGCATACGCAGATTACAATGGCGCTATTCATAACTTTAGACTGCCCAGCAGCAGATTGTACCATGGATGGAATAGTGGTCGTCCTGTACCAGATGGGTATTCTCGGAAGGATTGGTACCTTTATCGAATAAGGAACGTCCTCCGTGGCCACCAATACTACATTGGCTGCGCACCCGATGGATCAAAATTTGTGATAGAAAGAACATCGCTTTCGGTAAGTCTTAATGCTGTAGGAGCGGTGCCCTCCGACTACGATATCGGTTCGTTTAACATCTTGAACGAAGCAACGATTCGGGCGGAGCCATCTGACTGGACAAAGCAAGGATATGACGGCAAATCCCGGATGAATCGATTGAAAGGAATTGCAATGGATAACATGGGAAACCTCTTTTATTTGGCGGAGAAGGTTTACGATAATGGCGTCAGTGGCGTGTACATGAAATTGCACAATGGTATAAACATAGCCATAAACGAATTGGACAGGAATAGACATGGTGGTGGCATGGTGGTGGATGAGATTGGGTTCCTGTACTGGGTGCAGAATGATCCTTCTGGGACGCAATGCCTCTACAAGGATCGTTACATATATCGAATCGCACATGTAATAGGATAATTTATTAGATTTTTACGGTGCACATGCATTATCATGAAGATTTAGTAGTATACATATATTGTAGGATACTGTGTTTAACTATAATGCTTTGGTTTGATTGGCTTCAGTCAGTTTAAAACAAGACAGGAGAGCATAGCAATAAACCAGAAAAAAAATGGATATAGTCCGGCGGCTTAGCTCGAAATTTTAGGTGAATTGTGCACTTTTTGATACATGCATGAAATTTGGCACACTGAAAGTGGTCACCAACACAAGTTTTTTCAGATATAGTGCCAAGCCCGAAAAACGCTAGTTTCCATGGAAACCGTCATTTATTAAAATCAATGAAATTTCGTGAAATGTTTGTTTGTCCTGATTTATGGACAAATACTATTATTTCTGGAAGTGGTACCAAGTCGCACGTACAAAATTTAGAATGAAATGCTGTAATTTAGACTGTTCACAGCCCTCTATATTTTCGTATTTTTCTTCCCATGTCTTCCTTTAGCGAACGGCGAACTCGGGGGTCGGGGAATGAATCACGAGAGGCCTGGACGCTAGCGCAAAACAAAAGACGCGGCGCGAGGAGGCAGAGTGCGGGGAACGAAATTATTAGTGAATTATTGGTATGAGAAAGATGGTAAAAACATAACAATCGTAAGCCTAATTTAAAGCACTCCTATCTGTATTTTTGAAATGAAATCTACAATAAAAGGTGTATAAAAGCGCAAGATGAAGTACCTTGTGGGGGAGGGGTCTCGGCTGAAAATTTTATGTGCTGTTTACTAGCTGAAAACAGGAATTTGGCGTTGGCAATATATCGAGAATTGATTAGTATATGAATGCTTGCAATCCTGCAAAGTTTGGTGCTTGTATCAAAAACCGCACAATTCAGGAGCTAAGCCGCCGGACTAATATTGCCAGCACGCCGAAAGAAAAATATATTACCACAAAAAAGCTAGCCTGGGATGAGCGCAGGTTATTTGTAAAACTTTTAGAAAGTTGGACAATTTCAGTCATGTTTAATCAAAACGAAACATCGAGAATAGAAAAAACACACACACATGATTGCGTAACACAGGTCTCAGTTTGAATCACTGCCGTAATACTTAAGTGGCTTTATATAACATAAAAATACCAAGCAAGTAATCACTAAATAATCTTAGATATAAAAAAAAGTAAAAGTGCTCATAAAAGATTATGAGTAGAACTCAGAATTCTACATTTCGTGAAAAGACACGCCTAAAGATTAGCTATACTAACGTGATCTATATGCCACATGTAAGTCAAAGTTTGTGTTTCAAATAGTGTTATTTCTTATGTAATAATCGAACGAAATACGTCGTGGTGATTTATCTTGAAGGTCGTGGTTAATTTAAGCCTTGACATTGTTCGTTACGAGCGCTCGTTCTCGAAAAAAAAAGGGCCGTTCAAGCGGATTGCAGTTTTAGTAGAAGTACACGAAAGTCTTGCAACACAAAAGAAATGAGCGAACGCTATTTTTCAAGCCATGTCGACAAGACCGCTTTTACAGAGGCAGCTTCTATAAAGGTTTCGTTTATTTGCAAAAGTTTCATCTATACTTTAACAGTGTGAAGAAATTGGGAAGAGCTATGCTGTAGAAACATTCGTTAAATTTGACTGAAAATTGTTGAACTGTTGTTAGGGTAAGACGCTTTCAATTATTTGTAAGCTGTTTTAAATGTGGGAAATAAAGTTTGAAACTCAAATAAATTTGGCGCCTTTTTATGACTGGTGTAAAACAGAGATATTTCAAAAGGAGAACGCAGAGGCATTTAAATAATAAAAAAATAAACATTTTGAATAAAAACACGTTTGACCAACAGCAAAATTAAGTCAAATCAAATTATGCGCCGAAATTACGACAAAGCGGCACGCGGAGTAATGGGCAAGCAACAAAGGGTACCAAACGACAACAGCGTACGTATATTCATATATTAGGGATGCCAATAGGTCTGCCACGTTTTTAGTCAGTTCATGGTTGTTTATGCAGACTCGGAGCGTTACGGCTGCCTTGAAGTTGCAGCCCTTTACAAATATCTGTGACGCATTGCTTTTATAAGAGTAACGAGTAATTACATGGTAATTATATCAATGCGAAGGCATGCTTTAACTGGAAAGTACTGGGCAAGACTTCAAATGACCACTTGCCCCAAACACAGACAGAAGTATTTGCACGAGTGCTTATACTCAATGTCATAACCATCATGTAGGCTCAAATGTGGGTCATTTTTGCTTTTCTCTTACGATTTTTTCATCGCTAAAAGGGTTTTGCGCTAGCCCATTAAACGGAGCTCGATTGGATTCAGCTCAAGCTAACGTTTATAATAGCGACTTCGATGATGTAAGTCTTTTCGCCTGAGAAAGCAGTTAAAACGGCTAAGGCTCAGATCCGAAGGAAGGAAGAAGCTGAGAAGAAACGATTGTATGGCTTAAAGACACCAGGTATATCTGGGAGAGAAAAGTGGCAAATTAACCACAATAAACGTACTGCGATACCTCTTGTTACATTTTGTTATGCAGTCCCCGCGTCACTCTACAGTTTTTGGCTTATAAAAGTGAACATCTTTAGTATTTTAAGGTTGCTGTGCCTAGGTAGTAACCGTATACATAAAGTTAAATGAGTTTTACGACCCCGCGAATGTCACAAGTTTAATTAGCAGCAAAAAAACTGCCTACAAATGTGGCAGCAGCTTGATTTGAGGATGCTTGATTTTGGGTACAAAAGCATGATCAGTTCAATCAAAAGGACCGGAGATACATTACAAAATAAAAACCTGCGGTAGGAAATAAAAGTACAAAAAGTGTACGGTATTTGAAAGCAATGGTGATATCTCCTCGCGTCGGAGCTTGCTTCCCCCGGAAAAGATTGAAAATCTGCACATGTTCTTATGTCGTTTGGTGCATTTTGGAACACTTTCCAAAAATATCTATAATGCTGGTTTGATATCAAAATGCGGCCCATCCTGTGCATGATTTTTTTCTTTGCGTTTTTCCTTGCATAATTTTTTTCGGACATTTTCCATTGCATGAATTTTTATTCCCAGCTCTCCCGTCCCCCGGCCCCATCACTTTTCTAATGGTCCGTCCCTTATGAACTGTCGCGAACTGCCACGTCTGGGTAACCCAGGCTGTTGGCGTTGAATAGCTTTAAGAAACAACTTTGGGTTTAACCTGGTAACATAAGAGGCCCATGAGCAACCTTTTTGAGGACATTAGATCTTTCTTTCAATTTGCCGCATAATAGTCTGCTTTCGCGCCGGCAGACGTGGCATCAACATGGGAATGGTCTCCCAAGTGTCATAAACTGTTTCTGGCTTTTGGAAAGTGTTACTGACTGATCAGAGCAGCGTTACACCATCTGCGCCTTGCTTCTCCTTCAATTCCTTCAATTTGAATTCGCGATCCTTGGCGCGATCGTCCACATCCCCTTTTTTATCGATAAAGGGTCCAGACCATACACAAATTAATATGTATAATAGGTATGAGTAATCAAATGGTGACCAGTAATTAGAAAATAATTTCACGCGCGTTTTGTCAAAATTCTAATAATTTCCCGAGCCTTCAGGCGATTAGAATTTTGACTAAACGCAAGTGAAATTATAAATGGCAACAGTCCACCCGTACGACTCGTACGGGTCGTGAAACAATAGTTTACGAGTCGTACAGTTGGTGAATTGCATATCATTAGTGGCACTTAGGGTGTATTAGAAGTGGTACGACTCGTACGAGTCGTACGAGCCGTACGGGTCGTCAAACAATAGTTTACGAGTCGTACAAGTGGTGAATTGCATATCATTGGTGAGACTTGGGGTGTATTACAAGTGGTACGACTCGTACGAGTCGTACGAGCCGTACGGGTCGTGAAACAATGGTTTACGAGTCGTACAAGTGGTGAATTGTATATCATAAGTGAGACATAGGTGTATCACAAGTGGTACGACTCGTACGAGTCGTGCGAGCCGTACGGGTCGTGAAACAATGGTTTACGAGTCGTACAAGTGGTGAATTGCATATCATTAGTGAGCGTGATAGCCCAAACACGCTTAACACAATGCATATTCTTCGTTCTTAAAGCGTGATAGCCCAAACACGCTTAACACAATGCATATTCTTCGTTCTTGAAGCGTGATAGCCCAAACACGCTAAACACAGTGTATATTCTTCTTTCTTAAAGCGTGATAGCCCAAACACGCTAAACACAATGCATATTCTTCGTTCTTAAAGCGTGATAGCCCAAACACGCTAAACACAGTGTATATTCTTCGTTCTTAAAGCGTGATAGCCCAAACACGCTTAATTAACACAATGCATATTCTTCGTTCTTAAAGCGTGATAGCCCAAACACGCTAAACACAGTGTATATTCTTCTTTCTTAAAGCGTGATAGCCCAAACACGCTAAACACAATGCATATTCTTCGTTCTTAAAGCGTGATAGCCCAAACACGTTAAACACAGTGTATATTCTTCGTTCTTAAAGCGTGATAGCCCAAACACGCTAAACACAGTGTATATTCTTCTTTCTTAAAGCGTGATAGCCCAAACACGCTAAACACAATGCATATTCTTCGTTCTTAAAGCGTGATAGCCCAAACACGCTAAACACAGTGTATATTCTTCGTTCTTAAAGCGTGATAGCCCAAACACGCTTAATTAACACAATGCATATTCTTCGTTCTTAAAGCGTGATAGCCCAAACACGCTAAACACAGTGTATATTCTTCGTTCTTAAAGCGTGATAGCCCAAACACGCTAAACACAGTGTATATTCTTCGTTCTTAAGGCGTGATAGCCCAAACACGCTTAACACAATGCATATTCTTCGTTCTTAAAGCGTGATAGCCCAAACACGCTAAACACAGTGTATATTCTTCTTTCTTAAAGCGTGATAGCCCAAACACGCTAAACACAATGCATATTCTTCGTTCTTAAAGCGTGATAGCCCAAACACGCTTAACACAATGCATATTCTTCGTTCTTAAAGCGTGATAGCCCAAACACGCTAAACACAGTGTATATTCTTCGTTCTTAAAGCGTGATAGCCCAAACACGCTAAACACAGTGTATATTCTTCGTTCTTAAAGCGTGATAGCCCAAACACGCTTAACACAATGCATATTCTTCGTTCTTAAAGCGTGATAGCCCAAACACGCTAAACACAGTGTATATTCTTCTTTCTTAAAGCGTGATAGCCCAAACACGCTAAACACAGTGTATATTCTTCGTTCTAAAAGCGTGATAGCCCAAACACGCTTAACACAATGCATATTCTTCGTTCTTAAAGCGTGATAGCCCAAACACGCTTAACACAATGCATATTCTTCGTTCTTAAAGCGTGATAGCCCAAACACGCTAAA
The DNA here is from genome assembly GCA_963693305.1 of Meandrina meandrites. Taxonomy (NCBI): domain Eukaryota; kingdom Metazoa; phylum Cnidaria; class Anthozoa; order Scleractinia; family Meandrinidae; genus Meandrina; species Meandrina meandrites. Next base: position 47,607,801 of record OY855903.1, read on the forward strand.
CACAGTGTATATTCTTCGTTCTTAAAGCGTGATAGCCCAAACACGCTAAACACAGTGTATATTCTTCGTTCTTAAAGCGTGATAGCCCAAACACGCTTAACACAATGCATATTCTTCGTTCTTAAAGCGTGATAGCCCAAACACGCTAAACACAGTGTATATTCTTCGTTCTTAAAGCGTGATAGCCCAAACACGCTTAACACTATGCATATTCTTCGTTCTTAAAGCGTGATAGTCCAAACACGCTTAATTAACACAATGCATATTCTTCGTTCTTAAAGCGTGATAGCCCAAACACGCTAAACACAGCGTATATTCTTCGTTCTAAAAGCATGAGAGCCACTTGTACGACTCGTAGACCATTGTTTCACGACCCGTACGGCTCGTACGACTCGTACGAGTCGTACCACTTGTAATACACCCTAAGTGCCACTAACGATATACAATTCACCACTTGTACGACTCGTAAACCATTGTTTGACGACCCGTACGGCTCGTACGACTCGTACGAGTCGTACCACTTCTAATACACCCTAAGTGCCACTAATGATATACAATTCACCACTTGTACGACTCGTAAACCATTGTTTCACGACCCGTACGGCTCGTACGACTCGTACGAGTCGTACCACTTCTAATACACCCTAAGTGCCACTAATGATATACAATTCACCACTTGTACGACTCGTAAACTATTGTTTCACGACCCGTACGGCTCGTACGACTCGTACGAGTCGTACCACTTGCAATACACCCCACGTCTCACTAATGATATGCAATTCACCACATGTACGACTCGTAAACCATTGTTTCACGACCCGTACGGCTCGTACGACTCGTACGAGTCGTACCATTTCTAATACACCCTAAGTGCCACTAATGATATGCAATTCACCACTTGTACGACTCGTAAACCATTGTTTCACGACCCGTACGGCTCGTACGACTCGTACGAGTCGACCAATGCCATTTACGACTCGTATCAGGTCGTGTATATTGGACAACCCTCAACGCTCAAAAATCTGCTCAATGCCATACATGTTATCGCTTAAAGATTATAAGACGACCAAACAAACTGGCCGAGGTTAAATTCAAGCGAAAATGTGCAAAGTTTAAGCTTTAAGATCATCTTTAAAAAATCTTGTACGCTATCTTGGCACTGAAACACGGGAAACGTTGCCATGGCAATTTTGTAATTTCGCATGCGAAATTATAAATTAGCGCTAAAATTTCGCGCCAAAATTAAGGAGTAAATACTCACCCATGATATTATAGTAGTGATAACATTTCTAAAGCGCCCTCTCCCAACAGTCCAAAAGTGCTATTTACAAGGTTAAAAATTTTAATTTACAATAAAACAATAAAAAAGCTAAAAAATCCTAACATTCATCAAAAAAGAAGTAGAAAAATAAGAGATAAATTGAAATAAACAACTACAACAAAATTATCAATTTAAAAAGCACGCTTTAAAAGAACTGTTGTTACACTCTCCGAGTATACACGGCTGCAATAGCTTAACTGCCCTAGGTGATAGACGCTGAAAATAAACCCCCGTGTCAAGCAGTCACAGGCCGTATACGCGATACTTAAGTTTCGCTTCAAGAGTCCCTGACAGTGTACACAATTTGTCTCAAGCAAAACCGGCTGCCGGAGCAAAAACAGTCCAGGGGCCCGTTTCTCGAAAGCCTCAGTTCCTATTGATATTCTCATACACTTCTTCTAATTTCAAACATATGAAGGGTCACACCGCTTGTATGAGCTTCCTGTAGCAGAGAGCAGAAACAGGAAGGCTAAAAGGAATATACCGAATATGGGCCGTGAACCATGACGTGGGCAGAGAAAAATATCACCTATGTCTAATGGCATTTCAGATCCACTCCATCAACCTGTCAACAACAAATTTCCGTCACAGTAGTTGCAAACCGGATTAAAAAGTAAGTTCATTTCCACTAAAATAAATCATTATATTTAACCGCTAATTATTTCCATACCTTATTTACAGCGAGTGCTGGAAAGTCGTTTCAATTTTTAAGGCGGTAATACACCCGAAGCCCGTTTTTCTACCGCTAAACTTGGGTTTAATGCGAATATCTCTTTCGGGTTTAAGCTATCCAAAAACCCTATGCTCATTTCACAAAGCTATGTTTAGCGGTGTTTTTAGGTGATTTTGGGGGATGTTTGGGAAGAGATAGTTTTTTCTCAAAAGATGAGTAAATTTAGAGAAATAAGAAATATTTAAGATTAAATGTGATTTTAAAATTAGATTTTTAAGTTAAAAATTAATAGATGGACACCAAAACCAAGTCGCCTGATAACCTGGCGTGCTCTTGCGTGTGGGTCATCTGTCTGGTGGTGTTCCAAAAATATCTTTTTTCTTCTATCCCTTCTTTAAACCTCTTAAAATGTCACTCAAAATCGGGTGTACCCCCACTTTAACCGTACCTTTTTAATGTACAAAAGGACGCCTTGTCAAGGCTTGCCCATGCCTGTGGTTATAAGTGGAACTTGTTCTGATTGCCAAGTAGCTGCAAGCAGAAACAGGATGGGATTATGATCTACGAGCAATGATGTGAGCAGAAAAACAAATGTCACTTAGTATCTATTGACATTTCAGGTCTACTTTATTAACCTGTCAGCATCAAATTTCCATCACATTAGTTGCAAGCCGGATAAAAAATCAATAAACCGCTAATTGTTTCCCTACCGGCCTTAGTTACTGGAATGTAGTAACATTACCTTTTTCATGTTCAAAAGGACGCCTTGTCAGGTCTTGGCCATGCCCGTGGTAGTAAGTGGATCCAAGAGAAATGAGGGGACAGGGAGGGACTTTCAGGGCGTTGGCCGGGATATGTCAGTTCCATTTAGTTATTTTTAGAAATGTGGACGTCCACGGAAGCGTAGTTCCGATTCTGGTGAAATCAATAGACATTGCCAGCGTGACATTTGTTTTGTCGGCTGTTGAATAGTCAACATGTCTTTTCAAGTCATATTTACAGGCGTTGAGACTCTAGACTGTCCCTAGCCGCGCTCATCGATCGAACAAAAAAAGACACGAAAAAATAGAGGGTTGTGAACAGTCTATTTAGACTTCGACATCGATATTGGCAATGATATATTGCATGCATCGAAAGCACTCCGAAGTTAACGATTCTGAAGAAGCTAAAATAACTCAAATGTTCAATGTCATTTAAGATTTATTTGTTGTTCATCGTGGTATAAGATAGGAAAGATGAACGATTAATCGCTTGTCTCACGACGGAATCGCTTTTAGTTGTTGATCGCAACTTTTCGACTGCAATACTGTTAGTCTTCATCAGGCGATGACGTCGATTGTTTACGTGTCGCTATTTGTAGCACGTTAGTTCGCTGCTATTGGTGCATTTCGATCCTCATTATTATTCCGACTATTAGATGTTGTTCCCTCATAGGTTCGCTTTGTTGTTGATCGGCTGTTGTGCTTTTTGATCGTAGGTATCCAAACATTCAGGAATTTCGATTCCACTATCTATATTGATGTTGTTAGGATTAAGTCTTATATGAATAGCCTCCTTGACCCTTCGTGTGTACCAGAGAGGGTCACGATCAATAAGGTGTCCCGTTTGTAAGAATCGTGACAGGCCTACTCGGACTCCCTAGCGTGGGATTTTTTATTTACGACGTGCTTTGGTAGCCATTGTTTTCAAAGTTTCACACTGAGAACACTGTCCTTTAATAGGTGATTTGCCTCATAAGATATAATTGGAGGCTTTTTTGGAAAAGGTCTTCACCCACGCTCATATTGCATCTGGGAGGCATTTCAACTTGAATAGAGTAGTTTTTAGTAGAAACTGACACCTTTCATTTGCTAAATGTTTTGTCCGTGCGATTTGATTTGGCTCATTTCAATTTGCTAGATATGTTGTAACCTCTCCAAATTTTCGCTTTGGAAGGACGAGATCTGAAACTTTCCGTGACACCGGGCTCAACTGCATTTAAAATATTGTTGCAAGGTGTGCTGTGTCTTATCACGGGTGACATATCGGTTATTTATCTATGTCTGGTTTCGACTGTTTCGATTTATACCTTATGATTTTGGAATACTTATGTTTTATGGTCATGCAAATAGAGCTCATTAGTGTTGTTGTTGTTGCTGACACTAGCTGCTGAAGCTTTACTAAGAGAAAGCTACAATTTTATTTTAAAGAGACACTCTGTCTCGTAAAGTTTATGTTTCCCGCATCAATTAGACCAAGCGTTTGTACTCTTGAGCTCTTTTATCTCCATTGCTCGTTACGTGATGTCCTGGCACCACATAATTAAAATGCAAATCTCCTTCGCTCCTTCGTCAAAATTCGATCTTTCTTAAGTGAGCCATTGGATTTAAAAGAAATTGTAGACTCTCTCCTATTCCAAATAAACTCTTTTAAAAAATCCATTTCGCAAGTCGCTCTCATCGAAGAAACGCATTTCCACGCGGTCCGCCTTTGTTGTTCAAATAGTCTCACGCCTTGGATGACGTGTGCGGACGTCAAGGGAAACAGGACAGCGTCTAAAAATAATTTAAGCGGAATTGACATATCCCAAAGCCTGGACTGGGCGCGTCCCAATCTGTCTCCACATTTTTGTTCTGACTGCCAAGTAGCTGCAAGCAGAAACAGGAAAGGAAGATGGGCCTCGAGCCATCATGTGGGCAGAAAAACAAATATCACTTTTTAAAATGCATATTGACATGCCAGGTTTCCCTTATTGGCCTGTCAACAGCCAGCTCCCGTCACAGTAGGATGCCTGGTGAAGCTTGCTCATTATAATAAGAGTCTAATAAGTGCAGCTAATATATCATATTAAAAGGAAAGGAAAAAAAACCTAACCACTAAACCTGGTGTAACTTTAAAAAATCATAGTGCTTTGCGGTTTCTGAAGTAGCTGCATACAAAAACAGGAAGGAAACAGAAGTTGTCTGCACGTGTGCTGTGAAGAGGGCAGAACATAAATAACACCTTTTGATTGGTTCACACCGTTCGTGACGACATGTCCATTATTGGTCGGAGAGTATATAATTCCCGTCTGAGCACGGAGTCTAGGAAATCACTCGTGTTCAAGATGATGGCAGGAATCGTCTTTCCGATTTTTACTTTACTTGTTCTTTTCCAAGCTGGAGGCGCAGCCGGCGACACTAACAAGTCTCCTTCCGCCTGCTACTGCAGTCCAGTTATAAACATTGGAAACAACCAGCTGCTACAAGCTGTAAACGACTTGAGGAAAGAAGTGGCTGCGATAAAGGATCAAATAAGCAAATTACAGCCAGGTATGAATTGGGTCGAGGTGACGTTGAATTAAACGACGGGTAAATATAGGTTAATGATGCTTTCGTCACTTCTTGTATTATGGGGGATTAAGTATAGTTCATTTAGCTGTCTTGGATGCAAGCTTATTTGCCAGATTTACGTGCAAAGGTGCTTGAGTTTTAAATCAAGAAGAGAATTGACCGTATACGCGTGGTTATGGAGACTGGAAAAAAGGTTGCGGTTTGTTTGGCTGATGCGTATAAGCGTTTTTAATAGCGATACCGATCCGTATAATGCTAGATTTATCGCTAGTCGGTACTGGCCATGGCACGGGATTCCTTTTCTTTTCGATCAACATAAGCCGGCCGTCTCAAAAGGATGAAGTGTAAACATTTTGTCGAATTTTTTTTTATGTTTTTTTTTGTCATGTAAGACCGGATGTAAGCACATTGTGTGCTATCAAGCAGTGTCGTCAGCTCTGCTAGGTTGCTGAATGCATAGAATTATGACAATTATAGTAACGTTTGATGTGCAGATATTGTAACCCGTTTTGGGGGTGAGGAAAAATGTTAAAACAACTATTAAAAATGTTTAAAAGTACTATTATTGTGAGTTTATTGTAATTCATTAATTATCAGTTAAAACAGCCCATTTTTTTTATAACCGATAAGGAATGGTTATTTCTACCACCCGTTAACTATTTTAAATCGTTTACCACAGATTCATGGCAGGATCCATAAAAACAGGGTTAGCATAACCATAACAAAATGGTTACTTTAACCAATACTTATGTGTTGACAAGGTTTGACTGTTTTTAAAAGTTAATATGTCCGAAAACTTACAGTCATTTTTAACCAAAATAATAAAGGCCAATAAATCAACAACTTATTTTTAATGGGTTGAAAAAATTCCTGTGGGTGAGATTAGAAACAACCATTGTTAATGGTAAATGCAACCTTTTAAAATGGTTGTTTCAACTGATATGCAAAATGGTTAAAACGAACGATCATCTTTGGGTCACTATAACCCCAAAAAATATAGTTACCTCAGATTCAAACTATAACCATTTTTTTTTTGGTTGTTGTAACTGGTCCGTTTTTGACAATGAAAGTTGACAGTTACTTGTGAATAAATATTTCGTGGCTAGTCTGACGCAGCGTTTCGTCCCGGCCAAGGGACTCTTCAGAGACCTTTTCTGCTAGCAAACTCGTTGAGCATCGCGCTCAAAGTCCCGTTCGCAAAGAATGATGGTCCGTTTTTACAATGTAATTTGCAGAATTACGAGTTATAATGGGCATGCACCGAGAAACGTTTACGCAGCGGAGTTTTGTTTCTGACTGTTTCTTAATAATAGTGAACGATACAACTATACGCAATGTGTTCAGCCAATTCATCTGGCACAATTTACACAGCAGTATTTTTTTTATAATGAACTACAGCGATATCCTGGGGGAAGGGGGCACTCTCGGGTAGGGAGGTTCGGCCTGGCCGCCCAAACCCTGACCCTGTTTAAGACACGAATCTCTGATTTTCCTACCCTGTTTACGACAGAAAGCCGATTTTAGCACTAAGAACTTGTAAAAATCCATCCATGACAAAAAATCCTGAAAACCATATCCCAGTCCTGTCGAATCGTACGTTCCCGTTAACCACGGGAGCGATATATGAATTGTAAATTGTAATTGGTTTTTGGTCGAATTTTCAACACAAGAAAATAATTTAGTGCTTTTAACCGTGATATTTATATTTCAAATTCTATGGTTTTCATGTACACTCTTTTTTTTTTATAAGAACCTTTTTTATAAGAACGTTGAGGCTGAGATTTGCCCAAATTTGAAGAACATGTTAAGAACATACCCCAGGCTGAGAGTCGGAGAACGACTTTATTTTGCCCATTTGTTTTAATTTTTTGCAAAATGAGAAGTATAAATAAATGCAAAACTGTGGTCCAACAGGAGTGTTTTTAAAAGAAATTTGTCCGCGGCACCAAATCACAGGGAGCATGCCGCGCAAGCATGTCAAGAGCAACTTCATACACCACATTCGGTGAATAATGCTTTTTGATACGTTTTCTGGTTTCGTCTGTATTGATTTAATGAAATACTATGGTATGGAACTTAAGAACGTCTTAAGAACATTTTCAGCCTCAAATCGTGAAAAAAATAAGAACGCTCAACCTCGGCCCCAAAATTAGACGTTCTTATATAAAAAAAGAGTGTATTAGGAAATCGGGGAGATTCCTCCCTGACAAGCCATTGCATGACTTCACTTTGATCATGAGAAAATGATACAAAATGCTCATTTTGCATACCGACCGACGCGCTCTGATTTTGCCACGTCACGGCGAAATCCTGTTATTACTAATCTTAAATTGAATGGGATTACCCATTGCCGCCATTAAAGCAAGACTTTCCAGTTTTGAGCCAGTACTCTAGTTGGCAAACGGGGAGGAGGAAGAAAAATATTCCCGCCTGCTGCAGTAAAATGAAGGAATTTTGTAAATTAGTTATCATCAGGATTAAAATAACTCTTCTCCCCTTTTAAAATAGCACATCTAGCTATCTAAAATCAAATATTTTTCGACACAACACCGAGACTGTGACAATTTTCATAAAAAAATAAGGTAAATAAAAGAAAGGTTAGGTGCAATACTGTTCCATACTACAAAACATCGAGAACTGTTAACTGCAGTACCCTTACCATATAAAGAGCACTGACTAACTGACTCTAACCTAAAGGCCAATAAAATAAACGGCACGCAATGCATGCAGAAGCGATGACGTTTCACAAGGGAAATTTTCAGGAAAATTGTCAAAAAATTAATATAAATAAAAATAGCTGACAACGTATGAGGTGAGCGATTGTTCTACAAAAGTTGCGTTATCTTGTAGCGTGACGGACGATATACGATACAAGGTCAAACGCTGTCTTGACATTGCTTACACCGGCCCTTTTGTTTTAAAAGATTGCAAAGATTTCTGATTAGGGACGAACCATTATTTTACTGGAGGGGGCTGTGTAAAAAAAATAGTTTGCATTTCGAAAACAAAATGTTTGCAGAGGTGCATAAATTAAAACAAAAAGTTTGCAGAGGAAAACTTTTCATACCCCCTCCCCACCCCCTCCAGGAAACTAATGGTCCGTCCCTTACTAAATGTAATCGAACTCATCAATATGATTTGTCTCTTTCGTTGATACTTTGAAGTAGTCCTTCCTAACTGCCCGGGAGTATTTTGCTTTGAGCTCCACGCGGCGATTTCTTGTGGAGTTGATTTCTACTGACGTTTATTTCTGTAGTTAGTTTCCAGTCACATTCGGTTCTACAGGTCGGTCGATCGCGCGCAAGAGATCCCGTCCACTCGCACGATGACATTAAGCGATGACGTTATCGCTTAAAAATGAAGCACACTAACTGACACGTGAACTAAACAGCAAATAAATTAACTATAGCAACTATAGAATACACGACAATTTATTAAATAGACATATTGACATTTATGGAAACTCTTTATTTAGTTCCAAAAGCTTGCAAGTTCGACTTTGAACAAGGAATCGATGAATGGATAAGGACTGGTACAGCGTTTAACAACCAGCCGACCTATGGTGATAACCCTACAGCTCGCAACAGAGGACAACCTGCCAATCAACAGGGGGACTGGTGGATTGGAGGATACGAGAACCGATCTTCCAAAGCGGCACTGGCGGGGAAAATTCAAGGAGACGGACCCCAGGGAACTCTTACTTCCCCTTTCTTTACCATCACCGGCAAAAACATCTCGTTCCTGATTGGCGGAGGCTGTGATATAAAAACGGTTCGTGTAGAGCTGATAATCGGCAACAAGGTGAGCATTATGAGCCAAGGAAACCGATGACTTACCTCACCAAGTGTCTCTCGTAGCTCTGTGGCGCGCAACCGTTATCTGGGAGGCCACGGGTTCGATTCTTGTCGGGCCTCTGACTCAAACTCTTCTTTTTTTTCGTTATTTCTAGCCAATTGAAATTTGCTGATTAGATTTTTAATTTCTTTGTCCCACGCTCGTGACAAATACCCATTTCATATTTACCATTTATTTACCAAACTTAAAATTTACCGTCGGATCCATATTTATTCCTTTTCATAGTCCACCAAAATGAAGGGCCCTCACTAACCATTTACGGCCGCGACCGAAGGCCATAATTTTATTTGTAACAATCTCATTGCATGTGCACGCAAACGTTGCATGTGCTCGTGCACGCCATAATTACATCATCTTCTCGCAAGCAAGGTTTGTTCTGATAGCCTACTCGCGGAAGACATAGCACGCGCCTTAATCCTTGATGTAGACTTTAAGGTAATGAACTTTCGTCTAAAAATTAATATTGTAATTTTAGCTTCATTACAGCTGTTTACTCATTTTGTAGGTTGTCCGACAAGACACCGGTAAATGCACCGAGACGATGACTCGTCAGACCTGGGATGTCGAAGATTTTATTGGCCAACGCGCACGCGTCAAACTAGTTGACTACAGCTGGGGCGGATGGGGTCACATCAACTTTGACAATATGGAAGGCGACATTAGCTGTTGAGGAAACTGGCACAAAGCTTCGCAATGCCACTAATTAGTTCCACCCTGTACTTGAACAGTAGCAGGAGTAAACTAAATTAAAAGAAAGATACAGTGATTCGTCAGAATAAGGGGGCTAATTATATAACCGTTTTAATATGAAGTTTGTAAGCTGTTTAAATGCGAGAAATAAACTTTGAAGCTAATTTTGGAGAAACTGTTGTTGTGCTGTATTTGCGGCCAAGTGAAAAACATTAACTCTCCAATTGAAAAACTTATTTTGGTGTTATTTCAGAGGCATAGTGTAAAACATTCATCTAGGACAACCCCGAGTACGTCCGAGGAAATGGAGGGTTGGTATAATCCCTGGCGATTTGTCACCAAGAAAAGCGAAAAAAAATAATAATCAGTTTCAGAAGATATCACTCTGCTAATTTTCTGTTCATGCGAGTAGAGACAATACCATCAAAATGTTAGCCCGGCGTTAAAGCTGGGCACTTGGCTACAGTGAATATTGCGTTAAAATTTTAAGTGTTCCGTCGATTAGACAGAGCGGTGAATGTGTTAGCAAACCGGCGTAACAGGTATCAGACACCTACAACCAGTTTCAAAAAGGGTTGAGACACTCTTGGTCAAGAATGCCATTTAAGATATTTTTGTTACCTTGCGTCGCCCGTTTCCCCCTGATCAATGTTGTCCGAATTTCAGGACTATATTTAAACTTTTAGGCAGCAACTTTGAAATGAGGAGGGGGGCTCAGAATAAGATATACATGTTTATTTTTGGAGCGAGGGCATGTTTTTGAAAGACGAATACAATTTTTGGGTGAGTGCCTCATCAATTCTGAAACTGGTTGTAGCGTATGTAACAAGTTTACTTATACTTAAGCAGAATTTTGAATGAACTTAGTGCATGCCCTGGCCGAGTGAGAGACAATTTCTCGAACGACGTTTCTTACTAGTATGGGTGCAAAATTCGGTCCTTTTTTATCGTTTCCCTCGCGATTATCCATGTATCACTAAAAGGGGTTGACACAGGCCGGCCTTTAAGGTTATTTAAAGGTCTTGTGCAATATTAATTCACATAGAACACAGTTTCAACATATCGTTTGGACGATAGTTTTGTTAACAGATGCTTTCTGTGAAATTCGGTGCTATTTCATCATTGCAAAAAAAAAAAAAAAATAGTTCCGATTCGAACTAGATACTCTTGAAGACTTGCATAAAAACTGAACATGGCTGATGTGATGTTTTTCTGAAAGATGTAGCCGGAAAGATTAGTATAGTCTTTTTACAATAATAAATGTATCATTTTTTAAACTATTAATAGCGGAGCTCCTGCGCGCGAAGCGCGCCAGCGGAGCACCATGGGTAAGAATTTTTGGTAAACCCATGAGGCCAAGAAAATTTGGTTGCGTACGCCGTCCGCCCGTCCGCCCGTCCGCCCGCGCGTACAGACTCTCGGGGAGGGGGAGTGGAGTCCTAAAGCATCCCGACCGGGGGTGGGGGAGGAGAATAGGCGGAGGGAGATGGGGAGCAGATGAATGCCATCTCTACTTATCCCTACTTACGTACGTAATAGCTTACAACTTTGATCAATTGACAGCTGTCAAATCAAGATATCCGCTGACCAGTATCACGTGGCCATATCGCGGGCTCACATCTGGAGCTCATCGAGGTTACGTGTTTTTGTGAGGTTAACCGCTGACCAGATGATGGTTTTCTAGTTGACCGCGGGCTCAAGTCCTAGTTTTTGACAATTTTTTTTTATCATCGCGTTAATTCAGATTTAAATAAAGGGCAAAGTTAATAACCGAGGAGCTCAGCTTTTATTCTTGGCTATATTCAGTTTTTTCTCATGTTAAAAAAATGATCTGGACATTTCATTTCAACTTAAACGAAGCGATTGTTTGAAAAGGCGGTAAACTGGTTAGCACGTTGTTTACTGCTGAATTGAAAGACGGCAAGAAAGTGTGCTGGAGGGCATAGATCTTCGTGAATATTTCTCGCTTTATTTACTTATCTACAGCATGGAAACTTATGCTAAGTGATTTAGGATAACCTCTTAACGGGAAGATCCGAAATAATTGTTGACCTCAACATGATATATCGGAGTACGAGTCAAAAACAGCGAGAGTTGAAGCACTGTCGTCGGTTCCTGCGGCTGACCAAGACTGGAAAATTAACTGAGGTCTGAGCTAATATAAAAGTGAGCTCAGAGCCGGTCAAGTTGACTGAAGTGACGGATAAAAGACTGTTAAAAGCTACACCGAAAGGAAGAAAGATATTGATCTTCGCTGATAATTCAGATTCTGCATATGTCGGTGGTGTGAGTTTATTACGAACATTGGACGAAACTACCGTTTTAGTTGCTTCGTCTCCGATGTTATTTGGCTGGTTTGAAAGCTTTGCCCTGCAGAATTTACAAGTCTTCTCAAAATATGAGGTAACAAACGTAAATGTACACATTTTGTTATGAGAATCTGTTTATACTTCATTTATGAGCGAATTCGATGTTGTGTCGGTTTTCAGATCTTCCCGTCAATTATAAGCTTAAACGGCTGCTTTCAAACCTCTTAGCTTTAATCACTTTTGTACACTTTTCCCCATTAAATGTTTCGTTTTAAATATTGTGTTTTTTTAGTTAGTGGAGTTAACTGTGAGGTTCATCGTTGGATTTTGAAAAGAATATTCAATTATTGAGCTACAAAAACATGATTTCGCGCGCTGCATTTACAGAAAAATCCCGCAAACAAATCAAAGCAAAAAACGAGTAAACCTTCGGCAACGATACTTCACACCAACGATTAAACGATTTATCATCCAATTGCTCTATTTCACTCGCTTGCATTTTTGTCATTTTGGTGAGTGTGTTGAAATCTCGTACGCGTGATAAATTTTTAGATTCGTAAACGAGTATTTACGCCGGTTTTTATATTGCGAGTTGCCTGTGCTTGGATGAGTGAGTTCAGACTTTTCCTAACGCACATTTGCCTGTTAGAAACGAAGGAAATTCATTCACTTCTATGCATAAAATTCTCTAGGGTACTTAGCAATGTGTACGATAAAACATGCAACGTAGTAATCATGCAGCCAAACCAAGATGGTTCAAAACTACATTGTAAGCTTATTAGACAGCGAGCACCACTTCCTAAATCACAAACTGTCACAATTCTTACACAAAAAAACTGCTTAAATATGACTTAAACCGGCTCCCAATGAATTTGCTGAGTTAGTTTTGCCGCTGTGATTCTCTTTGTTTTGGCGTGAGTTCATTTTGTTTAGCCACGAGTTTCACTTTGTTCAGTGCCTTGAGTTGATCTTTTTGCCTTGACTGTTTTGAAGTAAATGAAAACAAATTTCCTCGCCTTCATCAAGGTCCTTTTACATTGAATTACCCTTAGAGTTATGAAAAGTCTTTACACTAAAATTTGATGTGTGCGCCTACGTGTGTACGTGCATGAGGAACCCAATAAAGTGCAGCGACATGTACCTAGATATGTGCAACCGTATATGCTTAGATATAGTGTGGCTACGTATAAATTAGGAAACAGTGCAAACTCAAGCAAAAAATAATAAATAGGAGCTCCGCGTTTAGGCCTGCCTAAATCTATATATTATTTTTGCCTTAACGAATTTATAGTTAAATCTATGTACTTGTTTAAGCTAAAGTACTTTGCAGCCTATTATCATTTCAATATCCACGATATGCTTCTGTTCCCAGATAACAAACAAGTAACAATTATTTCACATTGATCCACAGGCTTCCCAAGCTCAAAAGTCGTCTGTTTGATGTGTTTTTGAGAGCCCTTCGGCGGCCGACTCTAAATACGTGGTGTATGCGACAGCTTGTGTATATAGAGAAATGTATGGGAAAATCACTTATCTCTAAAATCGGGTAAATAGCTATCTATTTTGAAATTAAGTTTACCTTCCTCCAATGTGTCGCTTACTTGTGCCTTGTGCCGAATTTGAAGCCATTCCGACGCCATTTAGCGAAGTTATTCGAAGTCGTTGTCTCCCCTTCTAAAAAGAAGGAAAGGCAGACCACTCCTTCGATCGCTGGCCAGAGCTCACTCCACAAATCGCTCTCTCCTCAAAAGGAAAAGTCGCGAATCGCAATAAAACCAACAGTTCCATAAAGCCCAATAAATTTCACTCCACATACGTGTACTTCGGCGGTCGAAAGTCTCGTAAAGAACGAGAAATTTTGCTTTAAATTCGTCTATTCGGCTTTCCAGATGTGCTTGTGACTGACCCCGCGCCAACGGTCGTTACTCATCCTCAACTCTGATTGGTCCATTTGAACCAAGTCACGCGCTGACAATGAGGATGAAACCAGATACTTGTCGTTGAGTAACACTGTCAGTGTAATGTGTGCGACATTTTAATGAAAATCTCGCAGCCGCGACCATACTGTTGCAAATTTATTTCTATTTTGTCTCTATTTACCGTTGACAAATAAATGACAAAATCATTCTAAATCTTCAAAAAAGATGAGCTACAAATTTTAAGATGAGTTTGCAATCTTATTTCACAAGTTTATTTCAGTGAATGTCTGATCGGAAGGCCTGCAATCCTTGAAATACTACTTCTAACTTTCGTGATATGGGAAACAGTAATGCGTGTTGTTTTCGGGGAGGCCGTGCAAATTTAGTTTTGAGAACATGAAGACGCCAGGGAATATTTTCGGAGAAAGCAACAACAGCTCACAAATTCGGGAAACGAAAAAAAAAACCCTAAAAAAACTCGAAAGTCTTAAGTTTACTTTCCCCATCCTCAGGAAAATCGGTGCAAACGGAAATTCCTACTCGGTTTATTTCATGTCACCCCGGACAAAACCAAGTCCATGCTGGTGACAAGGAAACGCTTGCGGAACTTTGTCGCCCCTTCCTTAATTGATGTCAACCTATATGGAAGCAATATTGAGCACCTCACCGGTTTCAAACTTGTTGGTGAAACGTTAGATCGAGACCTCTCATTTAATCGCCATGCAAGTTGAGGAGTTATGCAAAAAATTGTCGAAACGTATTGGAATCCTTCGTCAGATACTCCCTACTTGAAACGCGATCAACACGAAATACACTACTGCACGATTATTAAACCTGTATTGCTTTACGGCAGTACGATTTGGACTTCCTGTAGTAAAGAAAACACTTTGAAACTTCTGCCTCTCCAAACACGGGCAGCTTGGATTGCCCATGATGCTGATGGAACAGCATCTTCTGTCAGTTTATTTAATACTCTAAAGTGGATTCCGTTCCGCAGTTGAACCATATGTAAATCGATGCACTTTTTAAAGTTAAAACTTACATAAGGTTGAATAGTAATACCTCGGAATATATTAATGACTTACTTATAAGAAACTCTGAAACACATAATAGATCAACCCGTTTCTGTAATCTTAACTCAAGTTTCCCTCGATATAAGAGAAACACAGAAGACGGCAAGATGTTTAGTGTAAGGGTAATTAAAGAATGGAACTCATTAAGTGCGGACCTCAAACGGAGTCGTAGTTCTCCTTTTAAAAAATTAAAATAATCAAATTCATACGAAATCATTCATGCAATTTAGATTTTTAATCATTTTAGATTATATTTATATTTAACGAAATTAGTTATGGCATGTATTTAGTATATTCATCGTTGTACATAGTTTTATTTTGTATTTTAAATTTAAATAAATACTTTTCTATGGAAGCGTTTTTAATTTAAATTCAATATCTTTTATAAATTCTTGAAGATTAAAAAAAATAAAGTTAGTTTCAAGTGATACAATATAGGAAATGTCGTTGTCGTGAACGTTATTTACTAAGATAATTGTTAATTATTAGTATTTATTCATAGAAATCACAAGTTGACTGGAACTGACCGTCTGGCACTGTTAGAAGACTCTAAAGTGGATTCCGTTATTTCCATGGTTAAACAGTTTTTACTTTGAAATGTTCAGGTAAACTCGATGTATTCATATCTACTTGTGAAAAAACTCGAATTCTTATGTGTGGTAATGAGCACACTAGAACTAGCATTTTTTTTCTTCTTTAATTTTAACACAGCTGGTTCTAATTCTCACTCTCTCAAAACCGTTTGCTTAAGTTAAGATTATTTATTGAATGACGTCAGCAGTTGATTTTTCAGCTGTTTTGGAAAGAACCTTTTAGAATTCGGAAAGTCACGCTCGAGATAATAGCTCCCGGCATCAGGCTCTGTTTGATATTTTTGCGTTTAAAAACATGCATCTCCGTAATCCATGCCAGAGTTCCTTAGAAACTTAGTAGTAAAACGGTCGGTCGAACATTGGTGGCTTGGCGGTCACACATTGGTTATCAGGAATATATTGTCTTCTTAAAAAATACTCGCAGTCTATTGCTGACACCCAAAGAGTTCATTTAGGACAAGGAGAAGGATTTTAGGTAATGTTGCATTTTTCGTTTACCGTACTCGCGCGGTATTTAATATTTTCCTACTTAACTCACCGATATAAGGAAGTGGTCATTGTTTAGGAATAGAACTGTCCTCGTGATGCTCCAAATTCTTAAAAAAAAGATGCTCAACATTTCTCAAAAAACTGCTCAAACGTTGCTTAAAAATCTAACCTTTGTTACAAAATCGTAATGTTCTACTGTAAGAAGTCGTTTATTTAAGCCAAACCCAATACGATGTACGGTGTGAAATGGGGTTGACAGGCCTGCGCCCTCTCAGTGTCGACTCGACAATGATACTATAGACTAGAGAGAACGAAAGTCCTAGTGCCTGGATGCTAGACTTGTTCTACGGGACGTAATGAGCCTTTTTTCTAACAAAACAACAAGAAGAGGGAACTCCCAGAGTATGGTTTCATAGCTTAGTTATCGTGGAGGTAACAGGTTCAAATCCCCGTTGAAGCTCCAATTCGTGCGAGGATCATTTGTTTTATTTTTCATCTCTCAGCAGCTTAAATATTATTTTGCTCAAATTCATTTCGTCATATGGTAACATTATTAACAAAGTTTACTGAATATTTGATGGCAGGTTTTCACACAGATCAAGTAAATTCGGCTTCTTCAATGTCGATCTATTTATTTTACATTTTGCGCGGTTAATCACTTTCTCATTTCCGTGTTTTTTCCCCTGTGAAATAAGCTTGTAAACGATGTTATATTTTGAGCCATGGCAGTTTTTTTAGTGTTTCTATATCTGCTTATGTCTAATTCTCCCTTTCTGAATATTGTTTGCTCATCTTGATATTGCCAAGACACCGTTGAAGGTTAATTGTTATCGAAACTGTATTTGGCTTCCTTGAAAACAAGAACTTAGTCACCATCACATTTGTTTGAATGATTTCGTTGCGTTTGAAAACACTTATCTTCCTTACCCATTCCAATTCCTGTCTTTTAAATTGTGTTAAATAAATCCATAAAAAGTAAGAAAGAAAACAGTAATTGAAACTTTAAAGGTCTTTGGGTGATAATTAGAAAAATCAACACCGAATTGGTCGTCAGGTGTTGGTGTTCGAAAAAGCTCTCAAGCGTGGAAATTTGGAATACGCCGTTTTTTTTTGTTGTTGTTTTTGAGTGGACGTTGAAAACGAAATTTTTTGAAAACGATAACAGCATCTGATGTTGCGCCGGATAAGAATGTCTCACTGCTACCTTAATATTTTTTTAGGTAAATTGCTCGAGCTTGTTATTTCAGAATTTGACATAATTCGGTTTCTTTTACCACCGGTTTTCAAAATCAAAGCGTTAAACGAGTCAACGGAAATTTTTATGCAAGACCTGTGAGGTTTTAAGTCAGACCAGTATTTAAAGGTGCTCGCTGATACAATTTTTTCGACCAAACATTGATTTCAGAGGGAGAGAAGGATAATCTGAAAGATTTAAGGTCAATACAACCTGGGCGTTTAGAGCTTTTTGGCCTTTATGTAATTAGAAGCGGTAAAAACTCAAGAGAGCGAGAGCGAGTTTTGCTTCGGTGCTATAATTTGAGCAGTACAATTATAATTATATTCTCTTCTTTGTTCACACGTTATAATATATAGCAGTTGGAATCACATACGGTTGTTCAACACTAGTGATCAAATTTTAATTCAAAAGCCTTTGGCTTTATTACAATAAGAACAACAAAAATGTATCATATTTTAAATCTTTAGTATTCTTACCTTGACGAATTTACAGTGAAATCTTTAAATCTATTTACTTGTTTGAAGTTAGTCATTACACATCCTACAATAATATCATTTGAACATGATATGCTTCTGTTGTCAAATACCCTCAGTAACAAACCTTTCACATTGATCTAGTTTATTCAATTTTTTTTTGTTTTGTTTTTAGCAAGACTGTACTTTGTGTGCGTCATTTTAAAGTGAACTCCTCGAAGACATGTTCATATGTTGCAAATTTGATGCCATTGGGTCTCTGCCGTTGGAAACTAAATCTTAAGAAACAAAATCGTCAACAAATATGGGTACAAATTTTCAGATGTTTTGGTGATCTTATCTCACCAGGGGCACAAATTGGATCACGAAATTCTCATGCTCAAACTAGAAGCGTAAAAGACTTGAGAAGAGCAAAAGCGACGTAAATATGCAGCAGAGCGATATTTCTGCGAAAGTCTCTGAAAATACTTAATAACTTTGATAATGTTTACGGTGATCCCATCTCGCAGATCTCGCACAGAGGCGACTGATCATTTTTATTAACTTTTTATTTTGCTGTTAAATGACACGCCCGACAAATTGTTTGAAAGCACTGATTACAAAGGCATTGTTATTGAATGAATCAGTAATAACCGCGACTCACGACCCCGGGTTACAAGCTAACTACAAGGCAGTGGCTACATTTTCCTTTCACGCCAATGCCACACCTTTAATACAGACCGTACCATGATGATCCGTCATGAGTTCGTAGACATTCTTTGGTGAGAGGTGCGCTGGCCTAATGGTTAGTGCGCTGGACTCCAGATCGGGCGGCCCGGGCTCGAGCCCTGGCTGGGGCAGTGCGTTGTGTTCTTGGGCAAGACACTTTACTATCATAGTGCCTGTCTCCACCCGGGTGTAGTACAGGGGTAGCCCTGCGATGGACTAGCGTCCCACCGAGGGAGAGTAGAAAAGTCCTAGTCGCTTCATGTTACGGAAACCGGGATAACTTTCGGCATGATGGGCCACTTGGCTTGGATGCAGACTTTACCTTTTTCTGAGTTAGTTAGCGACATTAAGATTAAAGTCCTCTCGACGTTATCATCAGAAGTTTTTTTTCCTGTTTGCTGCAGAGTGAAGTCAAGATGCATCTTGTGGACTTATTCGTCCTCGCCTTCCTCCCCTGCTGCATCTCACGGGCGGCGTTTAATGGTGAGAAAATTTCGTTTTCTTATCCATCTACAGGATCACCCCAGTTAATTTAGATTGTAAAATTTAAATAATCTCTTTCCGTTAGTCAAAACAAAATAATATGACTCATTCAGAAAAAAAACTCATTCAGTCACCATGAGCCTGTTTGAGAGCTGAGTGGTCCGCACTAGTTTTCGTCTCACGTCAATCTGATTTAGTCTGAACTTTGAACAGAAAACCTACAGTTCACTGAAACAAAAGCTATTACATAGAACACGCAATAGGTAGGAAATGCTGCCTCAATTTTCCTGCTTGTTGACGCCACAGATTAACTCGATCCGGGGGTCTTGCCCGCTTTTATAAATATTCTTTGCGTGTATGTATGCTATTGTAAATTACCAAATAGTCACCAGCAAATTCTTTATCAAGTACATTTCAAGATCATATGTTACCATGTGATATAACTTGAGACAGTCAAAGCGAAATTATCTTGATAAACTGTTAAGCATGTCTAAAGGATTTTCCTTTTCTCCAGAGATCACTTGTAAGGTAGCACCACTGCTACGCTCAATGGTTCATTTTCGCTACACTTTCTTTTACTTTACTTTCCTGAAAAGCTTCTTATCTTGATATTTTGCTTCTTCTGTACACAGATAATTCAAAGAGAAGTGAAAATTTATTGAAAGAACAAGAGCAGTTCAGTGATGAAGATCCAACTAGTGCTGCACCGGTTAACGGGCAACAGGGTGATGGGCCTCTGAAGGATGCTGCAAAATATGGTAAGTCGCTTCGATACAAATTTAAATTTGTCAGTGAATTTGACTGCGAGAGGGGTTCCTCTGAATGTTTCGTATGACGACGACCCTGTCGGTGCCAGAGTGGTATTGATCTTGCCAGAGTGGTATTGATCTTGAGAGTGGGATTGCCAGATCACCTGAATAACGCAAGCAAATTGTCTTTCTTTGCCTGGAATATTAATGGCCTCTCTTCTAAATCGTTAGGGGATAAATTACAGAATGTTGATTGTTTGAACATGATTAATGTTTTTGATTTTCTAATCTTTTGTGAGACTTGGAATGAGACCAATATTGAGGTAACAGGATATCGATCTGTAGTTACAGGCACCTCGAAAACGACGAAAAGTGGCCGAAATTCGGGTGGTTTAGCTTTACTTTACAAGAATGAATTTCATGATTGGATTACCGTGGAAAAGGCTTCTCCAAATTTTCTCTGGTTTAAAATTAGCAGACAGTACACGAAAACTGCAAAAGATATCTTTGTATGTGGTATTTACATTCCACCATGCGGCTCCAATTACTTTCACCCCGAATTGTTCGAAGATCTCGAAAACGACATTGAAATTTATTCTTCCCAAGGGTCGATTCTACTCATTGGTGACCTAAACTCTAGAACAGGAAAATATTCAGACTCTGTCTGTCAAGAAGGAAATAACATGATAACCAATGACCAATCTGAATTTGCGATCAGTGTTCCACTCAGAGGAATAGTTTTGACGGAAAGCGCCTCCTTGAACTCTGCCGAAGCGCGGACCTCAGAATACTCAATGGCAGAGTTAGTGGTGATTCATTAGGAAGAGCCACGTTTCATGGTAGAAACGGAACAAGTGTCGTCGATTGTTCAATTTGTGATCAAGATTTATTTCAACATGTAGCAAATTTTATTGTTAAAGAGCCATCCTGTTTATCAGATCATAGCCCAATAGTGACTTGGCTGAATATTAACACGGATATTTCTAATCGGGATGCAATACCTGCAAATGATACTTTGACGAGTTTACCGAAACAGTTCTGCTGGGAGCATGACTCCACACAAAAATTCAAAGACGCACTACGGTCTCCAAGTACCCAAACGTTAATTCGAGAGTTTCTAAACGACAACGAGTCAACCGCAAATGTTAACATCTCCCTTAAAAAAGTAGAAAACATTTTCATCGCAACTGCAAAACGTTGCTTAAAGATAAAAACTATAAAAAAACATAAACGCGTCCAATTATCAACAAACAAAAAATGGTTTGATAAAGAATGTCGCTTAAAAAGACATGAATTAAGAAAATTAGCAAATAAAAAACACAGAGATCCCTTAAACGTCATTCTCCGCGAAGAATATCATACTGTTTTAAGACAGTATAAGAACCTTCTAAATAATAAAAGAAATGAATACTACAATAACAAGATTTCTGAGCTAGAGGAAACCGCCCTCGATTCAGACAAGAAACACTTTTGGAATTGTCTGAAATCAATTGATGACTCAGTGAAATTAAAACATACTCCACCGATTTCAGAAGAAAATTGGATGAAACATTTCCAGTCTCTTCATTCAAATGACCCTCTTAACTCCGATCAACAAAACCTTACCAATGAGTTACGAAAACAAGAAGACAACAAAATGCAATCTCATCCATTGGACTTCTTCATCACAGAAGCCGAAATACGTACAGCAGTGAAAAAATTAAAGAATAACAAATCACCCTATTCAGACAAAATACGAAACGAAATGATTAAAACTAGTTTAAATGAAATGATACTCGTTTATCAGAAACTTTTCAACAATATTCTTGATTCGGGATCAATGCCTCAAATGTGGTGTGGTGGGCTCATTACACCAATATTCAAGTCTGGTGGAAGAAATGACCCCTCAAATTACCGAGGAATTTGCGTCTCTAGCTGTCTAGGAAAGTTATTTTGTTCGATTTTAAACCAAAGACTTCTAGAACATGTCAACTCGTTGAACATCCTTCACAAATCTCAAATCGGATTTTTACCGAATAACCGAACTGCAGACCATGTTCTTACTTTGCGAACATTGATAGATAAGTACGTTAATTGTCACCATGAAAAGGTATACGCCTGTTTTGTCGATTTCAGGAAAGCTTTCGACTCGGTATGGCACGATGGGCTCCTTTATAAACTGCTGCAAAATAATGTTGGAGGAAATTTTTATAACCTAATCAAAAGCCTCTACTATAATTCTACTGGTTCTATAAGGATTGGCAATAACCAAACGCAACCTTTTCAATATGCAAGAGGTGTACGCCAAGGCTGCATTCTGAGTCCACTTCTGTTTAACCTATACATTAACGACTTACCTTTCTCTTTCGACAATATTCTATCTGATCCATTTGTTTTACCCAATGGAACCAAATTAAACTCTCTTTTGTATGCAGATGACTTGATTATACTATCACGATCAAAAACAGGGCTGCAAAATTGTCTCAATGCATTAGCCCAGTACTGTACATCGTGGATGTTACAGATCAATCCTAAGAAAACTAAAATAATGGTTTTTCAAAAACGCGCGAAAAAATATGAATGTAACTTTTATATTGACAAAGAAAAGATTGACACTGTTCAGAATTATACTTATCTAGGAACGCGAATTTCTTCATCTGGAAATTTCACACTGTCGCTGGATCACTTGAGAGAAAAGGCTGTTCATGCTCTCTTTGCTTTAAGACGGCACGTTGACTTTAGCAGTTTAAAACCCTCTCTTGCTTGCAAAATTTTTGACACGATGATTTCACCCATTTTGACTTATAATAGCGAAGCCTGGGGTGTCTTTGCTAAATCAGATTTCAAGTCTTGGGACACTTCACCGATTGAAAAAAGTCACTTACAATTTTGCAAACGTTACTTACAAGTTAATAACAAGGCATCTAATATTGCATGCCGGGCTGAAATGGGTCGATTCCCTTTAACCTTTGATATAAATAAACGAATTCTTACGTACATAAGTTATCTTCAAAACAAAGATCAAAACTCCTTCGTCGTGCAATCACTGATAATGTCAATAGATTTGAACGGTAATGGTAAAAATAGTTTCTATTCCAATCTTATAAATATGCTCAATTATTATGACATTTCCTTTAACTTTAATCATGACACTTTAGATGACACTAAGATAACATACCTTGTAGATCAAATGAAAAAGAAATATATCGCCTATTGGAAACATTCCCTCTGTAATTCTCAAAAGCTAGAATTCTATAATAATTTTAAAGACAGTTATACACCTTCGCCCTATTTAGATTTGACTAGAAAAAATACTAATCGAAAAACACTTGTGAAACTTAGAATAAGTAATCACAAACTCCTGATTGAAACAGGAAGATATAACAACATCCCCAGAAGTGACAGACTATGCACTATTTGTGGGCATAATGTTGAAGATGAAACCCATTTACTATTTCACTGCCCAAGATATTCATCACTTAGAGAGAACTTTTTCAGTAAAATAGATCATGTAATTTCGAATCCCAAGCAGTTATCAATTTCAGCCTTGATTGTGCAATTAATGAACTCCACTGACTATTATGTTAATATGCAATTAGTGCAGTTTATATCGTCCTGTTTTGAAATGAGAGACAAATTGTTATCAATTTCTTGATCACTGATTATTTGATTAGTTTTGTTTAATGACTTTTTATTGTAAAATTGTTATTGTTATTATTATTGTTATGCTTTTGCAATACTGTAATGTTTTATGGTCATGCAAATAAAGCGCAAGTGTTGTTGTTGTTGATCTCAATTAACACAACCCTTGGTACCGCCGGTCAATGGAGCCGGTGACCCGTGGGGTGAAAGGTCAAGTCAACATAGTTGTTGATGAAATACACAAAGTAGATGATTCAGTTGAGGTATCACCAATAACATTACCATCAGCACAGTCGTATTTGTGTATTATTCGTTTCATGTCAGATTAAAAACATACAATGCTTAATAAATCATGTGCTTTTGTGACTTGACGTTTTAGTGTCAACAATTATTTAGATGTGTTTATAAATACTTTTATTATATGACTAGCTCCGTGAGCGGTCAAGATGAAGCGAATCTCGTACTCTGATTGGCTACCCGAGCGGTCAAGATGGAGCCATCTTGACCGCTCGGGATCGCCCGCTGTGTTCCTGCAAGCGAAAAAACTTTCATCGACGCTACTTGAAAGAGATTTTCGTCGTAAATTTTCGCAATGAAACTATTTTCCGAAATAACACAAAGATTTCCTGTCTATTTCTAGCAAAAGGAAGTCCGACAACAAAGAAATAGGTCTTGAAGCGAATGAGAGCAAACAAATTAAACTACAAATGTTAGTTAATTAACGAGTTTCGTGAATTTTATTTCCCGAAATAACCGGCTGATACAAAAATTAAAACGCAAAGCTACTTGAAGACATGATAATCAGCTTTGTTTGGATGAAAAGGGAGGGACTGAAGTCAGTGACATACCTGAAGAATAAAGTGCTCTGCAAATTTGTCGTTTGTGTAATATCCGTGTTCAAAAATGGAAGAAAGCGGACGGCACGGCGAACCTAACATCTTCTCACCGAAGCCTCTAACGCTCACGCCGAGTAAGGGTGAGTCGAGCGTTTAAATTAATGATGTAGAAAAGTTCAAGCTTTCCTGCGAAGTGATATTAAAATCCCAAACGCTTTCAACAATGACAATTTCAATATTCAGCTTGTGTATGTCACTGCAGGTTTGCACCACTAAAGCGCCAGAAGCGAGCAAATACTCTGCAAAACGTCCAATAATCAAAAGCTGGCGGCCAGATGGAATGGACATTCTTCTTTTAAGGCTTCAAACTCAACGTTGTTTCGCAAATTCAAGCCATTTCAATATCCTTTTGAGGGTCAAAATGAGGTGAATTTTGCTGTTGTCGAATCATTCAAGAATTTGGCAGTCACTCATTAAACTTTTAAACCAATGAAATGATTTAGCGTGCGCCTATTGATTGTGCATGCAACTGTCTTTTTTTTTCAGTGCTCGAAAAAAGTCATATAATAAATCCTTTATTGACCAAGCTTGTTCGGTCAAGATGGCAGGATATTGGCCTCGTTCTTTTTTTGCGTGTTTATGGACCTCGACTTCGTCTCGGTCAATAAACACGCAAAAAAAGAACTCGGCCAATATCCCGCCATCTTGACCTCACGCTTGGTCAATAACCCATATATATACTTGTTACAATGCCGGGGTTATTGTACTCTCCAGTCTCAAGCTTTTGTGAAATTTAGTCATGTACTAGCTTGTTTAAGTTTGACGCTTCTTTCTCTCAACAATTCACAACAGGACGCGGTGAATAATTTTGGGTCATTCAGTTTGTGTCAACTGGCATGCACTAGTAGCATGCACAATAATTCAGGTATTTACGTTTGATGCTTTTCTGTTAACAAAATATTTCTAATTCTGTGCAAACAAGGTTCCCCGTTTGATGGAGTTGGTGGCGAGGAAAACCCTAAAAAGGACTCATACGAGGACAGCATCTTTGAAGACGAGGGGAAGTTAATGGTTAATGGAGAAAACTCTGCGCCAGGGCAGGAATACCATTTCTCCGAAATAGAAACATTTAAGGTTGCCCGTGATGAAGCGGATGCGCCTGCTGGTAAGATAGCATATTTATTATCAGTGAACGCAACGTTTTTCATACGCTTAGAAATTTTTACCTCTGGATAAAGATTTTCTAGCTTTCTGATTTGTCTCACTCATCCGGTATCGATCCGCGCCATTAGCCTTAAGTTGACCAAATATGGAAAACTGATGACGAATTTTTTGTACCTGGATTTTTTTTTTTGCGACGAGGAAGTTTTTCTCCAAGAAATTCAGAAAATGGGACACCGTCAAACAAAGAATAATACCACACAGTCAAGGCTGAAAACAGTGTGTGTTTAGTTCATTCAAAAAGCATTCACGTAGACCGTGGCTAAAACTTTTCTAAACCAATCGAAGCCGAAATGTTGAATAACGGCTGAATGACTCCCTCAAGAGAAAGTGAGAGAAAGCGAGAAAGCAAGATGGTTAGCGATTGTACGACAAGACCATTTTTGCTGCCATTGACGGGTCTCTTTGCTCTCCACCGTACTTGAAACTGTTCTCAATAATTGGTGAGGCTGCTTTTACAGGAGGAAGCAAGTGAAGGTTCTGGTCCATCACAATCCGTTAGGATTTTCGCAGTCTTATTCTCCAGGATAGCCCTTCCATCAAATGGTTAAATAAATAGTTTGGCGTAAGACTATCTACACATTGTGGTATATATTTTGTCGCCTTAGACCAGAATTCAAGACCATTTATAATATCCTTCTGCTTTTCAGCAACTTGGGTGAAATACACGGCAGTTGAAAGCTGGTGCACCGGCAATGGAAGAACTGAGATCAGCAAAGGTCCACAAATAACTGTCCTTGAATGCCAGAGGCGCTGTCGGGCCATCCCAGGATGCAACGCCGTTGAGTTTTGGGAGAACTACAACTGGGCATGCTTCCAGTGCACAGATATGACACTGATAACACCCTACACTTTTACAAGAGACTTGTCCTATCCAGTATATGTCTGGATTAGTGGTAAGAGAAAGAAAAACAACATTATTGTATAAATTTGGAGAACTTGGGTATAATGATTCTTGCAAGATGGCATGAATAATCCTACTTTTAATGTGACCACTATTTATACGTATTGCCGTGCGTGAATGCAGGGGTTGAAAAATGTCATTTTCGGACGGTGGGAAGAGACAAAAATAAAATGGATGAAATTTTCCATCCCTAACTTAAAGTCATTATAACTGAGTCATGCATGCACTAATTATTTCACAAACGCTCACGTGTGTCAAGCCACGAGAAGGGGGGGGGGGGGGGGGGGGGGGGGTGGGGGGGTAATAATAATAATAATAATAATAACGAATTTTTAATAATAACGAATTTTTAAACAGGATGGCCCTTCAGTACATGCGTACTGTTATCAAAGGGGTCCTGTAAAAAGAAAAATATATATAACAATATAAAAATAAAAATACATCATATAAAAGGATAAAAGGTAAAAAGTTAAAAATCTATTAAATTATGCTTACTTAACCTATAAAAATAATTCGTTTAAAGACTGCCTAAATAAAACCCTACTGCTAGTTTGTCTAGTTTTTAAAGGTAAAGAATTAAAAATATTTGCACCATGAGAAAGCAATTGATAACTATTTAGTCATTACTTTTTCAGTATAATTCGATGTTCCAACAGTTTATGGAGAGAGATTCAATGGTTTCGACTTCTTTTCATAACGCTAGGTGCCTATGTGCAGTTTTTTCTGGACCGTACCAAACATTTTCTTGATCGCGATAACGAAAATCAACAAAACTTTCACGTCGACGAAACATAAGTTAAAAATACACATTTTGGTGTTATTTTAAAGTAATTTTATCAAAGCAGTGTCTGCGTCTCGGTCCGTTTATCGTTATCATGCAAAAAGGATGGTTTGAAATATATTTGCGATTTATTCGAAATCAAATACACAATACTTTTTTTTATTCTTGTGATATGCAGTACACCATAGTTTCAGATACTGGTGTTGTTTTTTTTTACATCAAATCTTATCCGCGTCGAATTCAAACATAACTGATATTTTGTTTTTCTGTTTATCGTTGCCATGGAAAAATCGATTTTTTTATATATAGAAAATACATTATAACAACTTTCATATCTGCGGTAAATTTCACATCGATCATAGTCCAGGAGGTTTGCTCAACGTCCAAATGAAAATGTTTGATATAGTCCAGGAAAAACTGTAGAGAGACACCTTAAGTAGAAATGCTACCATTTTATGCTACAGTATGGCACTTCGATCTTTGAATGATCGAGGCTCTTTTTTTTGTAACTTTTTTCAATATTGCTTTCCTTTCACTGTTTGATGGGTTTCCGTTTGGAAAATTCAAGACTACACTGAAACGCGGCATCTTCGTATTTGGCACGAAATTAAGTTTATTGATCATGGCCCTCCTAGCTCACTGGTACACACAAAGAGTCAAGGAGGCAATGTATATCAGACTTCATCCTAACAGTACTCATCCTAGCAATATAAAATAACAGAGCTAGTAAAATCGATATTCCTGAAGCTTGGATACCTACGATCAAAAAGCACAACAGCTGATCAATAACAAAGCAGACCTATGAGGAAACAATATCTAACAGTCGGAATAATAATGAGGATCGAAATGCACCAATAGCAGCGAATTAAAGAGTTACAAATAGTGACGTGTAAACGATTGACCTCATCGCCTGACAAAGAATAGCAATATTGACCAGACGTCGAAATCAACAACTCAAAGCGATTCCATCCTGAGACAAACGAATAAACGCTCATCTTTTAAATTTGCATCGCGATAAGCAACGAACACATCTTTAGCGACAATAAATCCCTTAATTATTCGATGGTTTAACATAAAATACGAGCGAACATTTTTCTCGTGTTTTTAATTAATGCTACGCAACTCGCAAAATATTCACGCGTATTATATGTTAAACCATTGAAGAAGGAATATTTATTGGATGATGAGGTTGAGTACGATATGAAAAATTATGCAGATCGAGGAGGTTGTCGGCTTCGGCGGATTACACCCTCCGAGATCTACATAATTCTTCATATCATACAAAGGCCAATTCACTTATTGTTTTATTATTCATTCAAAATATTTTCAAGGCTTTGAAAACAAAAAGTGACTCGGAAACAATCAACCTCGTGGAATTTTTTCGTAGCGATGTTCAAACCTAGCGACCATTTTCGTGCTTTCGTGATGCCAACCATCCAATCATTTTCCTTTTATTGGACGAATGACGTCAACTTTCAAATAAAAGCAGCGTCTTCCAAATTTGGTCGGTGCCTGCCGCTTAGCTGGAATAAGTCGGAGATAGAAAGACAGTTAGGCCTGGTTTAAACGTCGCATTTTACATGCGCCGAATACAATACTAACTCGAATCGACTCGATTTGAAAAATTCGGCATTTGGTTGCTACGAACGGCAATGAAACTTCAACAGTCGCCTATTTGACTGAACTCGCATTTAATTCAAATCTGCCGAATTTAATCGTTTTAAACGTCGCATTTTACATGCACTTAATTCGGCAATTTGATTCGGCGCATGTAAAATGCGATATTTAAACCAGGCCTTAATATAATACCGTTACAATGTGTACGCACACTCGGAATATGCGAGGTATGCTGATGAAATGATATATTTAACAATTATTCCATGAGCGCGCGTTGGATATGAGATGGTACATGTAGATAGCCAACGAGGCGACTGAGTAGCGCCGAGTTGACTGTAACGATCTCATATCCAACAAGCGCGATTGGTTAGATAGGCTGCAACGCAGGCTACAATATTTGAGCTCTTCAGCTGTTTTATTTGTCGCGTTTCGGCTACGATATTTGTGGTCAATGGTATATGAGTTCATATGCCATCGACTGTTGACCAATCAAAACTTAGGAATTGCAATATACCATTGCTAGGTTTTAATGTGCGAAAATGGAGCTATGCTGACCACGTGATCCATTTGCTTTTCTAGTGTGGGTGAAATACACGTCATATACCAGCTGGTGCACCGCCAATGGAAGAACTCAGATCAGCAGAGGCGAACAAATAGACCACATTGAATGCCAGAGGCGCTGTCAGGCTATCTCAGGATGCAACGCCATTGAGTTTTGGGAGAACTACAACTGGGCATGCTTCCAGTGCACAAATACCTCATTGGTAACATCTTACACTTTCACAAGAGACTTGTCCTACCCAGTTTATGTCTGGGTCCCCTGTAAGAAGACAACGCTAAGTATTAATCTTTAGAACTGAAAATGCTACAATGTAGGATGAGTCATAAGACATCGAGTTTCTACATTTCCAACGATTCCTCGAGCTTTCCAGGAATAATTAGTAAGAAAACTAAATGCAGTACAATTGCAGCACAATCAGATGCATGTTCCGATGTACGCATCGCTTTAAATACACTCAAATTACACCTCTTTTGCTCCTTTTCCGTTTCAAACATATGATGCTCTTTCATAATTGGCCATGTTCTAAACGAGCAGGGGACTGGGTACGAATATTTAAAATCGATTGAATTGAAAAATGGGGCCTGTCATCTGAAAGAGCATCCAAACATTAGAACGTTTACGAAATTTGAGAGTTGTTGGTTAAAACGTTAAGGCATGGTACACTTTTCAAAACCACTAAAATAAGAGACCTTAGTATGGATTGGTGGGACAGGCGTTCCTCCAATCCTTACTAAGCTCTCTTATTTTAGCGATTTTGGAAAGCGTACCATACCTTTGCCTTTAAGCCAATAACTCTCAAATTTGGTAAACTTTCTAATGTTTGGATGCTCTTTCAGATGATGGGCCCGATTTCTCAATTCAGTCGATATTAAATATTCGTACCCAGTCCCCTGCTCGTTTAGAACATGGCCAATGTGTACTTTTAGCTGACGCTGAAATGGGTATGATCTTCTTCGAGATTTTTTTGGGGGCTTTGAGCGTGAAAACCTTCTTAAGATGTTCTTAAATGTCATATTGTAGTTCCGTAAATCAATGCTTACTTGAGCAAGAAACCTATCACAGTCGGAATATTCTGCACTTTACCAAAAATATATGACATGATTACATCGCTTATAGTTCAGGACAGAGATCAAGATGTCAACATCTGCACAATATAAAGACTTGCTCACTATGATTTTTTGTAGCTCAGTGGATAGAGCGGCCGACCGGTGTTTGGGAGGTCATGGGTTCAATTCCCGTCGGGGACTAAGTTTCTTTATTCCTAAAAAAAATTAAAGGCATCACCTAATGCAGACATCGATTCACAGTCCAATTTAAAGTCAAAGTCAAAAGCAAACTACTCACAGGTCAATGTTTAATACAGACATTTCGCCCTTCGGGCTTCTTCAGTGTTAAACATACTTTTTCAATTAGCATACCAACCGACGCCCTTTGATTTTGCCACGTTTTCACAGTGAAATCCTGCAAGGCAAAAAAAGGAGGAGGATGTGTAGGAAACAATGTTTTCAACTTTAGTTTTCCTGGTACAGAAAATAGATTGTACGCTTTTTAAGCGATGACATCATTGCGTAATGTCGTCTTGCGAGTGGACGGGACTCTTGTCTATTGTCTGTTGCGCGCGATTGGCCGATCCGTAGAACCGAATAGGACTGGGTAAAGAAATCAAGTTAACTAAATACGAAATCGTCGCGTAGAACTCAAAGCAAAATACTCTCGGTCACTTAGAAAGGACTAATTTTAAGTATAAACGAAAGAGACTTGCTATATTTGATGAGTTCTGCTAGATTTAGTAAACAGAGATATTTACATTCTTTTGAAACAAAGGGAGTAAACAATTTCAAGACAGCGTTTGACCTTGTATCGTATATGGTATATTGGATGTCACGCTACAAGATAACGTAACTTTTGTTGAACAGTCATTCAGCACAGAAGTTGTCAGCTACTTATTTTACCCTAATATTTCGACAATATATTCCTGAAATGATTTAAGACTCCTTGTGAAACGTCATCGCATTCTGCATGCATTGCAGAAAAGCTAACAATATGCCAAGTTAAATACCGTTATCTTGTTGTGCGTATTTTGAAACAAAACCCACTTTTACAAGCAGCTCTGAATCAAAACTTGCGGCGTATGATTGTGTAAGTGCTGCTCAATTTTAACTACGAGTGCGATAGACCATTGTTTGATTTTTAGGGAGGTATAAACAGATGAAAAGTTCTTCTGTTAAATTCTATTTGAACCTTTAAGTGTGGAACATTGAAAATGCTGTTGAAGCGTCCACTTTCTAGCAGTACGACGGAAATACTATTTAGCAGAATTGTTACAGTGATAGGCTCACATGATATTAAAGAGCACCTAACACCAAATTTTTTTTCCCTTAATGAAATGGCCGTATTTTTGTGAGTATTTTTGCGCAAAAATTTTTTGATTTGGTTTAATCCTCGATTTGCTGTGCTCTGTTAAAGTACTCAAAAACGCCGCCATTTTGGTTCACTACCGAGTGTGAAAGGGGTCTGGGTCGAGCGCGAGTGTGACGTCAAATCAAGAACACAAAATTTGCACGTCGCAGTAATTCTCCTGTTTCCTTCAGAAAGTACTTGTATCAGATGGAAAAGTAATGCCCACTAAATGTCTTGTAGAGGGTTGTGACAGCTCTTGAAACTTACAAGAGGGTAAAACGCATCATACGATACCATTCTGTGGAACTTAATCGTGAAAAAAGCAAAGAAACGAGCGAAATTTGCTTGGCAAGCTATCGAAGTTTTCAGAGTGCCCGAGTGATGCCACATTATGTGATTACTCCGGAAACTCGCAGGCAGTGCTATTATTCTTGCTGAGTTTTACAAAAAGCCGATGAAGCTGTATGATGGTATGTAAATGTCGAAAAGAAACTTGTATCTTAAGCAAGGTGATCGGAACGAGACAACACGGATTATGATGTCTTCAAATAAAATAATGCTTTGGCGATGGCCGCGTGTAGCTTTGACTCACTTCAAATACTGAGATGTTTATCGATTAATCGAGTCAAGTCGGAGGCATTGTACCCGTACACAACGTTTAGGAAACAGTGAGTAAATAGCCACATTCGAAGCGGATTTAATGGCTTAATGTATTGGAAACAATTATTATTATATAGCCAGCGAAGGTCGCTGAAGTAGCCCGCCTTATGCATACAACACACAAGCGACTGTCATGCATAAAACTAATCACTGACTAATAATTTTCCCTCGTGTAGTATTTCGGCTGGGATATCTACCCAGTAATGAAAGCTAAGTCAGTGTAAGTGTTTGACATAAAAAGTGAGAGAGGAGTTGTATTCTGCGAGTATTTCGAGTCCCGCAATTAGTATAACCGGAACAACTCATGCACAACATGACACAAGCGCTCAGTTTCAAAACATTCGGACCGCTGTATAAACGCCACTTACTTATGTGTAAGAACACAAAAGAGAATCACTTGGTGATTTTTGCTATAAATTAACTTGATTTAGTGCAGCAATTATTTAAAATAGTGAATTCAAGCATTTATCACAGCGAAAGTGTATCAAAGCCGCATGACATCAGCCGCTCGGATCATTTGTAGTCCACGCACTGTCTCTGATTTCAGGTCGATAGAAGAATTATTCACCGCGTGCCCATAAAACATCTCGGAACAGCATTTAACTACTGTCTAGACTGGGTGATTTGACTCAGCCTAGAATCTTATTTAGTAGACTCAGCTGTAGCTTTGAAAACATGGCCATTGGTAAACAGATATTAATGCTGCGATGCGATAAACACAAATACATTCTGTCCGGCTTCTATCGCTGTGCTTTCGCGGCAGTAATAAAATTAACTTCCTAGTACTCCCGGTCAAAGCTCATCTAAAAATCAGATGAAGAGAAAGACATTGTCAGTTTCAATAGAACGGAGGTGACTGCGGTGCCCAAAGCATAAAAATTGTGTTGCAGAAGGTCTCAGAAGGCTCAGAATGCCAAGATATAAAAGGTAGTATTGATAAGAGCTCACCTAGCATCGTTCTTGATTTGACGTCACAAGCGTACTCTCCCCAGACTTCCGTTAGCGCGGTCGCGAACCACACAAAACCTGACTTCGGCAGGGCATAGAAAATCGAGAATTTAACCAAATCGAAAAAAATTTTGCGCCAAAAAACTCGACTAAGTGCGATAATTTTTTTTAGCGAAAAACAAATTTTGGTGTTAGGTGCACTTTAAGGTACAGGTTTATGAAACGGTTGCGATGTTTTCTCTATTTCAGGAGGTTATATATATCTACTTCACTCCAAATTGTACCTTTGAACAGCATTCAATACGTTGTACATTGTTGGATGTATTTTAAAACGAAATTTTGTACGATTTTCCCACTCTTACAAGCGGCTCGGAGTCACGGCTATTTGGTGGTTGCTGTCTATACGGGCAAAATTTCTGTAGTCATGTTTATTCAATTCATACAGTAGGCGCGTCTTTGAATTCTCCAGGTCAATGTCATCTGCATAACTCATTTGCATTAACGGACTTACAACCGGCGATCGCATACGTGTGGGATACCACACAATAATGAAGTACACTTACTTATACGCCGACTGAACAACAAAAGTTATTAGTATATTAAATCAACATATTGACCTTTATGCAAACTCTTTATTTAATTCCAAAAGCTTGCAAGTTTGACTTTGAACAAGGAATTGTCAGGGGTTTGATATATAACATGAAACACCCAATAAGTGATGTTATTTGACAATTGATGTTGCCATTTCATCATGAAAATACGAGTAAATTTTGCAGTGTATCTTGGGAGTGTACTGCCCTTCTCTCATCAGTTTACAACTAAGCGATTACAAAATGATTTGTAATTTCTGTTTCCCGTGAACTGCTGTTATCAAATGGTTTTCGTAAAAACTTGGCTGCCGTTAATCGCTTCCTTTCCTTGCTTTTACAAAGTAAAAGTTTGCAGGTTCGATTTTGAAGCTGGAATAAATGGCTGGGAGAAGACTGGTACTGCGTTTAACAATCAGCCGACCTATGGTGATAACCCTACAGCTCGCAACAGTAGTGGACCAGCCAATCAACAGGGGGACTGGTGGATTGGCGGATTCGAAGACCGATCCTCCAAAACGGCACCGGCCGGGCAAACGCAAGGAGACGGACTCAAAGGGACTCTTACTTCCCCATTCTTTTCCATCATTGGCAAGAGCGTCTCGTTCCTGATTGGCGGAAGCTGTGATATGAGAAGGACTCGTGCACAGCTGATAATCGACAACAACGTGAGCATTAATTTCAAGGTTATCATAATTTTCCAGTTGTTGAAACGTCTTTTTTTGTTTGTCGGGTCAGTCGAAATTTGTAGATAATTTTTTTTTCTTTGTCCCACGCTCGTGACCAATGGTCATTTCAAATTTATCATTTATATTACTCATATGACGCTTTCGACATATATACAAATATAAACAAATATGAAAGTGATAAGTGATCATCACAGTGAATTTCCAATTTAAGCAATTGGAATGAAGAAGCTTGAAGAAAAAACGTTTTTTTTTTTTCAGTCTTCTTCATTCCAATTGCTTCAATTGGAAATTCACTGCGATGATCACTTATTACCTTCATATGCATCTGCATTTCATATATGAATCATTTCGTATACATGCATACATATCCCAACAATTTAGGCCCAAGATATCGCAAAGAATGTTTACCATATGTAACCATATTAAAACTTGGGGTGGAAAAGTCTGACTGTCTTAAAAAAGTAAGAAGAGTTATGATTATTGAAGATATTACAAATATAAACGTTAAAAAGTAATATTGGCCATAACATTTTAGCTTCATGAATGTTTCGTTTCTTCGGCTGTTTTCTCATTTTGTAGGCTGTCCGACAAGACACTGGTAATTGCACCGAGACGATGACTCGTAAGATCTGGGATGTGGAAGCTTTTATTGGAAAACGTGCACGCGTCAAACTGGTTGACGCCAGCTCGTGCGGTCACATCAACTTTGACGATTTTAGAGGCGACATTGACTGCTAATGAGAAAGAGACAGAGTATGAAGAATATACAGCGTTAGACATAGAGGTTGTTGTATAACCGCTTTAGAAGCCAATATGAAATTTGTAAACTGTTTAAAATGTGGAAAAAAATTGAAATTAAACTGAGTTTAAAATTTTAGGTCAGTGCCATCCATCTCTCTCACACTGCGTCCCTTCTTGTACGTCCTCTCTGTTTCGTTATAAAAAAACTTTAAACATATCATGATCATTGAAAAAAGGTAAATAGCAGTTAATAATGAAAAATTGTGTAATTAATATATTTGTCAGGCCCGAAAGAACTAATTTTGAGGTTAAGGAGCCAAAAAAAAAAAAAAAAAAAAGAAAGAAAAGAAATTAGCATCGATTGTGATGTACACTCTTTTCTATATAACAACGTCTAACTTTGGGGCTGAAGCTGATTGTTCTTATTTATTTACGATTTGAGGCTGAAAATGTTCTTTATAAGGTTCTTAAGTTACCTGTTATCAGTCTAGGTTGGGATACAAACTGAGTTGTTGTACATAGTGTATCATGCAATAAGAAAACAACATTGTTAATGTTAAGGCATTTACTTCTAAGCATTGGGTTAACTGCGCTGTAAGACCAGTTTGGCATTTATTCATACTGCTCCGCTAACAAGAAATTAAAACAAATGAGCGAAATAAAGACATTCTCCGACTCAAAGCCTGGGGTATATAAATTTTAGCATGTTCATATAATTTTGGAAAATCTCAGCCCCAACGTTCTTACAAAAAAGAAAAGAATAGTAAAATGAGCCAAAGGGCCATTTCCGTACGGGGGCTGGGTTTTGGAAATCGTTGTATGCTCTATACCAATTGGTGCATTTTGAAACACTTTTCGAGAAGAATTATAATTTCTTGTTTAATATCAAATTGCGGCCCATCCTGTGCACGATTTTTTTCTTTGCGTTTTTCCATGCATAACTTATTTTTAGGACTGAATTGTCCCTTGCACGGATTTTTTTTTTGTCCCACCAGAGAATACAAAATGGGCTATCCGAGTTTTTGAAGGTGAGTTTCACATGAAATGTCACAAGCTTATTATTAAAGTGCGGAATTAACAGCACAAACACCGTTACTCGCCCGGCTACATTTTTGTGTGATAACAAACAAACAATTGACACGCGAACTAAATTAGATAGCCAATACACACACAAATGTAAGAATAGTATTTTGACGAGAGGTTTTCCGATCGGCACTAGGTTCTCGGACTAAATGGACAACTTCTGAACTGTAGCGGGGAACGCTCTACAATTCACTGAAATACGGGGGAAACTTAGCTCGGTAGAACAACCTTCGCTTTGCGGGAACGGAATTTCGTCACAAATTCCTGCTACTCAGCTATCTACTTCGAGGATCTTGCTACGGCCGTCAAGGATCAGACAGAACTTGGTTCCAACAGTAGTTTATTCTTACACACTCACAAACGTAAACGTCAGTGTGATTACTGATATAATCTTCGATGTAATCTACAATGTATCTCCGATGTAATCAAAGAACTTTTACAATATTGCTTGCTTATATATCCTTGCTGGAGATAAGGTGTTAACAATGTGAACAAAAGCTTTCTATTGAGCACAATTAAAAAGGAAACGATTATAATAACAAGAGCGAACTATTTCAACAGTAGGAAGTTTACAAAATTAAAAACGAGAACTTAGATTAAAATTCACAAGTTTGAAATTGGAAATAGCGAACTTAAATTAAGCTAAAACAAGCATGGGAAATTAAAAATGAAAGACCTATTAAGATTTCCAAAATCGGTTTGCTCAGCTAACTAATTAAGAGCAACCCTTGAATAGAAAGCAATAAAACTTTATTAAGGAAAATACGTTCAGCTGGTGAGCTTCCTTGGAAACTAATTCTCGTGTTGGAAATACTTAATTATAAACAGAAAGCTCAAACGATCGAACTGCCGATCGAACTGCCACACTCGCTTGGTAATTAATCAACTTGTCAGCCTGCTACCACTTATGATTTTTATAACAATTTAGTTTCTTTTTGATTAACAAATAAAGAAGCCTCGACTGTGCTCTGTTCTGTTGTAAAGCACGCAGGAAGCGGCTAGAGCACTCAAGAAGTAGGGAGAAACACTCGCCTATCGGCTCGTGTTTCACCCTACACTTCTTTCGTGCTTTAGCTGCTTCCTAAAATTGGGACTTCCGAAGATAAATCCAGCTAGTGGCAGGGAGGAAGATTTGAAAAATCGCGTTATTTAGATTACAAGTCCAGCGTCCCAACCACTTGGCCATGCTGTCCCCACAAAAGGATTTGCTTAGGGTGGTACCCAAAATTTGGGGATCATATCCAACTCATTGTGCATAGCCCAACAACAGATCAGATCAGACTGAAGCGGGACGTAATAAGCATTATAGCAGCGGTTTTCTTCTAAAACGAAACAATCCGATTGTTTTTACGTAATGAAACTGACTCACCCTGTTACGTTTTTGTTGCTTGCCCGTTCCCCAGGACGATCTCACGTGTTTTCGGCCAGCTCAAACGTTCTATTTTTTTTCCTGTTTTAAATCAAACACCTCTAAGCTCCCCTTTGTAAAATAAACCATTGATCCAAATCTAGGTTTTACGTCATAACTCTAATCTATCTAATCCCTATTGATAACTAATGGTGCATTAAATACAGCATACGTATGGGCGTGCGTTTTTAAGATGGAGTGTGCAGAGTTTTGAAATAAAAACATGTTTTCGCGCTTACTATCTTTGTTACCGCTATGGTATATATAAAAAATGTGTTCGTGTATCGAGCCATGGATGCCATTATAATGTTTGAGAGAGAAAGAGCACAAAATAAATATATCTCTATTACGCATCTCTTCTGCTCTCCAAACTCTACCCGTGTATCCAATACTCGATATACGCACGCTTAGCATGAACCGATTCTGAACTAGTCATAAAAAGGCGGGAAACTCAGGTAACTTTTGACCTTTGTTTTCCATCACATATAAAGTTTTTATATACTTCAGAGATTTATTTCTCCCATCAAAAAAAAAAATGATCTGGACATTTCATATCAACTTAAACGAAGCTGTTCATCTTTAAGCTGAATGAAAGAGGCGAAGAAAGCTGTTGGAGAACCTAAGTCTTCGTGAATATTTTTCGCTCTTTTTTCGCATCTACATCATGGAAACTTATGCCAAATGATTTATGACAACCTCGTAACAGGAAGATCCGAAATAATTGCATTCTTGAACATGATAGATCGCACTACAAGTCAAAAAGAGCGATGACCAAGGCTCGACCTGCGGTTGAGCAAGGCTGAAAATCGCTGAATTGAGCTCAAATAAAAGTGAACTAAGAGCTGATCAAGTTCACTGAAGTGAAGGAAAGAAGACGGTTAACGGCTACAGCGATGGAAAGAAAGGAATTGATCTAAGC
Source organism: Meandrina meandrites (assembly GCA_963693305.1). Classification (NCBI taxonomy): domain Eukaryota; kingdom Metazoa; phylum Cnidaria; class Anthozoa; order Scleractinia; family Meandrinidae; genus Meandrina; species Meandrina meandrites. Next base: position 47,646,661 of record OY855903.1, read on the forward strand.
TGATAATTCATATGTCGGTCATGCTGGAGTAAGCTTAACTGAACGAAACTGCCGAGTTCGTCTCGGATATTTTTATTGGGCTGGTTTGGAAGCTTTGCCCTGCAGAATTTAAAAGCCTTCTCCAATAATGAGATAACAAACTTAAATGTATGCACTAAGCATTAGCCTATTTTTTTTTATTGAGAGAATTGTACTTCATTTTTGAAGTTGTGTCGGTTTTCAGATCTTCCCGTACGTAAATAATTATCAAACGCGTTCATGTTTGTCCTTCGAGAGATATCTTTTCCTCTAATTGATATTTATTTCCATCGTTAAACAGTTTTTACTTTGGAATGTTCAGGTAAACTCGATATATTCAGATTAACTTGTGAAAAAACTCGAATTGTTACAAGTGGTAATGAGCACACTGGAGTTAGCATATCTGTTTTTTTACCACAGCTGGCTCTAATTCTCACTTTCTCAAAACTGTTTGCTTAAGTTAAGATTATTTATTGAATGACGTCGGCGGTTGATTTTTCAGCTGTTTGGCTGTCTTGGAAACAACCTTTTTGGAATTCGGAAAGTCACGCTCGAGATAATAGCCCCTTTATCAGGCTCTGTTTGATATTTTTGCGTTTGAAAACATGCATCTCCGTAATCCATACCAGAGTTCCTTAGAAACTTAGTAGTAAAACGGTCGGTCGAACATTGGTGGCTTGGCGGTCACACATTGGTTATCTGGAATATATTGTCTTCTTAAAAAATACTCGCAGTCTATTGCTAACACCCAAAGAGTTCATTTAAGACAAGGAGAAGGATTTTAGGTAATGTTGCATTTTTCGTTTACCATACTCGCCCCAATATTTAATATTTTCCTACTTTACTCACCTATAGAAGGAAGTGGTCATTACTTATGAATAGGACCGTCCTCAAGATGCTCCAAATTAAAGAAAAAGGTGGTTAACATTTCCCAAAAAGCTGCTCAAAGGTTGCTTAAAAACCTTACATTTGTTTCAAAATCTTAATGTTCTACTGCAAGAAGTCGTTTATTTAAGCCAAACCCAATAAGATCTACGGTGTGAAATGGGATTGACAGGTCTGCGCGCTCCTAAACGCGTTTTTAGCCTCCTATGGCTTTTATGAGTATATCTTTAAGGCACCAACCTCTTTGGGTAATTTACCCCTCGTTCGTATGATAATTATGATGGCCGCTTCTTTGCTGTTTTCCTTAAACAATGCTATAAAATTAAGTTGACAGTACGCAAGGCGAAACAATCAAACAATGGCTTTGTAATACACAAATCCGTCATATTTCCCTGAATTGTACACCCCAACTAAGATACGGAGAATCTATCCTCATTTTAGTGTCGACTCGACATTATACTATAGATAGAGAAAACGAACGTCCTAGTGCCTGGATGATACACTTGTTCCATGGGACGCAATGAACCTTTTTTCAAACAAAAAACAAGAGGAGGGAATTATGACAGTATGGCTTCACAGCTTAGTTGGTAGAGTATCGCACCGTTATCGTGGAGGTCACAGGTTCAAATCCCCATTGAAGCTCCGAATTTTTGCAGGCTTCTTTCTTTGCAATTCTTTTAATAACAGTTTCACTGCGAGGATCATTGGTGTTACTTTGATCTCTCCGCAGTTTAAATATCATTTTGCTCAAATTCATTTCGTCATATGGTAACATTATTGACAAAGTTTACTGAATATTTGATGGCAGGTTTTCACTCAGATCAAGTCAATTCGGCTTATTCAATGTTAATCTACTTATTTTACATTTTGCGCGGTTAATCACTTAATTAGACCGACTCATTCTCCCTCATTTCCGTGACATAAACTTGTAAGCAATATCATATTTTGAACCATGGTAAAAAAAAATTTGAGTAAGCGTACTTTGTCTAGTGTTTCAATATCAGCTTTTAATTCTCCCTTTCTGAATAGTGTTTGCTCATCTTGATTTTGCTTAGACGCCGTTGAAGGTCGTTATCGAAACTGTATTTGGCTTTCTTGATAACAAGCACTTGGTCACCATCACATTTCTTTGATTTCTTTGCGTTTGAAAGCATTTATCTTCCTAAATATCATCCATTCCAATTACTGCCTTTTTAAATTGTGTCAAATAGATCCACAAAAAGTCAGTAACAAAACGGTAATTGAATTTTTTAAAAGTCTTTGGGTGATAATTACAAAATCCACACCGAATTGGTCGTCGTGTGTTGCTGTTCCAAAATGTTCTCCAGTGTGGAGATTTTGAATATGCCGATTTTTTTTTTAGGTAAAATGTTCAAGCCTGTTATTTCAGAATTCGACTTATTTCTGCTTTTTTTACCACCGGTATTAAAAATCAAAGCACTAAACGAGTCAACAGAAATGTTCATGCAAGACCTCTTAGGTTCTAAGTTAGACCAGTATTTAAAAGTGCTTGCTGATACAATTTTGTCGACCAAACATTGATTTCAGAGGAAGAGAAGGATAATTTGAATGGTTCAAGGCCAACGCTAAAAAAAAATATCCTTTTTCAAACTAACATGTGCGGACGAAAACGGATGGAAAAAGATGCCTGTGGACGCGAAATTTTTTAAAAAGGGTAAAATTAAAATTCCATTTTCAAATTAAAACGGATACGTGTGGATAAAACATTATACTTGCTTTTGGCTTAAGTAATTTGATGAGTAATCCAGCTAGCTAGAATACAGCTTTATCGTTTGCACAATAGTTTCGTTTACAGATTCGGTGTTATGTCATCATTGCCAAAAAAGTTCCAACTCCATCTAAATACTCTAGGGGCCTGCATAAAAACAAACAACGGTTGATGTGACGTTCCTCTAAAATAATGTATATGTGAATGTACATGTCGCGAGAGCGAGTTCTGTTTGTTGCAATAATCTAAGCATTATAACCCATTTTACCACTCAAAGACGATTGCATGCCACCTTTGGATGTAATACATCAAATTGTGTTTATTGTGTCTATCCAGACTGGGGGAGGGGGGGGGGGGGGGAGGGGAGGGCGGACGGTCCCCGCGCTGACTTTGAACGTTTATAATTTTTTGAAGATTCATTCAAACGCTGCAAAAATTTACGAGTTTTTCTAAAGTTTATCTGGGAATAAATTGGTAGGATAGGTTGTTGTGTCTGAAACTTGACGTTGCCATGGCACGTGATGTATATAAAAAAGATAGATTTTGGACATACTATATACCCTGTAAATTTTATTGCCATTGCTTAAATATTCTGGAAGTTACGGGGGGGGGGGGGGGGGGGGGGGGGGGGGCTGAAAAGATCCAAAGATAAAAAAAAAACGTCTGAATAGGGTTAAAATGATGATATGCTTCTGTTGCCAAAAGCTCTCAGTAACAAACCTTTCACATTGATCTAGCTTATTTCGTGTTCAAGTTCTTTTTTCAGCAAGACTGTGTGCGTCATTGTAAAGTGAAATATAATGTAATGTAATGTAATGTTCATATATTGCAAATTTATTGCTATTAGGTCTCTGCCGTTGCACAGTACATTCAAGAAATATGGGTTCAAATTTTCAGATGTTTTGGCAATCTTATCTCACCAGGGCCGCAAATTGGATCACGCTTAACTTTAAGTCTTCATGCTTTGGAAACAGAGCGAGAGCGTTGCTAATAAACAGCAGTGCGACATGTTTAGCGGCGAAAGTCTCTGAAAATACTTTATGACTTTGATAAAGTTTACGGTAATCGTGTTCCCATCTCTAAAATGAAATATACCCGATAAATTATACAAGCACAGAGGCGACTGATCATTTTTATTAACTTCTTATTTTGCTGCCAAATGGCAAGCCCGACAGATTGTTTTAAAGCACTTATAGAAAGACATTGTTATATTGAATTAATCCGGCAGCAATAACCGCGCGTAACGACCCCGGACTGCAAGCTGACAACAAGGCGGTGGTTACATTTTCCTTTCATGCCAATGCCACGCCTTAATTACAGGCCATGATCGGTCATGAGTTCGAAGACACTTTCCTTTATGGTGGGAGGTGCAGTGGCCTAATGGTTAGTGCGCTGGACTCCTGATCGGGCGGCCCGGGCTCGAGCCCTGGCCGGGGCAGTGCGTTGTGTTCTTGGTCAAGACACTTTACTCTCATAGTGCCTGTCTCCACCGGGTGTAGTATAGGGGTAGCCCTGCGATGGACTAGCGTCCCACCGAGGGGAGAGTAGAAAAGTCCTAGTCGCTTCATCTTACGGAAACCGGGATAACTTTCGGCATGATGGGCCACTTGGCTTGGATGCAGACTTTACCTTTTTCTAAGTTAGTTAGCGACATTCAGATTAAAGTCCTCTCGACGTTATCATCAGAAGTTTTTTTTCCTGTTTCCTGTAGAGTGAAGTCAAGATGCATCTTGTGGGCTTACTCGTCCTCGCCTTCCTCCCCTGCTGCATCTCACGGGCGGCGTTTAATGGTGAGAAAATTTCATTTTCTTATCCCTCTAAAGGATCACCCCAGTTAATTTAGATTGTAAAATTTAAATAATCTCTTTCCGTTAGTCAAAACAAAATAATAATAATAATATGACTTATTCAGAAAAAAAACTCATTCAGTCACCATGAGCCTGTTTGAGAGCTGAGTGGTCCGCACTAGTTTTCGTCTCACGCCCATCTGATTTAGTCTGAACTTTGAACAGAAAAGCTACAGTTCACTGAAACAAAAGCTATTACATAGAACACGCAATAGGTAGTTAATGCTGCCTCAATTTTCTTGCTTGTTGACGCCACAGATTAACTCGATCCGGGGGTCTTGCTCGCTTTTATAAATATTCTTTGCGTGTATGTATGCTATTGTAAATTACCAAATAGTCACCGGCAAATTCTTTATCAAGTACATTTCAAGATCATATGTTACCATGTGATATAACTTGAGACAGTCAAAGCGAAATTATCTTGATAAACTGTTAAGCATGTCTAAAGGATTTTTCTTTTCTCCAGAGATCACTTGTAAGGTAGCACCACTGCTACGCTCAATGGTTCATTTTCGCTACACTTTCTTTTACTTTACTTTCCTGAAAAGCTTCTTATCTTGATATTTTGCTTCTTCTGTACACAGACAATTCAAAGAGAAGTGAAAATTTATTGAAAGAACAAGAGCACTTCAGTGATGAAGATCCAACTAGTGCTGCACCGGTTAACGGGCAACAGGGTGATGGGCCTCTGAAGGATGCTGCAAAATATGGTAAGTCGCTTGGATACAAATTTAAATTTGTCAGTGAATGTGACTGCGAGAGGGGTTCCTCTGAATGTTTCGTGTGACGACGACCCTGTCGGGGCCAGAGTGATATTGATCTCAATTAACACAACCCTTGGTACCGCCGGTCAATGGAGCCGGTGACCCGTGGGGTGAAAGTTTAAGTCAACAGAGTTGTTGATGAAATACACAAAGTAGATGATTCAGTTGAGGTATCACCAATAAAATTACCATCAGCACAGTCGTATTTGTGTATTATTCCCTTCATGTCAAATTAAAAACAAACAGTGCTTAAGAAATCATGTGCTTTTGTGACGTGACGTTTTAGTGTCAACAATTATTTAGATCTGTTTATAAATACTTATATACTTGTTACAATGCCGGAGTTATTGTACTGTCCAGTCTCAAGCTTTTGTGAAAATTAGTAATGTACTAGCTTGTTTACGTTTGACGCTTCTTTCTCTCAACAATTCACAACAGGACGCGGTGAATAATTTTGCGTCATTCAGTTTGTGTTAACTGGTATGCACTAGTAGCATGCACAATAATTCAGGTATTTACGTTTGATGCTTTTCTGTTAACAAAAAAATTCTAATTCTGCGCAAACAAGGTTCCCCGTTTGATGGAGTTGGTGGCGAGGAAAACCCTAAAAAGGACTCATACGAGGACAGCATCTTTGAAGACGAGGGGAAGTTAATGGTTAATGGAGAAAACTCTGCACCAAGGCAGGAATACCATTCCTCCGAAATAGAAACATTTAAGGTTGCCCGTGATGAAGCGGATGCACCTGCTGGTAAGATAGCATATTTATTATCAGTGAGCGGAATGTTTTTCATACGTTAAGACTATTCATTATGTCTGAAATATTATGCATTAGTAAATTTTTTCCTCTGGATAAAGATTTTCTAGCTTTCTGATTGGTCCCATCCAGTATGGATCAGGGCCATTATCCTTACGTTGACCAAATATGGAAAAATGATGACGAATTTTTTGTACCTGGATTTTTTTTTTGCGACGAGGAAGTTTTTCTCCAAGAAATTCAGAAAATCTTGGAAAATGTGACACCGTCAAACAAAGAATAAGACCACACAGTCAAGGCTGAAAACAGTGTGTGTTTAGTTCATTCAAAAAGCATTCATGTATACCGTGGCTAAAACCAATCGAAGCCGAAATGTTGAATAACGGCTGAATGACTGCCTCCAGAGAAAGTGAGAGAAAGCGAAAAAGCAAGATGGCTCGCGATTGTACAACAAGACTTCTTCAATGAAATCCATTTTTGCCGCCATTGACCGGTTTCTTTGCTCTCCACCGTACTGGAAACTGTTCTCAATAATTGGTGAGGCCGCTTTTACAGGAGGAAACAAGTGAAGGTTCTGGTCCATCACAATCCGTTAGGATTTTGACAGTCTTATTCTCCAGGATAGCCCTTCCATCGAATGGTTAAATAAGTAGTTTGGCGTAAGACTATCTACACATTGTGGTATATATTTTGTCGCCTTAGACCAGAATTCAAGACCATTTATAATATCCTTCTGCTTTTCAGCAACTTGGGTGAAATACACGGCAGTTGAAAGCTGGTGCACCGGCAATGGAAGAACTGAGATCAGCAGTGGTCCACAAATAGATGTCCTTGAATGCCAGAAGCGCTGTCAGGCTATCCAGGGATGCAACGCCGTTGAGTTTTGGGAGAAGTACAACTGGGCATGCTTCCAGTGCACAGACTGGTTACAGATAACACCCTATACTTGGACAAACGATCTGGCCTACCCAGTATATGTCTGGGTTAGTGGTAAGAGTAAAAAAAAAACATTTTTGTACAAATTTGGAGTCCTTGGGTATAATGCTTCTTGTAAGATGGCTTGAATAATCCTACTTTTAATGTGACCACTATTTATACGTATATTGCCGTGCGTGAATGCAGGGGTTGAAAACTGCCATTTTCGGACGGTTTGAAGAGAAGAAAACGAAAAAAGATATAATTTTTCATCCCTAACTTAAGGTCATTACAACTGAGTTATGTTAATTATTTCACAAATGATTATGTGTGTCAAACCACGAGAGGGGGTGGGGGGGGGGGGGGGGGGGGGAGGTGGGGTATTCACTCTACACGATGAGAAAGCAGCAGATAACTATTCAGTCATTACTATTTCAGTATAATTCGATGTTCCAGCAGTTTATGAAGAGAGATTCAATACTTTCAACTTCAACTTGATCCATTTGCTTTTCCTAAAAGGCCAAAAATTTGTTGTAATCTTAAGGTGTCTCTCTACAGTTTTTTTTTCTGGACTATACCAAACATTTTTATTTGGCAAACTTTCCGTACTCGGATCGATGTGAAATTTACACCAGTTATTTTTAAGTTTGAAGTAATATATTTTTTTTAGGAAAAATGATATTTTCATTGCAACGATGAACAGAAAATAAGATTCCAGTTAAAAATTAAATTTTCGACTTTTAGCATAAATTGCGAACACTGAATTTGTAACGCAACTTTTCGCGGGTTCGAACGCCTTCTTTAAGGATAAATTTGGACATGTTCCAGTTAATCAACGTAAATAAAACTTTGAAATTAAATTCTTTGCATTATCAAGTATGTGTTGTGAAAGTTTAAAAAAAAACATTGGAGCCGTTTTGGAGATTTTCGAAACAGCGCTAAAAGTACAAAATTGACCAAAATTACATTGGGAGTGACCATATGAAAAAATCCAATTCTTGGGGTCGCGATAACGAAAACTAACAAAACTTTCACGTCGACGAGCGATAAGTTAAATACACATTTTGGTAATATTTTGAAGTAATTTTATCAAAGCAGTGTCTGCGTCTCAGTCCGTTTATTGTTATCATGCAAAAAGCATGGTTTGGAATATATTTGCAATTTATCGAAATCAAACATACAGATTTTTTTATTCTTGTATTTTTGATGTGCAGTACACCATAGATTCACATACTGGTGTTAGGTTTTTTTTTTTACGTCAAATCTTATTCGCGTAGAATTCAAGTTTAACTGATATCTTGTTTTTTCTGTTTATCGTTGCCATGGAAATACCGATTTTCCATAAAATATACGTCTGCGTTCGCAGGCTATTTTAAACGTGATATTTCATTCACAGATTCCGCTCACCGCTCAGTTTCCCGCAATATTAAGGAGCTCAAGCAATATACCACGACAGTGACGAGGACAACACCTACTGAAAAAAAATATATGAATTTCTATTTTACTTGAGAATTTTGAAATTATCCAGATGTATTCAGTGTATCCTTCGGTTTTAGAACTAGCTCCAGCTAAATATGCAAAAGAAAACGTTCAATTCTAAATATAAAAATCAAAAACTATCCGTCAGTGGTCCGGGTTGTCTGCAATACGCTAAACTTGGTCATTTCACGTTGTTTTCTGCAAAGAACGACTACGAACAGCAATGAACGGTTTGCTTAAAAACACAGCATCGCATAGAAAAAGAAATTCTGCATGTGAACTGATGTGTAGTTTGTTTGAGCGAAGTACGAACTACACGTACTAGTATCAACAGGCGCCGTATTGTCTTTTCAACTTTCTGCCCATTGTCGATCCCAGAGCCTTCGGTTTTTTGTCCGCGCAGGACATGCGTGAAAGAGCTCTGGAGTCGAGAATGCTTCCTGCCAGTCTTCTGTGCCAATGTCAGGTAGTATAAAGGGTAAAATACAATTAAGCATAATTTATGAATTAAATTTGGCACGGGTGAAATGCGGCGTTTAAAACAACTGTCGAATATTCGACTGGCACAGTCGAATATTCGTCTGAACTCGCATTTAATTCAAATCTGCCGAATATAATTGTTTTAAACGTCGCATTTTACATGTATATAATTCGGCAATTGTATTCGGCGCATGTAAAATGCGACGTACGCACACTCAAAATATGCGAGGTATGCCGATCAAATGATATACCTTATTATAGAAAATTAACACTCGTGTTAATTAAGGTATTGGAAATTAACGCAACTTAAATTAACGCGAAGTGAAGGAAAAATTACTTTGCAATAAAGGAAATTAACGCGAAAGAGGTGCTAAAATTTCAAAATGAAGGAAATTAACGCGACCACACAAAGAAACGGAACTTGTAGAGACAACAGGAACAAATTTATTGTATCATACTGTTAACAACGTAACAAAATCCAAAACCCAAACGAATCTTGCTACTTCGAGCGTTCTTTTCAGCGCCAACGATACCGGTGGATCTCCACCCTGATAAAACAATGCTAAACAAATCCAAATTAACGCTCCACTTAATTAACGGCGCGGAAATTAACGCGCCACTAAATTAAGGGCGCGGAAATTAACGCGCCACTAAATTAAGGGCGCGGAAATTAACGCTCACAAAAATTAACGCGACTTAAATTAACGCGAATTTTCCAAATTCGCGTTAATTTCATGAAGCGTTAATTTCCTATAATAAGGTACAATTATGAAAATTTAACGTGCCAACATGGAGCTATGCTGATCACGTAATCCATTTGATTTTCTAGTGTGGAGAAAATACACGTCATATACCAGCTGGTGCGGCTCTGCAAGAACTGAGATCAGCAGAGGCGAACAAATAGATCACATTGAATGCCAGAAGCGCTGTCAGGCCATCTCAGGATGCAACGCCATTGAGTTTTGGGAGAAATACAACTGGGCATGCTTTCAGTGCACAGATACGTCACGGATAACACCCTATACTTGGACACACGATCTGGCCTTCCCAGTATATGTGTGGGGTCCATGTAAGAAGATAACGCTAAATATCAATTTTTAGAAACGAAAATGCTACAATATATGATTAGTCATACTAGTTTCTACATTTCCTACGATTCCTCGAGCTCTCCAGGAATGGTTAGCGAGAACACTAAATGCAGCGCAATTACGGTACAATCAGATGCATGTTCCGATGTACGCATCGCTTTAAATAAACTCGGTTGTCTTAAAATTACACCTTTTTTGCTCCCTCACCGTTTTAAACATAATTATGATGCACTTTCATAATACGTACTTTTAGCTGACGCTGATTAGGGTATTATCTTTCTTCGGGATTATTTTTAGGGATTTTGAGCGTGAAAAGCTTCATAAGATGTTCTTCAACGTGATGTTATAGTTCCGTAGGTCAATGCGTACTTCAGCAAGAAACCTATTACAGTCGGAACATTGTGCGCTGTACCACAAATATATGACATGATTAAGTCGCTTATAGCTCAGGACAGAGTTCAAGATGTCAACATCTGGACAATATAAAGACTTGCTCACCATGGGTTTTCGTAACTCAGTGGAAAGAGCGGCCGCCAGGTGTTTAGGAGGTCATGGGTTCAATTATAAAACACGTGAATTTTGGCTGCAGCTAAAGGTCGACAGAATGTTACAGAAAAGCTACCAATATGCTAAGTTGTACAATTACTTATCTTGCTGGGCGTATTTTGAAGCAAGATCACACTTTTGCAAGCGACTCTGAAACACAACTTGCGGCGTGTGATTGTGCAAATGCTGCTCAATTTTAATTACGAGTGCGATAGACCATTGTTTGATTTTTAGGGATGTATAAACAGATGACAGGTGAATGTAACAGAAGTTCTTCTGTTGCATTCTATTTGCAACTTTAGGTGTGGAACATTGAAAATGCTATTGAACGCATCCACTTTTTAGCAGTACGAAATGGTTGCGACTATTTCATGTACAATATATTAAATTGACATCTTTACCTTTATGCAAACTCTTTATTTAATTCCAAAAGCTTGCAAGTTTGACTTTGAACAAGGAATCGTCAGGAGTTTGATGTATTACATGAAACACCCAATAAGTGATGTTATTTGACAATTGATGTCACCATTTCATCATGAAATTCTACAAAATACGCAAATTAAAATGCAAGTAGATTTTGCAGTGTATCTAGGGAGTGTACTACCCTTGACTCATCAGTTTACAACTAAGCGATTACAAAGTGATTCCTAATTTCTGTTTCCCATGAACTGCTGTTATCAAATGTTTTTCTTAAAACTTGGCTGCTGTTAATCGCTTTCTTTCTTTGCTTTTACAAAGTAAAAGTTTGCATGTTCGATTTTGAAGCTGGAATAAATGGCTGGGAGAAGACTGGTACTGCGTTTAACAATCAGCCGACCTATGGTGATAACCCTACAGCTCGCAACAGTAGTGGACCAGCCAAGCAACAGGGGGACTGGTGGATTGGCGGATTCGAAGACCGATCCTCCAAAACGGCACCGGCCGGGCAAACGCAAGGAGACGGACCCAAAGGAACTCTTACATCCCCATTCTTTTCCATCACTGGCAAGAACGTCTCGTTCCTGATTGGCGGAGGCTGTGATATGAGAAGGATTCGTGCACAGCTGATAATCGACAACAAGGTGAGCATAATTTCAAGGTTATCATAATTTGCCTGTTGTTGAAACGCCTTTTTTTTGTTTATCGGGCCAATTGAAATTTGTACAATATTTTTTTTTTCTTTGTCCCACGCTCGTGACAAATGGTTATTTCAAATTTATCATTTATTTTACCAAGTTTAACATTACCATCTACATTATTTATTACCCAAGTGACGCTTTCGTTGGCATTCCAGCCTGGAATGAAGTTTTGTTTAAAAAAGAAATTGTGAATGAAACCTTCTAACACTCTGCATGATCGGAGCCGCAATAAAGCCAACTTTAAGTGCAAACAAGTAAAAAAAAATGCAACTTTTCGGCAGCTTTTAAAATAGCAACTTTTTAGCAACTTTAAGACACTTTTATGGGCATCCTTTTGAGAATTTATCGACAACTTGTGACTAAGCCTAACCGGTATCGCGGAGGGCACGGGTTTGAATCCCGTTGAAGCCCTGATATTGTTTTCTGGCTTCTTCATTCCAATTGCTTAAATTGGAAATTCACTGCGATGATAACTTATCACCTTCATATACATCCGCAGTTCATTATATGAATCATTTCATATACATTACGTTATGAACAAATAGTTGCCTACTTACCAGGATTCAGTTCAAATCGACGTTTCGACCAGTTTCACTGGTCTTTTTCGGGCTTGATGATCTGTATGGCGAATTGTTATTTTGAACAGTGTCAAAAACGAAAATTAAAGGAGAATCCCTAAAATATCTATCCCACACCGTAAATATTTGACATCTTCAACAGCCTAATTTGCAGTGTGTGAAGTTTGCAGTCAAATATGACCTTGACTTTATAAAAGATAGATAGATAGATAAACTTTATTATTTTGTCAAGGCCACATGGCCTGGGAAAATCCCATACTAATTTGGGGACACAATTAACAGATATTAAAAATATGTAAAATATTTACGATAATCAGGTATTAAAAATATGTTAAAAGAGAACTTAAAATACATAAAGCTACATAAAATAATTATGATGAGCAGATATTAAAAATATGTAAAAAGAGAATTAAAAAAAATTAAAACTGTATAAAATAATTATGAGGAGTAGAGGGAAGAGCCCTTGCAGCCATCGTCTATGAGCAGACTAATATCGTATTTGCGTGTCTGTTTCCTAAAAAGCATTTAAAGTTTTAGCTGATCTTACGTCTGGGATAGTTTTCCCACAATTTAGGCCCAAAATATCGCAAAGAATGTTTACCATATGTAACCGTATTAAAACTTGGGGTGGAAAAGTCTGACTGTCTTAAAAAGTAAGAAGTTATGATTATTAAAGATATTACAAATATAAAAGTTAAAAAGTAATATTGGCCATAACCTTTTAGCTTCATGAATGTTTCATTTCTTCAGCCGTTTTCTCATTTTGTAGGCTGTCCGACAAGACACTGGTAATTGCACCGAGACGATGACTCGTAAGACCTGGGATGTCGAGGCTTTTATTGGCAAACGTGCACGCGTCCAACTGGTTGACGCCAGCTCGTGCGGTCACATCAACTTTGACGATTTTAGAGGCGACATTGGCTGCTATTGAGACAGAGACAGAGTATGAAGCATAAACAGCGTTAGACATAAAGGTTATTGCATAACTGCTTTAAAAGCCAATATGAAATTTGTAAGCTGTTTGAAATGTGAAAAAAAAAAAACAAACTTTGAAATTAAACTGAGTTTGGTGCTATTTTAGAGGAAGTGTAAAATACAATTTTAGGTCAGTGCCATCCATCCCTCCTACACTGCGTCCCTTTTTGTACGTCCTGGCTGTTTCATTATGATACAGGTATTTCGAGAAACGTTGTTGGAAAAAAGCACAAAACTGCACAAGCCAATCCCGAAAGATAGTATGGGTAGACGCATTGAGCTACTGTACGTGTTGAATACTAATGAGATATAACAACAAAATAAGCGCGAATTTCAGGTTTTCTTTCTTTTCAGACATGTAGGAACAAAGTACGTTTAGCCCCTCTGAACTTTAGAAGAATTTTCCTCACTCAAAGACATGCGACAGTAAAAGTAAAGCTACAGATATAGGCCCCTGAGGGGAAAAACAAATTTTTCACGTGCAAAAATACAAACTTGTAAATTTCCTTTAGGCCAATATGCAAAATTCCACTGAATATCCAGACCACCTTTCGCTCTTGTCTTGTCTTTTTTTTTTCCGACAACCTTTCTCGAAATAGCTGTATACAAAAAAAAAAATAAATTAAAAATATCATGATCATTGAAAAAAGGTAAATAGCAGTTAATAGTGAAAAATTGTGTAATTAATATATTTGTCAGGCCCGAAAGAACGAATTTTGAGGTTAAGGAGCCAAAAAAAAAAATAGCATCGATTGTGATGTACTCTCTTTTCTCTATAACAACGTCTAACTTTGGAGCTGAGGCTGAGCGTTCTTATTTATTTGCGATCTGAGGCTGAAAGTGGTCTTAACGTTCTGAAGTTAAGGTGGTGGCAAAAGAGGACACAATGTTGCGGACACATTGTTGCTCGTGATTGTTTCTATGCTGCGCTAACCGGGAAACATTCGTTGCAGACACAAAATGTTTCTGAAAGAAATCAGAAACATTTTTGTGTCTCGGACACAAATTTTGTGTCCGCAACAAATGTTGCGCGCGCGGGCAAACGGGGAAACATTTGTGTCCACAACAATGTGTCCGCAACATTGTGTCTTCGTTTGCCACCGTCTTTACGTGTTATCAGTCTAGGTTGGGCTGCAGACTGCGATGTTGTACATAGTGTATCATGCAATAAGAAAACAACATTGTTAATGTTAAAGCATTTACTTCCAAGCATTGAGTTGATTGCGCTGTAAGACCAGTTTGGCATTTATTCATACTGCTCCGCTAACAAGAAATTAAAACAAATGAGCGAAATAAAGACATTCTCCGACTCACAGCCTGGGGTATATAATTTTTAGCATGTTCATATAATTTTTGAAAATCTCAGCCCCAACGTTCTTGCTGGGCTGCATCCTCTGCATTCTCTTCCGGTGAAATCTTGGAAATCTATGTATGCTATAATTAACCATTTGGTGCAGTTTGAAACACTTTTCGAGAAGAATTATAATGCTTGTTTAATATCAAATTGCGGCCCATCCTGTGCATGATTTTTTTTCTTTGCGTTTTCCTTGCATAATTTATTTTTCGCACATAAACCCCTGCACGGGATTCTTTTTTGCCCCCCCCCCCCCCCCCCCCCCTATCATTTTTCTAATGGTCCGCTCCTTATGAACTGTCGTGCACTGCTATGACTGGGTAACCCGGGCTGCTGGCGTTGAAGAAAGAACGCATAGGAATCCTTTGCAACTGTGGGTGAGACTCGGTAACATACGAGGCCCACGAGCAGCCTTTTATATGAGCACATGAGGACATTTGTTTTTTCTTTCAATTCGTCCAAAATTGCCGCATAATAGCCTGCTTTCTCGCCGGCAGACGTGGCATCGACATGGGAGTGGTCTCCCATGTGTCATAACCCGTTTCTGGCTTTCGGAGAGCATTACTAACTGCTCATAGCAGCCGTGACAATATCTGCGCCTTGCTTCTCCTTGTTACGAGAGAATCTTCCGTATTTTAGTTATTTCCGTTGTTGTAATAGTATTTCGAGAGATGTCTTTTCTCTTTTCCATGCTCGAGAGATTACATCGGTTTAGCGTCATCTTCGATTGGTTTTCTTCCCTTGCTCGCTTTGATAACGTCCTTTGAAGATCCAAGAAGCACCCGTAATACAATTAGAACAACGAAAACTACTAAAATACGGAAGATTCTCTCGTAATATCCTTTAATTCCTTCAATTTGAATTCGCGATCATCCGACTGAACGACGGAAAACAAATAAGTATCCCCTTTTTTATGGAAACGGACTCTAGATCATGCACAAATTAATTGTTACACTCTCAGAGTATACACTGCTGCAACAGCTTAACTATTCGCATTAATGAGCTTGTCAGAGTTCTCTCGCGCGGGTGGATCGGTGAGGATGGCACTCTACAGACAGTCATTCTACCCTAAAAGGTTTATTTTGTAATAGATCTCTGTTATTTTGATTGCATTTGAGCTGATCATGCTGATACACTTGTAGACGGGTTTTCGCTGCTCAGTAAATATGTAACATTCTTTGAATCGTAAAACTCATCCAACTTTATATACGGTATACCGTTACTATCTAGGCACAGCAACCTTAAAGGGGCTTTGTCACGGATTTTAACTGATTTTTGAACAGCCAAAATTTATATTTGTGTCAAAGGAAACCAAAAGTTAATAGTCCATTTTTATTAGCAAATGCTATATTAGAGCACTGAAACTGTTAACAAGCGTCTTTAGCTGCAGATGGCTACGATGGAAATGGATTACAACTCGAAAGGTTTAGCTAAACTTTTCAAGTTGTTTCAGCACGTCTACAAAAAAATCGATATTCATAGCCGTAGCTAGATTTCTATCCACATATTAAGGTTATATCTTCCTTTAGATGTTCAACGGTAATGATTTTCATGGGTTAAGTTGCCTACTTCTAATTTCATAATAGTTTGGACCAAAAATCTGCGAAATCCCCGTGACAGAGCTCCTTTAACGCCCGTTTACACAGGCGATTTTTGTCGCGCAACTCAATGCAATTTTCGTCGCGCATCAAGATTCGAACAGGTTCAAACTCCTGCAATATCGGGGCGATTTTATCGCCGCTAGTTTACACGCGTGAAAACTCTCGGCGATTTCATGGCGATATCGCAGGAGACTTCATAAAACTTCGACGCGACAAAACAAGCATTGAGTTGCGCGACAAAAATCGCCTGTGTAAACGGCCCTTTAAAATACTTAAAGTGTTCACTTCTACATACTTATGAGAAACTGTACAGATGAACGAGGGGACTACACGTCAAACCATAAGAGAAGAGTACTAGTTTTAATAGGTATGGCAGTACGCTTACTATGCTATACTATACTAGGTTAAGTTGCCACCATCCTCGCCCAGATATGCCTAGTTTCTTTAAGGCATACAATACAATCTGACTCTTAGCCGTTTCAACTGTTTCGTCGGAATGAAGGCTTAACTCTTTGTAGTCGATGGCTTGAGCTGAATCCAATCCAGCTCCGTTTAACGGGTTGGTTTAAATCCATTTTAGCGATGCAAAAATCGCGAGGGATCGATCGGAGAAGGCAAAATTGCCACTGTACTTTGCACTCTGCCGACAGTGTGTTATATTTTTAATCAAACAGAAACTTATTATGAAAACCATACGTGGTCGCAGGCTGACAAATTGGCTAATCACCAAGCGTTGAGGAGTTGAAATCGGGACTACCGAAGATAAATCAAGCTAGTGGCAGGGAGGAAGATTTGAAATCGCGACCGTCGGATTACAAGTCCAGCGTCGCAACCATTGGGCCATGCTGCCCCCCACAGAAGGATTTGCGTACGCTGGTACCCAAAACTCGGGCATCATATCCAAATCATTGTGCATAGCCCAGCAACAGATCAGATCAGACTGAAGCAGGACGTAAGCATTATAGGTTTTGTACTAAAATGAAACAATTCGATTGTTTTTTACGTAATGAAACTGACTCACCCTGTTACCCTGTTACATTTTTTTTTTGTTGCTTGCCCGTTTCCGTTGCCAATTTCGCGTGTTTTCGGCCAGTTCAAACTTTCTATTTTTTTTTCTTTTTTTTTTAAATCAAACACCTCTAAGCTCCCCTTTGGAAAATAAACCATTGATACAAATCCACGTTTTACGTCACACTATAGCACGTGTGCTGGCTCTATCTTTTCCTTATTGAGAACTGATGGTGTATTAAACACAACATAGGCATGGCCGTGCGTTTTTAAGATGGCGTGGGCATAGTTTTGAAATAAAAACATGTTTTCGTGCTTACTATCTTTGTTGCCGCTATGTTATAAAACAATTTGTTCATACTTTTAGTTTTGCGTGTATCGAGCAATGGATGCAGTTAGAATGTCTGAAAGAGAGAGAGCACCCAAGAAACATCTCTCTCTTACGCATCTCTCCTGCTCTCCAAACTTCCCGGTGTATCCAATACTCGATATACGCACGCTTAGCATGAACCGATTCTGAACTAGTCATAAAAAGGCGGGAAATTCAGCTCTGTTTCAACCTTTATTCCCCACATTTTAAACACCTTACAAATAGTATTTTAAGCGTCTCACCCTTACAACGGCTATACCATTTTTGTGTCAAATATTATTGAACGAATTTTACTATTTTCGAATTTCTTCACACTGTTGACGTATACATGACACTTTGCAAATGAACGAAACTTTAATTTGCCTTAATTTCGTTCACAGCTGATATCACCTCTCAAATCATCAAAGTTGATGTGACCCCATCCACCCGAGCTAGCGTCAACCAGTTTGACGCTTGCACGTTGGCCAATAAAAGCTCCGACGTCCCAGAATTCACGACTCATCGTTTCAGTGCATTTTCCGGTCGTTTTTTTGACAACCTGAAAAACAACAACAAATATATTCTGCGTTATTATTCAACAAATTCGCGCGATGCCCATATATGGTCAGAAAGTCATTGTTATTCGTCATCCGTACATAACAGGCCGCGGTTGTTCAAAGGGTGGATAACGCTATCCACCAGATAAATCACTATCCAGTGGATAGTGTAGTTTGTTTTCTCAACACTTATCCACTGGATAGTGATTTATCCAGTGGATAGCGTTATCCAACCTTTGAACAACCGGGCCCAGACGTCCTGCGATAATAATTATACTTAGGTTGGCAAGATTTGACTGAAATCTTGCAAAGCGCTGCCAAGCACAACCACAGTTTTCCTCGCTGCTGAATCAGTTTTGTTGACAATTTGTTGAATAATGAAACAATTATCCTGCTCAATCTTGCCGAATATCGTCTGATTTTAGCCAACTCGGCTTACGGTCTCGTCAGCTAAGTATCAGGCGATATTCCGCGCAATTTTTCCGGAAAATTGTTAAATGTGAAGCAGGAAGTAATTGACACTAGCCTACAGACACAGGAAACAGCTATATGACAATCGATTTCATTAACGCGAAGAAGGTGATACAAATCTGAGAAGGGCACGACGCATCTGCCAAAAATCACTTTTCATGACAATTCGAAGTCCTGAGCGAAAGTAATATTTGACATACTTAAAATGCTTACCTTGTTGTCGATGATCAATTCTGCACGAACTGTTTTTATATCACAGCCTCCGCCAACCAGGAACGCGATGTAATCGCCCTGAATGGTAAAGAATGGGGAAGTAAGAGTTCCCTGGGGTCCGTCTCCCTGAGTTTTTCCGGCCGTTGCTGCTTTGGAGGGTCTGTTCTCGTATCCGCCAATCCACCAGTCCCCCTGTTGATTGGCAGGTTGTCCTCTGTTGCGAGCTGTAGGGTTATCACCATAGGTCGGCTGGTTGTTAAACGCAGTACCAGTCTTCACCCAGCCATCGATTCCGTTTTCAAAGTCAAACCCGCAAGCTTTAGAGAAGAAAGAAGATATGTTCTGTAGTTCAGCAGTTGTAATTTAATTACTAATGTAATGTCGCGCAGTGTAATGTTCTGCGAGCCTGATGTCGGAGTTTTATAATAATGGACCTGCTTCGAGACTTTGTACTCATGCAGCGATAAACATTACAGATCATACTTCCTAGGGTGTGTACCGGCGCAATAAGCTCCCACGGGACGTTCTCTGTACCCTGAAGAAGTCAGCATTGTCGAAACGTCGGTGAACAATAATTAATAGAACAAAGTAAGAATTTACCGATTTCTTCTTTTTTTTTTTCGCTGAACCACAGACTTCACAGAAAACGCTAAAAGTGCATTAATCTAGAATCAATTCAAGCGCATACATGGACTTTGCGCGAGTTTCTGCGTCGCGACAAATTGGAAAAAGCTTTTCTCGTTTCAAATAAGGTTTACCGTGTAAATGGTGAATGAAAAGATATCCATGTTATTGATAAAATTCAAGCCCTCTCGCTAAAGCTCCTTCTTTAAACGGTTGTAGGCTGGAAATTCATTCTAGTGATCCACCTTCAGTAAATATTCATTGTGATCGTTTATGAGGGTTATATTATCTATTTTTATCATCACATACACCTAATTACAATAACGTTGTCATATTAAAAAGAAAAAATGAAAAAAGCGAAATAGGAATTAATTAACTTAATCATCATAGCTGGCAGCATTTACAGGAAACTCGCGGGTTTATATCTGTAGAAATATTAATCGTGTTATAAGAAAAATTTATTTACGTGCATTTTGAGGCGTTTTGAGGCCGTTTCGTCAGGCGAATTTCCTATATATCTTGGTAATGCCTAGTTAATTCCTATTTCCCTTTTTTCTTTTTGCTTTTTTCTATGCCAACGTTTTTGCAATTAGGTGTAGACCAAAATAAGACATAAAAATTACATTTATTATTAGTTTTTATTGGAGTAGTTGGACGTAGTGCTGTCGTGTCGGAAAGCGGGAGTTCACCGGTACAATCGAATTTTTTTTTTTTGACCAATCAGCGTGTGCGTAATATGTGTTAGTTCATGATAAACGTTATTTAGCTAAGTCTCGCTTCTGCAACTTTTTGTTCAATAAACGATGAAAAAAGTCTCTTTTTACAACCAAACGGACGACACCTTTTGACACCAATTTTGAACCGAGAACATAATCTCTTTTTTAATACTCCTTTGAGTATAGAAAAACTCGATGGAACACAAATTTCTGAAATGTCCTCTCTAAGAGGGCGTGCACATTGTAAAACTGATTAGAAATTTTCTGTCACTATGAGTTGTGATGGTTTCAACGAAAAGAAGAAAAAGAGCAATCCTTGATATTGACAAAGACGGCCCTATTGAAGCGAAGTCAATGCATGCAATACACCGTGATGAAAACAACAACAGCAGGGCCGGATGCATTGTGATTACAAAGAAGGTGAATGTCAAATTGTGCTCAGGATAGTCTGTTTGTTTATCTGCAGGATTTCCTGTGCGGCGTTTGGAATGGGTGATACATGAAAAAAAAATGGAAACGTTTCCAAAAAACTGTCATCAGGTCATAATTGAGCAACGATATCTAAATTGCGATAAGCTTCAAATTACGGCAGCCAGCCAAAAGCTCAGTTTACTTCAGCCGGCATTAAACTAGCAGGTATATCTTATAGCATCCTGCCTGCCAGAGGCTTTTCTTGCCCGGTTTTCGGTTTCATTTAATAGAGAAAGTCCAAACATTTTAAAGGAGAGATTCCACTATGCTTTTAAGTCATTTTTTTGGACGCTGAAAACGAAGACATTCTCTAAATTATAGCCTTCATACTTAAGGTAGAAAGAACTCCAAATAAGTAATAATAATCACAACACTTAAAAGGATGACTAATACTGTGGAACATAAACGTGAAAAACGATAAACGTGAAAATAACAATTGGCATTTGTTTTAAGGTATTTCCTCCGTCGCGTTTCACCGTTAACCAAAGGTAATGGAAATAGTTATAATAGTTATTATTAATAGTTGTTTTACTATGATCACGAGATTTAATTCCTTTTGATACAAAGCCTATTTATTTTGCATTGCGACATCATCCACCTAAAATGGACAGAAGGTTTGTTTTAGCTAAGCTGAATTAAGTAACATCTTATCCTAAAGAAGTCTTGGTGGCTGGCGTTTGGTAGTCTTTGCACGGAATCCTCTACGTCTAACCGATAGGAGGAAACCGACCAGACAGGAAAAAGCAATCCGTGAAAAGGCATCACGCTTAAACATCACGCTGACATAATTAAACTAGCAAGTATACCTAATAGCATCCTGGTTACCGGAGGCTTTCTATGCGCGGTTTTCGGGTTTCATTCAAAAGAGAAAGTCCGTACTCTTTAAAAGCAGCTATGCCACGATGCTTTAATGGTCTTAAGCCATTTTTTGGTAACATCTTTTTTGGTAGTATTTTTTTTTCTTCCAAGAAGGAAAACTGAACCACGCAAAACTAAAGACCTTCAATAAAGAACGCTTATATTATGATAGACTAGCTGCAGTGGATCAGAGCAGGGGACAGACTCACCTGGGGTCTCCAGGGCACCCAACCTTCCTTTCAAAAGGTCTAACTCTTTTCGCATCTGACTCAAGGCATTTTCAACTTCTCTGTCGGGGCAGAGGTTTATAGCATCACAGAAGCCAATTTTGGTAATGTTAGTAATACCTGATACCCCTTTTAGCGATACATGGATAATCGCAAGGGAAGCGATGAAAAAGGGCAGGATTTTTGCACCCATTGTAGTGAGAAATGTCCGGTCCTTCGAGGAACTCTGTATCTGACTAGGCCAGGGCAAGTGTATTATATAGCCTCCGAACACAGACGTATTTCCGGCACTCTTTTGTCTGCACTCGTACGTGCGTGCGTACGTACTTACGTAGGTATGAGAGGAGCCAAGCGAGAGCCGGAAATACGTTTGCGTTCGCAGGCTTAGGTCATCCAAAAATCTGCTCAGTGTTACGTTACATGTTCTCTGATCACATATTCATTACCTAACACGCAATAAAAGAAAAAACGATACGTCTCTCACAGTTTTCCCAAATAGAGATTATTATTGTGCTCTGAGATTGAATGAACAACTGCTTCTCTCAGTAATACACGCACTTAAGTAAACTTGTAACATATGCTAGGTATCGAATCCTTGCTACGCCGGTTTACTTTTATTCTTTGTTCAATTACAGCATAGCAAACCGACGGAACACTCAATTAACTTTAGCCATAAATTGTCACGCCATATTCACTGTCGCCAAGAGCCCAGTTTGAACGCCGAGCTAATCTTTTTATTGTCTCTACTCACATGAACAGAAAATAAGCAGAGCGATATCCTCAGAAACTGGTTCTTTTTTTTTTTTTTTTTTTTTTCTTTGCTTTTCTTGATGAGAAATCGCCCGACAACTTTCAAGATGAATGAAAATGAAACGAATAACTTCTGTACCAAACAAACACCACAGCCAGTTATATTATGTCTTTTTGATTTATCACACCGACATTCATGAACAGTGAGTTCGAATCAACGACATTAACGACACCCCTATCACACCCTTTGATGAAACACGCAAACACAGATCAGATTCAAACTTTATTTTTGAAAAAGTGAGGCAGTCTATTTGAATCAAACCAACGCAGCCGAAAAGTAGATATCAAAAACCAATGTCACTACAGAAAGAAACCTTGCGGTATCGTCTAATTGAATTATTTATAGCTGGGCAAACTTGCCGAATTTCGACGATCTTCATGTTTGCCGCCATTTTGAGGTACTCGCCAGGGCGAGGCATTTCATCGACTTACCTCACAGATGTATCTAAAACCATCAGAAATAAAGAAAAACTCAATATAAATGCATTACAGTTCAAATGAAAGAGTTAAATCGTGTTTATAAACGAAAACTCGACCTACATTTCAACCATTTCTGGAGATCTAAGATAGGTCATCACTGTTCGAATTTCACTCGATGATTCCACAAGAAATTACAATATTTGACACGCAAACTTTGACCTGAAGTAGCATGCATGTATGAATCACGTTAAGGTAGTAACGTCGTGCTTTTTACTCTTTATAAAGTCAAGTTCATCAAGTTGACAAGAAACCTCACACGCTGCAAATTAAGCTGTGGAGGATGCCAAATAGTGACAGGTAGTTACGAGGTGTGGGGTACTTTAGGGATTATTCTCTTATTTCTCGTATTGGACACTATTCAAAATAACAATCCGTCTGAGACAACAAAGAATACAACAAGCGACAAGGTTGGTCGATTTTGTTTGCAGAACGTTATTTTTTTCCCTTTTGAAACAAAATCGTCGAGTTCCCAGACAAACCCTTATAAATTGCATCTTTGTAACACAACACCGCTCGTCGTTCGCATCGCTCGTATGGAAATCGCATCTTTGTAACACAACACCGCTCAGAGGCAATAGTCACGTAGGCAAAACTGATCCAATATTTCATATAGTGAATTTGGGCTACCTCTAGTGAATCTCAGTGAATATTCCCCGACACGTGGTCGACCGCAATATTCGTCTATTAGTCTAATTTTCAGAGGTAAATATCAAGAACTACAAAATGAAGAACTACACGCAGAAAAATTTTTTGGGACCACTTTTCGATCTAGCTTGGTAACCGTCCATTATTGTGAGGGTCGTGGCCTGGGTTCCAATTTACTAAAGATGGCGGCCGATTCGAGTCAACACGTCGAGAGGAAGTCTGCTTTTGTAGATCCTATACATTTCACATTTCATGAAGGGAAAAGCTTCACATTTGTGAAAAGCGACGAAAACCATATGTCCTGAAGCAATCGATGCGACTAGAGGTCTGCAAAGTTGAAGATGTGGCGACAAAAAAGTGGTCCCAAAACATGTTGAAAACCACAGCGAGAGATATTTTGGGACCACTTTGGAGTTAGCGATTAAATTGAAGTTAAGGTAAGAAATCGTCAAAATCCTGTTGTATTTAAAAAGGGAGACATTTATTTCTGTGGACTGTTCAATACAATCATCCTCTCATTACTGCTAGCAGTAGCTGTACTGTGTATATATTAATAATAATAGTTTTTTTTTTTGATGGAGGTTTCCTTGTGTACTTTTTGTCAGTCGTGCATTTGCCTTTTTCCTTTTGAACACTTTGTTTTCTTGTTGATGGAGGCTCCCTTGATGCTGCTGTTGAAGTACTTCTTTTGTTGATTTCATTCTTGTTTTGCATAGGAACAGTTATGTCCATTGACAATGAATTTCTTATTATGTCCAGGACAAGGGAGTACCGAAAAGTAACCATCTCATCTTGAGTAAAATCAAGGGGCAATCCTAGGGAAATATGCTGTGCCCACTTGGCTACAAACACTCCACAGTCATCACTGTTGAGCTGCTGGGCAATTTCAGATGAGGGAATTACAAAATAGTTCCATTCATGCATGTTCAAATTCCTTTCTGTGATGGAGGCAGAACTCATTAGGAAATTGTTCATTCTAGAAAATGCCATCTTTGCGCCAGCACCATTGTACAATGAGTCCATGTAGATTGACATCTTCTCTTTTAAACTCACCACAACTAGGCACCAGTGTCTGCCATGGTTGAATGGTGCAAGAATCACCTCTGAATCTAGGATGCTGGTGTAGAGTTGGTGAAACTTGTACCTTTGAAATGTTTCTGTCGAGGGTGTTGCCATTCTCAAAAAGATGTCCGAGTTTAGGGTACTCACTTTGTTACCTACTGCCACAGCTCCCTCTTCAATGAGTAGAAAGATCTTGTTGAGGAGGAAGTTAGAAAGCCAGGAGCCTTCTTCTTCTTGTCCTGGCAGAAGCCTTTGGAGGTCTCCAACTTCCCAGCCTTGTGTTCGTGAGTGTTTTGGGATGGTGTGTCTCATGGTGACAAGAAGTTCTGCCTGCTCCTTTTCTGACTCACATATTGGAGTGTACTTAAGGCCTGCACAGCCCTGTGCTGTTCTACACACGGCAGGAGTTCGCACATCACACCATGGTTTTGTGACATAAAAAGAAGGGGGAGTGGCTTGTTGGATGTGGATAGTTTCCTGGCTGTCTGATGTTGAAAGATGTTTGGTGTAGGTATGAAGAGTGAAGGAACTCAACCCTTGTGACATTTCCACTACAGGGTCATCACAAACATCCCTTTCATAGAACAGCAAATATGCTTGTTGGTTAATAGCCTCAAATGCAGTACACTCTTTGATACGTGCATCATCTGCCTAATACCATAACCCATTACGCTTCATGTAACACACATAATGACCAGAGGAAAGCTTATTACCAATGTGCACTATAACGGCAACAAGCTTGTAAGATACTCTAGTGCTTTCTGTTGACTCAGAATCATCGGAGATACGTACTTCACAAAGTTTAAGTGTCTCGTCATATTTCACAGCGCTCTGGAACTTTTTACCATTGGAACTAAATCGTAACAGCTGTAGGCAGATTGTGGCAGGTAATTTACCAATGACCAACCTTTTCCAAGCCTCAGTATGGTCCTTGCAACTAATATTAAGGGGAGAGTGAAAAAGTGAATAGATTCTGAATAAGAGGAAAATAAGATATAAGGAAGTGTTCAGGGGAGCATTAATGTTACTCAATATGCAGAAACAACATGAAGTGGTGTGTAGTGGTTTCACTTGTATATATGATGGCCATTTAAATTTATTATTGGTTTGATTATTTTCAAACCAGTTTGATTGTTGCTTTCCTTTGTTTAAAATTATGGTAATGAAAACTAGAGACAAGGGGAATTAAAAATCAAACTGGTTTAAAAAATGTTGAACCAAACATAAAAGTAAACTATAACCTTAATAAAGGAAATGGTCAGCAAAAGACAGAAATATTGGCAAACACATTAAGACCATTTCAGATTAATTTGTAATTTATGGCTTTTAAAATTTATTAATGTCATATAATTTATGCCTGTGATACCTTGTAGGCTCTAACTTTATCCAACAAAAATGTATATTAAAATAATTTGTAAAAAAAACTAAAAACTAAAAATTATTTTTTATTAGTTATTTGATCCTAATTTACATGAACATTGAGGGATTTCATATTTCTATGATTTCTCTTTACTTTCAGTTTCCACACTTTTACATTCAAAAACTCATTAATAATTCATGAAGAAAATTCAAAAGAAATTAATGTTTAATGAGTGTCTTTATATCTGATAAAAACACGGCTAAACTTTACGTCCAATTTTCTGGGCCAAAATAGCTCAAATCTAAATATTGGTACGAGAATAAGTTGATCTACAGGAGAGTATTTTGAAGCCGTTCAATAAATTTGCTGTTCATGTTTTATCGAGTCAAAAACACTCCGCTGCGTCTCATGTTTTAAACTTGATAAAACACTGCTGCTCATTTATTAAACATTACATACTTTCAACTCATCTCTGTGGGTCAGAATATAAAAATTTACAGGCTCTTAGTAAGGTTTAATCATTTGATCTGATCAAGGTGCCAGAGAGCTTTTGATTCATAAGTGTACGAGACATTAATAACATACTTGTAACACATGTATGGTGTCTCCAGCTGTACTGGTTTGCTGTTAGCCTCAATTAGTTGCTGCAAGCTATTGTCCTATTGGAAAAAGATGTGCCTTAGAAATTGCATTCAGCACTGAGATGTATGGGAAATCAGTAGCAGTGCTGTCATCAAGATGTGTGAAGTCATAACAGTTGCCTGGTACCTACCATCAGTAATTGATAGTAGGTACCATAATTATTATTGTTGCACTATAATAGCCCTTTTGATGGTTAACTCTTCTCATTTGCATTTGTGAAACATGAAAGTGAGGCAATTTGATATTTCTGCCTGAAATCACCTCTCACATCAACGTTGTTTTTTTTTATTATAAGCTAAATATGGAGAGTGAAAATGGTATTTATTGAAAGTCAAAGTATCAGATGAACTTGAATCTCTTTCTGACAGAAAGTCCTGTCATTTTTACTTGTCAACTGAACAGATGATTACTGATCTTTTGGACTACTGTAGCTGCATATAACTAATTTATTTGAATCACACTGATCACACAGGTCATACCTTGATAAGATGAAGATGAAGAAGTGTTTCCATAGTAGAGTTGCAAGTCACATTGTTGCACCTCAAGCATACTACTTCACTTCTCAGATTGAAAAAAAATATTTTAAGAAATGACAGATCAATGTGTTTGGGAATGAAACCATTGATTTGGCATTCACTGGCTCTGTAACCCAACACGCGACAAAATTCTTGATAAAACTCAGCAGCACACTGCTGTTGCCCTTTCTGAAACCTGCAGTTGATGCTTGGAAGCATGCCCATGAGAGAGGCAGGATGAACTAATCCAGGAGCAGTCTTGTAGGCACTGATAAAGGATTTGGTGCTGCATACAATGCAGGGCTTTCCTGTGGAAAGTTAACTGTTATGTTGGTATTGACAGGCAACTTTTTATGTGACTTTTTGCACTTGCAGGCACCAGTTTGAAGAGTTTTAAAGATGGTGGAAAAAAGTTCAAATATCCTCACATCAAGGCAGGGCAAATCAATTAAATACATGAAACTTCATCAATCAAGCTTTCAACTTTATTTTTTGTAAGAAAATAAATTTATTTTGTAAATTCTACAACAGTTATTTAGGGTAATAAACTCCTTTACAGATTATGGGTATGTTTGTAATTTTTCAATTCTTGATTGCCAATTAACTGTAATAACATTTGTTTTATTTATATAATACGACAACCCCTCCCCCTCCCCTCCCTCTGTTACAGGCCTGCAGTCTGGGTATGAAATCTGTGTTCTGAATTTTAAAATTTCAAGGATAATGCTATAAAACATGGAGATACAACAATGGGGTGGGGTGGGTAGTATACTTCTTACCTGCTTTTTTGGCAGAACATTTCTCTTTGTTATGTTGAATGCTTTCAAGACCCTTTGAAAACCTTTCTACTGAAAGCACAGCTTGCAAAACACTATTTGCAAAGCAGGTATTATTCAAATTCTGAATGCCTCGTGGTGTTAGACACATGGTTAATGCACCAAGTTATTAAAACGGAGGAAGGTAAACTACTAGTGGACCAACGAGTGATCAAGTCGCAAGGGAAACGTTCTGCAGTCAGTCGCTGACAGAAGGTTGAGCAGAAAGACCCGCGCGAAATTCCCGCCAAAAAAAGCTTAAATACGTCAGTAGCCTAAGTTGGAAAACAAATGTCTCAAATTTCACTCCAAAGTGGTCCCAAAATATCTCTCGCTGTGGTTGTCAACATGTTTTGGGACCACTTTTTTGTCGCCACATCTTCAACTTTGCAGACCTCTAGTCGCATCGATTGCTTCAGGACACATAGTTTTCGTCGCTTTTCACAAATGTGAAGCTTTTCCCTTCATGAAATGTGAAATGTATAGGATCTACAAAAGCAGACTTCCTCTCGACGTGTTGACTCGAATCGGCCGCCATCTTTAGTAAATTGGAACCCAGGCCACGACCCTCACAATAATGGACGGTTACCAAGCTAGATCGAAAAGTGGTCCCAAAAAATTTTTCTGCTTTCCGCAGCACACGGCAGAAACAACAAACACGAGTGCTAGGCTTGCATACGCTTTGAAGCGAAACTGATTTCGGTGTTATTTCAGAGGTTTAGTGTAAAAGATTTATTTATGGCAACCCCTTGTACTTCCGAGAGTTAAGGGTTGGCATATTTTCAGGCGCTTTGACATCCGAAGAAAAGCAAAAAAAAAAAAAAAAAAAAAAAAAAAAACAGTTTCTGAGGATATCACTCTGCTAATTAATTTTCTGTTAATGTGAGTAGAGACAATGCCGCTAATTCCGGTGTTCAAACTGGGCACTTGGCTACAGGTAATAGTATTGCGCGACAATTTTTGGCTAAAGTTAATTGAGTGTTAGATGTTCTTGCATGTTTGTTAACTCGTTAACGTCTCGTACTGGAAAAGCATGTTTAGGAGACCTGTTAAATTCAATATGCTTCATATGAGAACAGCTGAAGAGTTACTTGACGAGGTTTTATCATCAGCCTCTTAAACGACAACCTAAACATGTGTGGTATATACTAAATATATGCTGTATTCATTAGTTTACGCCAGTGTATGACAAGGACAGGTTTTGATTTTACGATTTAGACCCTTTTCAATATCTGGATGGCATAATTTTATTCGATCTCAAATGAAAATTTCCTGATTTTAATTAATTAAATTGAACCATTGACCAAAATGTACGCTTTACACTATTTATAAAAAACACGCCATACTCAGTTAAGTTTAAATTCAACTTTAATTATCATATTTTAAAGTGTATATGACACGAAAAATATTTTCTGCTTATTTGAAAGGCCTTTCAAAATACAGAAGAATTGCGTTTTTCTTTTCGAAATATCTTTTTTCGTTTCTGAGATATTGTCATTTTTGTATTATGCAAATTAGATCAGTGATGACGTCATAAGATTTGCAACCAAAAAATGGTAAAATACTGAATAAACAATATCTCTAAAACCATTAAAGCAGTGGTCTTGGAACTTGGCACCACCAATGTGCATCACAAAAGAAACAAAATGACACCCGTAAGGCTGTTGCCATGAGAACAGTTTTGCCGCTGGTGCTGTCTCAATAAAAACTGAAATTCCCAGTTTTTGTCTTAACCAAGAACCATCTAGCGCAGCCAATCTGATGCTGGGAATTAAAACAATATGGGAACAATGACTGTTCCAAGCAGGACCCTTTTTCTCACTTAAGAGGCTATAAATGGGGATATTTGTTTTTTTGACAGAGAGAGACTGGAGCTGAAAGGGTTGCTATGGCAACAATTCTAAGGGTGTCATTTTGTTGCTTTTGTGATGCACATTGGTAGTGCCAAGTTTCAAGGACACTGCTTCAATATTTCCAGAGATATTTTTTATTCAGTATTTACCATTTTTCAGTTGCAAATCTTATGACGTCATCACTGATCTAATTTGCATAATACAAAAATGACAATATCTCAGAAACGAAAAAAGATATTTCGAAAAGAAAAACGCCATTCTTCTGTATTTCGAAAGGCCTTTCAAATAAGCGGAAAATATTTTTCATGTCATATACACTTTAAAAAGCTTACAAATATAACGAAAAGTACCTTTCCCCCTCAAGTCTAACGGATTTTACTATTGCGCACGTCTTCCTTATTCTTCATTCTGTTAAGTATAGATGGAAGTATTCAAATAAATGAGAGCGTTGTCTTAGTTTCGTCAACAGGCAATGTCGCCTCTTAAATCATCAAAGTTGATGTGACCCCATCCGCCCGAGCTGAAGTCAACTAGTTTGACGCGTGCGGTCTGGCCAATAAAGGCTTTGACATCCCAGGTCTTACGAGTCATGGTTTCGTGGCAATTACCAGTTTCTGTTTTGACAACCTGCAAAATGAAGTATAATGATAACTACAGAAGCCTTAAACAGCATTTAAGCGAGAACCAAAAAAAAAAAAAACAAACAAACAAACAAAACAAAACAAAACAAAACAAAAACCGTGCAGCGCGAAATTAAAATATTTTTTTTCTGGGAAATTTTAAGTGTAGATTGTTTTATTAGTCCTTATGTTGTAGTGAAGTTGTGTTTTTAATACAGAATATCGCTCTTAGACCCAAATCTGGCCTGCTTTTTCTTAGTGTTTTTTTTTCTTACTCAGAGCGGGTTAAAGAGGTAATGTTTACCTTGTTGTCGATGATCAGTTCTGCACGAACTGTATTTATATCACAGCCTCCGCCAATCAGAAACGTGATGGAATCGCCTTGAATGGTGAAGAATGAGGAAGTAAGAGTTCCTTGGGGTCCGTCTCCTTGAGTGTTCCCGGCTGGTGCTGCCTCGGAGGGTCTGTTCTCGTATCCGCCAATCCACCAGTCTCCCTGTTGATTGGCAGGTTGTCCTCTGTTGCGAGCTGTAGGGTTATCACCATAGGTCGGCTGATTGTTAAACGCAGTACCAGTCCGCTCCCAGCAAGCGATTCCGTCTTCAAAGTCAAACCAGCAAGCTTTAGAGAAAAAAGGAGATATGTTCTGTAGTTAAGCAGTTGTAATTTAATGATGTAATGTCGCGAAGTGCAATGTTCTGTAGTTCTTCCAATTCGTGCCTGATTTTGCGATGGTGTTTTGTAATAATGGAATTGCTTCGAAAATTTGTACATAGCTATGAATATTACATGTTATTAAAGCTTGCAATAGACCAATATTTCTAGGGAAATAACCCCCCCCCCCCCCCCCCCTCCCCTCCCCCGTGTGCTGATGTACCCTAAAGAATTTCCGAAACGTCGCTGAACAATAAAAAAACTGCGTAAAAATTTACCTTTTTTTTTTCGTTTCCCTGAATGACAGACTTAACAGGAAACGCTGAAAGTGCATTTATCTAGAATCAGTTCCAGCGCACACATGGTCTTGGCGTGAGTTTCTGCGTCGCGGCAAATTGAGAAAAGCTTTTCTAATTTCAAATAAGGTTTTCCAAGTAAATGTTGAATGAAAAGATATCCATACGTTATTAATAAAATCCAAGCCCTCTCGCTAAAGCACCTTCTTTCAAACTGTAGTAGGCTGGAAATCCATTTTAATGATCCACCTTCGGTAAATATTCATTGTGATCGGTTATTAGGGTTTTATTATCTATTTTTATTATTACATAGACAAAAGAAAGACATTAAACCAACGTTAATTATTCGTCTTTTATTCGAGTAGTTGGGCGCAGTGCTGCTATGTCGGAGAGCGTCAGTTTACTAGTACAATAAAACATAGGTTTTTGACCAATCAACGTGCCCGTATTATCTGTGTTAGCTTATGATTAACGATATTAAGCTAGTCCTAGATTCTACAACATTTTGTTCTATAAACAATGAAAAATTATCATTTTACAGTTAAACGGCACGACACCTTTTGAGACCAATTTTGAACCAAGAACATTATCCTTTTTGTAATACTCCTTTGAGTATAGAAAATATCGATGGAACACATAGCCTGTTCGAGGACAGAGCTCCTGTTGCTACATGCAAAGGAAGGAGAAAATCTAACGACTAAATGTTCTGCAAATATATAAAATCCGATTTATTAGGCGTTTTTATATCCAGCCGTGGCAACGAAACACACGTCAACTGAACTATTAAAATACAACAGGCTATCTTTTTATCTTTTGTCTTGCTCATTTTGGAGACCCAGGGATCACGATTTTGGAAACATTAAAAATGCAGCACAGGTATTGAAAACTGTGTTCAACCACCTTAAATACCGCGCGATTATAGTAAATGAAAAATACAACATTACGTAAAATTCTTCTCTTTTTCCTGAATGAACTCGTTTGGGTGTCAGCAGTAGATTGCGAGTTTTTTTTTAATACGATATATAAACAATGTGTGATGTTCATAATGGATTGAAATTTGGCAAGATGAGTAAGAAAGTCTAATATTTCACGAAAATGTTTAAAAAAATGAAAATCAAAAATTTGATCACAAAGGCTTTTTAAAACGTGGCTCTGAAACGTCTCCTTGGAATTAATGTGTGCACATTATCATGATTATTGAGGCATCCTAACTTCCGTCTACTTTATATGTTAAGCCGTTGTTATTTTTTTCCCTTTTAAGAACTCTATCACAAAATAAAAAGGCAGCATTTTCTACCAATCTAAATTAACCGGGATAATCCTGTAGAGGAATAAAAACATGACATTTTCTCACCATTAAACGCCGCTCCTGAGATGCAGCAGGGCAGGAGGGCGAGGACGAGTAAGCCCACAAGATGCATCTTGACTTCACTCTACAGCAAACAGGAAAAAAACTCCTGATGATAACGTCGAGAGGACTTTAATCTGGAAGTCGCTAACTAACTTGCAAAAGGTCAAGTCTGCATACGAGCCTAGTGGCCAATCACGTCGGAAGTTATCGCGGTTCTGTAACATGAAGCGACTAGGACGTTTTCTACTCTCCCCTGGATGGGATGAGCACATTTTTTTTAAAGAATTTGCAGAAACTTGTGGACAGTCCTATTCATAAAATAATGACCACTTCCTTATATCGGTGAGTAAAGTCGGGAAATATTTAATACCGCGCGGGTATGGTAAACGAAAATGCAACATTACCTAAAATTCTCCTCTTTGTCCTAAATGAACTCTTTGAGTGTCAGCAGTAGACTACAAGTTTTGCTATTTTTATATATTGTTTATAGACAATGTGTGAACGCCAAGCCGCCAATGTTTACATTTTAATTACCAAAGACCTATCAATAACCGTTTTATGGATTACGAAGACGCATGTTTTCAAACGCAAAAATATCAAACAGAGCCTGATGGAACTATCATCTCAAGCGTGTCTTTCCGAATTCTAAAAGGTTGTTTTTAAGACAGCCCAACAGCTGAAAAATCAACCGCCGACGCCAGTTAATAAATAATTTTGACATATGCAAACAGTTCTGGGAAAGTAAGAATTAGAGCCAGCTGTGTTGAAAAACAGATATGCCAACTCCATTGTGCTTATTACCACATGTAATAATTAGAGTTTTTTCATGCACAAGTAAATCTTTGAATACATCGAGTAGTAGACCTGAACATTACAAAGTACAAACTGTTTAACCATGGAAATAAATGTCAATTAGTGGAAAAAAAATCCTTTATAGAGTGCTTTCATGTAAGTCTTCAAGAGTATCTAGATGCAATGATGAAATAGCACCGCATCTGTTAACAAAACTATCGTCCAAACGATACGTTGAAACTGTGTTCTAGGTGGATTGCCAAAGACCTTTAAATTACTTACGTTAAAAGCGAGATTAAAGCCCGTCATCACATACCCATTTTGTAATTTGAAGCGGAATATATTTTACCTCGTTTTCCAACAATTTCGCCTTCACACGCATCTTTTGCGAATTGTTTACGCCTGTCCACACATGTCAGTTTCTGTTTGAAAAGGGGCACGGCCGCCATTAATCAACCTTGTTCTTTCATGTCTTGATTAATGGCGGCCGAAAATTCTCGGAAATAAAATGACTTCTGATGTTCATTTACCTACTAGAAGATGGGTTTCCATGTTCTATAAGAAAATAATGCACGCTTGAGGTCTAGAAAAGCTGCTAGTGGATGCCCGAGCCGTTAGGCGAGGGCATTCAGCTGCTTTTCTAGACCTCAAAAGTGCATTATTTTCTTATAGGACATAGGAAAACCATCTTCTAGTGGGTTTAGAATAGAGCATAGAAATGAAAATAAAATAAAAAAAATACTTTTGCGCGCGCGTGCTGATCTGTCTGAATGAACAAACGCTACGCCAAGAAACCTGACGACAGCAATCAAATCCAATTTATGCTGTTTCAACAACTTGTCCACGTCTTCACCTTCCCAGTCACCGAAACTTAATTCAGTGAACTGTTTTTAGCGGCCATAATATAATTAAGAAAACAAAATGATAACTTTAAAAGATTGTTGCCGCCATTTTTTTGAATTCTTAACGCAGGAAAAGTTGCATCCGGGCTACCGGGCTTCTATAGTTTTCAGCTATGTTCTATAAAAAATAATGCCCGCTAGAATTCCATTGCGTGTATACAGCGGCTATTTTCTAAAATGGAATAGAACTTGGCAAAATAAGTCTATCACAAAATAAAAAGGCAGCATTTCCTACCTATGGGGTGTTGTAGGTAATAGCTTTTGTTTCAGTGAATTGTATGTAGCTTTTCTGTTGAAAAAAAAACAAATAAAACAACTAGGGCTCAGGCTAAATCAGATGGACGTGAGAAGAAAACTAGTGCGGACCAATCAGCTTACAAACAGGCTCTTGGTCACTGAATGAGTTTAACTTGTCGCATTACTTTGTTTTGACCAACGGAACGAGATTCTTTAAATTTTACGATCTTAATTAACCGGGGGGTTCCTGAAGAGTTCCTACCAGCATCGGACAAACTTTAAAAGCCGGCAACAGCCGAAAAATCAGTTTAGTCATATTCTCATGGTAGGTAGACCTCTATGAGAAACAAACCACTGCATGGTTGATTTGGCCCAATATCGATTTATTTTGGAGAAAATCGATGATAATCGAATTTGGTCAAAATGACTCTTTTGGACCTCAAACGTTAGGGCGAATTTATTTTAAAGCTTCGCGTAACGAAAAGAGACATTCTACGCCAATAAAAACCACAAAATATAATAAAGAACAACTTCGACATAAATAATAACAGCAATTTGGTCCTTTCGTGTCTCTTTACTTCTTTATTTACCTCAATAATTTAATTTATTCGACCTATTTTTTACTTGATAAAATGTAGTCAAAATTAAAGCATTATTTAAGTATGTGCTACATAAAATAATTGGCTGCTAATCTGGTTTTCCGAAGACGAAATGTTGTTCTTTTCAAATCTTTAAAAGGGTTTTTGGGGTAAATGATTGAAAGCGACAACCTCAAATTTCGAAGTTGGACAAAATGCGCCATTTTGGCCGTGCCGAGCAGTCCTCTTAATTAATTCATTATGTACACAAACACGCACAACTTGAAATGTTTCTTGCTTTACATTCAATACACAACGAAGTTAGCTTGAAAAGATCTTGCCATGATGCAGGAAAAAAAATAAACGGCTTTAGTCCTGTATTTGAAGCACTATTCGCGAAAAAGAAGGATGTCTTCAACATAGCTTAATCATCCGCTAGTCATCTTTGTCGAAGCAAACGTCGGTGATGTTTGATGTGAGACTTCTCTGCTACCATTTAGTTAAAACTAGACTTAAATGAAGGGATACTTGCTTGAAGGTCATTTTTGAATTGAACTGAAATCCATATGCAAGCACGTTCCGTTAAACATAAGCAACATAATATAGTTGATAACCAAAGGTAGATCAAGCATGATATTTCAACATAATGTTCGCTAAGAAGATAAAAACTTTAAAAGTTCAAAGGCTATTATATACATAAGTTAAAATGTAAAACCGAACGTTTTCGACTAAAAGTCATCAACCCTGATGATGACTTTTAGTCGAGAACGTTCGGTTTTACATTTTAACTTATGTATATAATAGCCTTTGAACTTTTAAAGCATGATATTTGCATATATTAAAATGGCGGTCTTTATATAAGAATTTGAATGGCAGCCGAGAAGTCTCACATCAAACATCGCCAAACAGAAGTTTGCTTCGACGAGCGATGAATTATGCTATGTTGAAGATATCCTTTTTTCGCGAACAGTGCCTCAAACACAGGACTGAAGCCGTTTATGTTGGTCCTGGCAACATCAAGGCAGATCTTTACAGGTTAACTTTGTTGTGAGGTCTTTTTGTGCTGAATGTAAAGCGAGAAACATTTCAAGTTGTGCGTGTTTGTGTACATATTGAGGACTGCTCGACACCGCCGAAATGGGGCATTTTGTCCAACCAATTTGATTTCGTCGCGCTCGATCATTTCCCCCAAAACACTTTAGAGATTTAAAAAGAACATCATTTCGTCTTCTGAAAACCAGATTTTCAGCCAATTATTTATGTAGCACATACTTAAATAATGCTCTAGTTTTGACCTACATTTTATCTAGTGAAAAATGGGTCGGAATACATTAATTTATTGTGGGTAAACAAAGAGACACGAAAGGACCAAATTGCTGTCATTATTTATTTCGAAGTTGTTCTTAAATATATATATATATTTTTTATTGGCGTAGAATGTTTAATTCAGTTACGCCACCCTTTAAAATTCGCCCTAAATTTTGAGGTTCAAAAGAGTAATTTTGACCAAATTCAATCATTATCGATTTTCTCCAAAGTAAATCGATATTGGGCCAAACCAACCGTGCAGTGATTTGTTTCTCATAGAGGCCTACCTACCATGAGAATATAAGCCGAATTTGAAAATGTGTGGTAAATGGTGACATGTACTCTTTAACGCCTCCCGTGAGATGCAGCGGGGCAGGAAAGCGAGGACGAGGAAGCCCACAAGATGCATCTTGACTTCACTCTACAGCAAACAGGTAAAAAACTTCTGATGATAACGTCGAGAGTACTTTAATCTGGACGTCGCTAACTAACTTGGAAAAAGGTCAAGCAATGACGACGGCGACGCCAAGGACAACGCCTGGTGAAAAATGAATTTATATTTTACTCTAGAATCTCGCGATTATTCAGATGTATTCAGCGTATCTGTCGGTTTAATAACTGGCTCAAGCTAAATGTGTAAAGAGAGCGTTCAACTCCAAATAGAAAAATCAAAAATTTGCCGTCGTGGTTCACGTTGTCCAGAATACGCAGAATTGGGTCCTTTCACGTTGTTGTTTTTGCAGAGAACGGCTAGGAAATGTATCAAGATTTCAAACGCACGTGCAGAGCTATTGTTCTGCTCATTAAACCTTTTGTTTGGTGACGTTCTCGTTGCCGTTGCCGTCGTAGTTTGCTTAAGCTCCCTATTTAGTGTCTGGGGCGGCGGGCATCAGGTCGGAAGTTATCCCGGTTTCCGTAACATGAAGCGACTAGGACGTTTTCTACTCTCCCCTGGATGGGATGAGCATCTTTTTTTTTTAAGAATTTGGAGCAACTTGTGGATATTCCTATTCATAAATAATGACCGCTTCCTTATATCGGTCAGTAAAGTGGAAAAAATATTTAATACCGCGCGAGTATGGTAAACGAAAAATGCAACATTGCCTAAAATTCTTCTCTTTTTCCTGAATGAACTCTTTGGGTGTCAGCAGTAGACTGCGAGTGTTTTTTTTTTTTTAAGAGGGCAATATGTCGTTAATAAACAATGTGTGACCGCCAAGCCGCCAATGTTTACCTTTTAATTACCAAAGACCTATCAATATCCGTTTTACTACTAAATTTGTTAGGAACTCTGGCGTGGGTTATGAAGATGCATGTTTTCAAACGCAAAAATATCAAACAGAGCCTGATGGAACTATTATCTCGAACGCGCGTTTCCAAATTCTAAAAGGTTGCTTCCAAGACAGCCAAACAGTGCATGAGCATAGTGAAATAATAATACGGACACATACGAAATTTAAAACTGGATTAAATTTTATCACGCTTTTCCATTCCCTTTACTAGGTAACGGTGAAACGCCACGAAGGAAACACCTTAAAACAAATGCCAATTGTTTTTTTTTTTACGTTTATCGTTTGTAATTCCTTCTTATCTTCAACAGTAGTAGTCATTCTTGCACATGTTTTGTTTATTATTACTTATCTTTCTCTCTTAAGTATGACGACTATTATTTAAAGAACTATTTTATTTTCAGCGCCCAAAAAATGGCCCTAAAACTTCGTGACATTGGTCCTTTAAAGAGTTGAACGGACTTTCTCTTTCGAATAAAACCCGAGTAACGCGCATAGAAAGCCAGTTATAAGTGCAATCCCGTTATGTAAAATTCATTTCCTAAAAGTGAAAAAAAAAAAAAGAGAAATACGCGAATGTAGATAGATAATGTTCCATGCTCGGTTTACTTTAGTTAATTGTGAAGGGCAACACAAAAATGCAGATAACCTGTGCTATAATGGAATAATCTATTGTTCTATCGCAACTTTCTTGACATTGAGAAACCTTGCGAGTATTCAGATATTTTCTTGTTTTCAATAACGCTTTATCGATTAAGGTTTAGCGATGAAGGTTAAACGTGTGGATAACAACGCTAGTAAAATTTGTAATAACGCGTTCCGAGAAAAACAATCCGAGATAGCCGGCGCGTAGGTTGTCTGGGTAGTCCAACTTAAGTCAAACAAACTATTTTCATGTAGTCACATTACAACTAACATTCCACTACACTGATCTTCAGTTATGAAACTTCTAGTTTTCAATTACAAGAATTTAACTTTAAAACTTTTTACCGAGAAAGGTAGCTTGTGGATAACATCGCCAGTAAAATTTGTAATGACGAGTTCCGAGAAAGCAACCCGAGATAGCCCGCGTGTCGGTTGTTTAGAAAGTCCATTAGTCAAACGAACATGTTCGGTTTACTTTAGTGTATTGTGAAAGGCCGCACTAAAATGCAGATAACCTGTGCTATAATGGAATCTATTGTTCTATCGCAGAAACTTTCTGAGTATTCAGATACTTTCTACTTTTCAATGACACTTTATCGGTGAAGGTTAAGCGTATGGATAACATCGCCAGTAAAATTTTTAATAACGAGTTCCGTCAGAGTAAGACAATCTCAAATAGCCGGCGCGTAGTTTGTTAAGGAAGTCCACCTAGTCGAAAAGTCGCATTACAACTTACTTTCCACTAAACTTATCTCCAGTTATGAAACAGTCGAAACTCAATGCGATACGAACATTCAACAAGGACAAAGTTTGGAAACTTCAAAGCTAGCGCTTTGGAAGCTGTACCTTAAACCATCATAATTATATATTTGCATTGCCGGATGAAAAAAACCACTGAACATTGTAAGCTAGGCTACAAGGTATAAGGGGGTTTGCATTTATTCTCACGATAAATTAAATTACCTCACGTTAGGAGTGAACTTTATATTGTTTTGTGGCGAACACACGTTTTGGTGAATGGCGAAAGGGAAATCTACGAACACGTACACGCAGCTCTATGTCAGTTTCTCGTGTCGTCGGTAATTTGAATTAACATATGTATTAATGTAAACCGATATTATTCCCGTAATCAAACCGGAGTTCCTATTGGTTAATAACAAAGAAACTTTCTGAAAATCGAGAAAGTTTCTGAAGATTCAGATAGTTTCTGGTTACCATGATGATATAAGCCGTTTTTTCGGTTCAATGCTCAGTGGATTCTGATTGGTTAATAGCCAGAAACTTTCTGATATTTCAGAAAGTATCGCTAATTTCAGAAACTTTCGCAAAAATGAGATAGTTTCTTCATTCCAGATTGTTTTGGCGCATTCCAGATTGTTTTGGCACTATGTTATTTTGATTATTGATGGCCCCCAGCCGATATCCGGGGGCGTTTTGGGAGTCCTGAAGGAGTCTTGTTATGAATGGCGTGACCAAGGTGACGTGGAATATTCTTGGCTGCACACTGCGAACTAAAGGATTCCTCCAAACTGCTCAAGGAAAAAAAAAATTCGGGCGAAAACTCATTCTAACAATACAGTGGCGTTCAATGGCGTATTCAACACTGAAAAGTATGAAATGGTACAATTGTAGAATGTATCAGAATAACAGATGTACTTTCGGTATCTAAAAAATCGAACAATGGCACGTATTGAACAAACGTGTCACGTCATGTACTGACCACAGCACGACATGATAACGTACGTGTACGCTTCAAACCTCGTAGCATTCACGCAATAGAAGCCAAACGTTCTGGATTTGCCTAAGATTCCTGGGTATTGCTTCAAAGTGTGTTTTACCGAAATATGATGAAAATCGTTCAGGTTTTTGCAAGAATTTAGAGATTTCGTGACATTTTTGTGAAATTTCAAAACTCACGATATCCATCCTTTGTTATAATTTTTTAGTTAATTATTAACTTTTTTGTTAACTATATTAAAAAACGTTCATAGTCCAGTCCAGAGTCCAGTCCAAAGTCCAGTCCAGGGTCCAGTCCAGGGTCCAGTCCAGAGTCCAGTCCAAAGTCCAGTCCAGGGTCCAGTCCAGGGTCCAGTCCAGGGTCCAGTCCAGGGTCCAGTCCAGAGTCCAGTCCAGAGTCCAGTCCATGTTTTCCAGCTGGCCAAATATATCTGCTAATTTAATTATGTCAACTTAATTAAATGGAACTTTTGGCTGGCTGCCGGAATTTCAGACTTATCACAATTTAGATATTGTTGGTCAATAAATAACCTGATGACAGCTTTGTTTGGAAACGTTTCCAATTTTTCAAATTATCATGTATTTTCCATTCCAAACGCCTGCACAGGAAATCTTGCAGATAAAGAAATAGACTGTTACGAAGTGAAGCTGGGCACACCTTGACATCAATCTTTGTTATATTTTCAAATCACACTGCATCGGGCAATTCTGTTGTCGTTTTCATCACAGTGTCTATCATGCATTGACCTCGATCTCAATGATTGCTTTGTTTTCCGGAGAGTGACAAAACAGTTTTAACCAGTTCACTCAAACAGAAGATGTTTCAGATCCATTGTTCCATCAAGTTTTTCTATAGCCAGGGAGTATTAACAAATGAATATTTTCACGCCAACTATTCATCCCTGCCGTACTTTTGGTTTCTGTTTGTTTTTGCAAACTCAGAGCATAAGTTTCTGTGTTTGAGGTTCTGTACAAAACTGTAGCTGTGACGTATTGTTTTTCTATGATTAATGGTCAATTCAATCGATGTGAAAGAGTATACTGTAAGAAAATACCGAGCTGAAGCTTGAATGACCTCACTTACCCCAGCTGGCACAGACAGACAGAGCTATTTGAACGAGAGTGTTCTCATAAACATCATGCGTGCACAAACGTGGTTCTATTTTACCTTTTCCCTTGCGATTCT
Source organism: Meandrina meandrites (assembly GCA_963693305.1). NCBI lineage: Eukaryota > Metazoa > Cnidaria > Anthozoa > Scleractinia > Meandrinidae > Meandrina > Meandrina meandrites. The sequence continues at coordinate 47,688,066 of OY855903.1, forward strand.
TGTATCGCTAAACGGGATTTACGCCGGCCCGTTAAACGGAGCTGGATTGGATTCAGCGCAAGCCATCGTTACGAACGACTACGAAGACGTAAGTCTTTACCCCGAGGAAGCAGTTGAAACTACTTTGAGACAGATGCAAACTGCGTTGAATCAGATGCGAGAGAAGTTAGAATCAGTGGAGGAAAGATTGAATGCCCTGGAGAAACCAGGTATATCTGAGTGTAGCGAGTTGAAAACAGCGTACTATGATCGTCTTTGACGTTCTTTTGGTGTGCAGGACCCCCATTAGAGGGTAGCAAAGGTTTTAGGCGCGATAAGGGAAAAAGCTAGACCGTGACGCGTGAAAATAGAGAGAAAAGAAGACCGTGATGCGTAAAAATAGAGAGAAGAGAAGGGGAATTCCTGTATTTTTTGTTTCAAGTATACGTGACACGTGAATTTGGCTAAAAATTAAAAAGTGTGCGTGAAACGCTATCACGACCTCCCCCCTCCACCTCCCCCCCCCCCCCCCCCCTCCATCCCTTGTTACCCTCCCATTACTGTACAGTTTCTGTAGTTCGGTATCTAGAAGTGAACAGTTGCAGCTATTTTAAGGTTGCTGTGCCTAGCGTGATATTTAGTTTGATGAGTTTTACAACAATAAGCAGCAATCAACCGTCTACCAATATATCTGTAGCTTCACATTTGATCTAACAGCTTAGGGTACAAAAACATGATCAGCTCAATCAAAAGAAAAATGAGATGTTACAAAATAAAAAGGTGCGGTGAGAAATGACGGATATAATTAAGATAAAAGTGCAAAAACAAAAACAGGATGATTAAATGTCATCACGTTTATTCATGCCATTAAGGTCAAAAGTTGGGCTCTATCGGAACGTACTCGTTTACGTCTTTTAAGGCATCTAATATTTATTTACTCCTGTTCACACGAGTGTGATAAAGAGAAATTGAATCGTAAGCGCTTGAATATTTTTCAAACGAGGACATGTAAGCAAAGATAGTTGTCGTTTTATTCACCGTTTGATCAATTTTCAGTCAGGGGAAAAAGTAAGCTTTTGCTCGGCTGCCACAATTTCAAGCACAGTATTGTATCTTTGCAGAAGTGAAACGAGTAATCGGAATTTGGAGAATGTATGTAAATATTGACTTGATGACAACTTTGGCAATTCAAAGCCTAAAAAACAAGAACCAAAAAACCTCTGCATTCACAGCTAGAACATAAACAACTGACACAATGCAAAATTTATTACAAGTCAACGGAGCCAAACGCCACTAAGGGAAATCACGCAGCGGTCGGTTGCCTTAGCGGACTCGTCCCCACTCGTCACTCTCAACATGTACAAGGCGAGAATCGAGGGAGATTGCACGAAAATCGAGTACACGGTCCGATGCTCTCGAAAGCGACACCGAATAGACAAGAGAGGCGCCTGGCGCCGATAAGGTTGACAGACAAATGAGAAAAACGTCTGTCTGATTTTCTTTTTTTTTACCACAGTTCATCGCTTGTTTTGACCTTCTTTTAACACAATGCGTTGCATGTAATGATTTCGTTTCTGTGGAAAAAAGGAATAATATATATGTTTGGGAACAGTGCAGTCCTTGTCGAACACCACGTCACGTCATATTACGACCCATCACATTACATCACGTGACATCTCGTCTTATATCACGTTAAAATTTCACGTCACATCAAGTCCCATCAAAGCAAATCACATCCCAGCACATCACATCACATCACGTCACGTCACGTCAAATCAGACCACATCACATCACGGCGCATCACGCAACCTCGTTACATCAAATAGAGCTTCGTGACTCCTCTGTGTGTTGCATTGCCTTGTATTCTTGAGCAGAGAATAATAAGAAAAAATAGAGAACACATCTCCTCATTTTTCTTAAGGTTGCAAGGTTGACATTGAAGGCCGAAACATTCCAGGACTTAGGATAAACTAACTCATAGCAAGGGATCTAATTTACGATCTGCTCTTTAGCAAATTTTACCCGTACACCTGAGTCTACATGCAAGTTTGACTTTGAAGACGGAATCGATGGCTGGGAGAAGACTGGTACAGCGTTTAACAATCAGCCGACCTATGGTGATAACCCTACAGCGCGCAACAGAGGACAACCTGCCAATCAACAAGGGGACTGGTGGATTGGAGGAGCGGAGGACCGACCTTCCAAAACAGCTCCGGCTGGGAGAGTTCAACTTGATCCTCCACAAGGAACTCTAACTTCCCCATTTTTTACCATCACCGGCAGATACATCTCTTTCCTGATTGGCGGAGGTTGTGATATAAAAACAGTTCGTGCAGAGCTGATCATCGCCGACAGGGTAGGCACCCAATAATCCTGACATTATGCAATCATTACCACAAACAATAAAACAAAACGACGAATGAAAGACTGTTTTAATGAACAGCACAGACCAGTCTACAACCCAGTTAGGAGCTCCAAGTCCACTTCAGTATCAGAGCATTTCCATGCTAACGATCATTCCACGAAAGGCGTTACACTCATACCAGTGTACGAAAAGCCAGGGAAACACACCTCATTGATAGAGGTCACGTTCTTGAACCGCTTAGCACGAGTAAGAAAAATGAAATGTACTGCTATTCTCCCCGTTAACATCGATTTTTATTATCGTGTTACGCATTGTTCTATTCTTAGTTCAAGTTGCTTATGTAACGTTTTCTGTTATGTTAACGTTCACTCTTTTTTCATTGTATCATGTTATCATAGTATACCTTACCTTACCTTACCTTACCTTACCTTACCTTACCTTACCTTACCTTACCTTACCTTACCTTACCTTACCTTACCTTACCTTACCTTACCTTACCTTACCTTACCTTACCTTACCTTACCTTACCTTACCTTACCTTACCTTACCTTACCTAACCTTACCTTACCTTACTTTACAGTTGTACTAATTTTTTCAGGTTGTCAAAACAGCGACGGGCAGTTGCCTTGAAACGATGGCTCCTAACATCTGGTACGTGGCAGCCTTTACTGGCTTTAGTGCACGCGTTAGACTGGTTGACTTCAGCTCGGGCCCATGGGGTCACATCAATTTTGACGATCTGAGGGGTGACATTAGCTGCGGACGAAACTGAGGCAGATTGTTTTTTTTTATTATTTGCAAAGCTCCGTTAAATACTTGAACGGTATGAAAAAGTGCAAAGTAGATGCAGTAGTAAAATGCGTTAGACTAAGGAGAATTTATAAGGCTTTTTAAATACTGCTTGTAAGCTGTTTAAAATGTGGGAAATAAATCGTGAAACGTAACTGATGTTGGTGCCATTTTGTGACTGGATGTAAGACTGTAAGACGGAAATACTGTTTTGTGGCTATTGCAAGATGAGAGCGTTAGACTGACTGTTCTAACTTTGTGATAGCGTATGGAGAAGTGGGAGTTTACCTATAACATAATTTTTTTGCTGTACTTGATAAACACCTGAAAGAAGACCACAAGCTGCAACGAGATGGTGCTCATCAGGAACATAAAACTAAACTTACGACTAGCTAGTAGGAACATGTGCAGCTATCTAAAGTTTCCGAGTCGTCTGTCCATTTCAATTTCTCGTTTATTTCCTTCTTTTCCTTAGAAACAAGGCGGTAACGAGCCGAAAGCAGTTTTCGCCGTGAGGCTGCTTCATGTACTTACGCTCCAGGACATCAAATATAATTTCCTGACGATGTTCACATAAAAACGCATAAAATGGCGTTGAAATTTTCTACAAATCTTCCACAGACAACTTTTCAATCCAAATAGTTGTTCAATACCGTTATTGTGAGGTTTACAAGCCTCACAAGGTCGAGCGAAACGGATTTTCTTCTACTTTGAAAAGTGTTAGTTGGGATCAGAAATCAACTTGCCGCACTTCCACAGAAGTGTGTCAACGGCCCTTAACTCGCAATCAGATTCCGCTCTCGCCAAACTCTTTGCAAAACGATGGTTTATTACAACATGCGTATGTTTGTCAGGAATACAAATAATTGTTGCGCTGAGAGGGTGGAAATTCTGAAAGCAATCTTAAGGTGTTACGCAAGATTATATGGGATAGCCGCATCTTTTGAATATATCCTTAGTAATAATCGAGTGACTTCTACCAAACTTTTAACTTGAGCAAATACTTTAAAATACTTGGATAAATCAGCCACTTCCTCTTTTCGAAGTGTTTTGAAAAGCTCTTTTAATCCCTCCCGTTATCCGAGAGGGAACTTCTCGGAAAGTTTGTTGCCTGTTTTTCGTCAGGTTCTGCAAGCGCTCTTTCCTTATTTGCACGATGTCAAATTAAAAAAAAAAAAAAATGTCGGGTCCAAACCAACCAAACCAACCAAAAAGACTAATCGCTTTTATACAGAAACTCGTACACCAATCAGTTACAATACTGCACTCTTGATGATATCGCCATTTACAATTAACATTTTTTATGTTCATTCCATGATCATGAGCGCGCGTTAGACCTGAGGCAATTAATACCCAACGAGGGCGTAGCGCGATTTGGTTATAATCACCTCATATCCAAGAATTGCGAATGGAATAACAGTTTTTGCAAATAATCACTTCAGTCACTGTCGTAGAAATTTTTAAGAACACTGCATGCATTACTTCGCTTTTTGTTGCGTTAAGTTTGACCTAAACCAAGCGAGTGCATGGAAGGCGGCAAAGTCGTTGGCGCGTTTGTCACTGTGTAAGCCGAATAAAACACGGGAATAAAGCAAGTATGAGAAAGTACTTCTTCGTTAATATTCCTGGGTCAATCTCCTCAAAAGTTGTCGTTATCTTGTTAAATCATGACAAACGGTGCTGGTTAACAGGAAGATTCCAAGCAATTGCAGACCCTGAAACACTGCATTCCATTTATACGTCAAATCGAGCAGGGATTTACTTGCAAATCCAGTGATCCAGTGGTCGCGTTGGCCTAATGCCTAGTGCGCTGGACTCCGGATCGAGCGGCCCAGGTGTATAAAATGGTACCGACGAATTTACTGCTGGGGGTAGCCCTGCCATTCACTAGCATTCCATCCAGGGGGAGTAGAAATACTCCTAGTCGATTTATGCTACAAAACCCGGAATAGGCATCGGCCTGATGGGAAACTAGGCCCCAACGCAGACTTAACTCTACCTACCTACCTACCTACCTACCTACCTACCTACCTACCTACCTGGTAAAGAAACTTTATTTATACACGGTTTGGGTTTAAAGCTAGAAGCTTGTGGGGCAGTGAATATGAAACAAATACTAAATAAACATAACATGGTTAAAAATCCCAATTGGCAGTTGGCAGACCAGTTGGCTATTTACAAGCATAACCGAGGAGTTGAACTCGGGACAATCGAGAACAAACCCATATAGTGGTCAGAATGGGACTTGAACCCGGGATCTCCGGATTTCAAGTCCGGCGCTCTAACCACTCCGCCGCGCTGCCTCCTACCAGAGATCCCACCCCGCGGTTGGTCAAACTGAGTGGAAAATCATTGTGTTTAAACGAAGCTGAGCTCAGAAACGATGAATCTCACTGAAGGAAAGGACAAAAGAACGAGACATTTGACATTTATTGTTCACAAATTTACGTAATTTCTTGTTTTTATGCTTTAAATGAGTGATGAAAAAACAATTATTACTTTATTTCTAAAGAGTATGCAAGTTACAACACATTTAGTCATTCCAAAACCACTTTGCGCAGCTTTGTGCCATTCAACAGATGCAATATGGAACAAATAACGTTATGCAAACATGACGAAATCAGCCTCAACCTGACTCGCAACTAATGTCGCCTTTCAGGTCATCGAAGTTAATGTGGCCCCATTCGTCTGAGCTGAAGTCAACCAGTCTTACACGAGCACGTTGGCCAATGAAAGCTGCCACATCCCAGGTCTTTAGGATCATTGTCTCAGTGCAGTCACCGGTCTCGTTTCTGACGGGCTGCAAAAAACCGAAAGTTTCCATTGAAGTCTCCATCCTACGCATGTAACCATGTCGCCCTGACCCTCCAGGTTGGGGTTGACCGATTGAAACCCGGATCATTTTCTTAACGAAAATAAAAACTCTAAAAAAACAACCCATCCTTGGAAAACAGGGATTTGTCACAGCATGTATGACTCCTGGATGAGAAAGCCGCCACAACAATATGAGATTATGCAGTCCGCTCATACAATAACATTACAGTTTAGTTCATCACTATCGTCAATTGTTGACGGGCGTTCAATCCCATAGACCATTAGACCCTTAGCAATTCATCTATCAGTCAGTTAACCGTTTCATTTAAAAAGTAGTTTCTGTAGATGCTAAAGTGAGTTATATAATAAAATCGAAACTCGTGTTTTTATCAAAGAACTCACAAAAATAGCCAGAATTGATAGTTTCCGGATTCGCGTTGAAATCAAAATAACAGTCTTTATTTCGGACTCATTTCATGTCGTGTTAACTTATCAAAACACTGATCAAAAAATTAGAATAAACGTGGTTTTAATATCTAGGGATTAATCACTGCAGTCATCAATCGAAAATTATCACATCCGAACATGTCGGAAGATAAAACGCGTTACAAGTCAAAAATCTCCTAAAGTGACGAATCTGGGAAGTTTTCCTAAACGTAAACTTGATAAGCAGGAAGCCTACCTGACCATTGATGAGTAACTCTGCGCGGACAGAATCAACATCGCAGCCTCCGCCAATCAGGAACGAGATGTTCTGTTCCATGATGGTAAAGGATGGGGAAAGAAGAGTTCCTTGGCGATGGTCACCTTGTATATATCCGGCTGAAGCACATATGCAGGGTCGATCCTCCGCTCCTCCAATCCACCAGTCCCCTTGTTGATTGGCAGGTTGTTGTCTCTGGCGAGCTGTAGGGTTATCACCGTATGTCGGCTGGTTGTTAAACACTGTACCAGTCTTCTCCCAACCATCGATTCCGTCTTCGAAATCAAACTTGCAAGCTAGAAAGAGCACGGAAAGGAATCGCTTAATTTGGGCACAGGTTTTCGAGGAACTCTTCACCAGGATCAGATCGTAAGCATCATTACAGGCGACACCAATATTTGAGGTATTAATCAATGCTACACACGTGGGTCTTGAGTTGTGATCTAAATAAAGTTATTTTAACGGTTTTCTCCTTATCACATAGCCGCGTGTAATAGATCTGCAGGCGTATGGTCAACTGGAAGGCCACATTTCTTTCTTGACAAGTGATCTTAAATCAGTTAACATTACACTGAATATGACATTAGTCACAGGGTCACTACAGAATGGACCGTCACTATAGCAACAGCCATCGACTTTTGGAAAAATGCTCTGCAGTATTCAGGGAATAAATCTCTTAAAGTAGAAAGTAGGAATGATGTTGCTTACACCAGTACCTTCACAGTGAGTCCCAGCAAATCCTGGTTTGCAAACACAGTGGTAGGTTTTCCCTGCAAGGTGACCAGGAACACATGCGCCATTGTTCTGACACGGATTCTTTTGGCATGGATGCTAAAAGTTAAAAAAAATAAAAAATAAAAATAAAAACATTAGCGCTAATCGTATGCCCCCCAAAATATAACAACACGCAATAACATATGTATTAAGGCGTTTTTTGTAACGTTCGTTTACAGCATATTTTAGTTATTATTCACTTCCATGGAAAATTGTAGCTAGGCACGCGAATGTGCTATATATGATGTTCTTTGCTAGTTGTATTCATTTCCTGAAGAAGTCACAGTTAGAGACGAAACGCGTCGGAAATAAACGACAAGCTTACAACCACAAGAAGTCTTTCCTTGTGCTGCTCACTAGTCTTCGTTAAAAAAAAAAAAAAAAAAAAAAAAAAAATCTGCCTCCAATCTTCGTAGTGGACGTCTCAGAAAACAAAAAAGATGAGTTCAGAGGTGTTTATTAGTCGTCACCATAAAATATTGAATTAAATAATGATTGATGGCAGCAAAAGTGAACTTCCTTTTTGTGTCAGATCATGCTTAATAAAGATCGAAAAAAAAAATTGTTTGCAGGAAGGTGTTGTTAGAAAAAAATTGTTTGCAGAGGTGCATAGATAAAAAAAAAAAGTTTGCAGAGAGAGATTTTTCATCCTCCCCCCGCTCCAGAAAAATAATGGTCCGTCCCTTATATCGGGAACGGGACTTTCCGTTTTGCAAAGTCGTGATTGGTCTATCTCAAGTGGATTTCGATAGCCGGATCACTACCAGCGGTCTAAATTGCACTGTATCTATGTGTTGCTGCCGTTAGATGGGCAGTCATTTTCTTGTGACTGACATTAGCGACTTTAATTTAAACAAAAAAAAATTAAAGCCAAGATATATGACATTGAAACCCGGTAGAATTGACGCGTGTATTTTAAAATCGTACGGACTGCGCGCAAAGAAAGTGACAGTGAGGCTGCCCCGAGGACCTTTGATCAATATTTTTCAAGAAACTGCGATCGCTTTTACTACCACTTGCAAACAAAAAAACAAGGTTTTCACGCATTTTTTTAAGAGCTGATTTACTCTATGTAGCTTATTGATCAGGTACATCATGCCCTTATAGTAGATCAGTAGATCAGTAGATGGGAAAATTAATCGAATCGATGGATCAATGGATCATTGCTTGTGTAGATCGAGCGATCTGTGGGTCAATACGGATAAATTGATCAATGGATCGAACATAGCAAGAGATTTTGACTATCATATGTATTATTTCCCATGTACGATAACAAAAAATGTTGCCGTTGGCTTTCTTCATAGCATATCGATCGTGCAAAATTTCAGCTTTCTCGATTTCGAAGTTTTCTGTTTACATAGTTGTTATGATAGTATCGAGCTCTCAAAAAAGTACATAATGCCACATAATTCCATCCGCAATTCCTTTTCTAGTGTAAATTTTACATTCACCTAACAAAAAGAAGTCTTTCAGAAGACAATCTAAAATGTCATGTATGGTGCCTGTTTGCATTCAATGAAGACACTTTAACCTAATGAGCATTCATAATGGGTCACCTCCACTCTACTTCCCGTCCACCTGCCTGCATAAGGTTGATCAATTTACAAAGTTAAATTTTCGCCCAACACCGAAATCGCCAAACTTACTTTCACGCCAGTAATAAGGATTTCTCAAGATAAGGTCTCTCATGGTTAAAAGAATGATTAAAACGTTGCTTATGATATAGTTACCTTAAAACGTAACGCCTTCTTGTTTATAAAAAATCGAGTTCCCCTTGATGAGAGACGACAGTACTTTGAAGTTAGGCTTTAATTAACCCGTTTAAGTTTACATGTTTCTTCTGCCGTTTTCAGTGCAAATGTTGCAGGAGATGCATAAAAAAACTAGTAAATTATTTAGTTACCTTAAAGAACATGGAAAACGTAACGCCTTCTTCGTCAAAAATGGCGTTTTCGTCGACGAGAGAGATACCGTGCTTGTTCAACTCACAAGTTCCTTTGCCGTCTTTCTTGGAAGTCTGGAAGTTTGTGGAAGTGCACCACTCGGTTTTCATACATACATGGCTGCACGATGGCAAACTGGGCGAGTCAAAACGTTTAATAACATGACCCTGAAGTCGCTTATTTTCCTTCATCGTGAAGTAAGCTGAAGGAGGAAACGCGGAGTTTCCTTTGGCGACGAAAACTTGAAAGAGGATAAGCAGCAGAAGGTTTCTAACTTCCATCTCTTACAAGAGTCAACAGACAATGCGAGGTTTAATCAATTTTTTTACGGTTGTTAAGAGCCAATGTTACCAACGGTCAGACAAAAGACGGCAAGTGTCGAAAAATGGATTTCGCTTATATTCTTACCATACGTAGGTCTTTGTGAGAAACAAATACCAGCATACTTAGTTTGGCTGAATATCGATTTGTTTTCGAGAAAATCGATAATCCTTGAAAACCGCCATATTGCCACTTTCGGAGCTCAAAATTTATGCCGAGTTTCGTAGCTTTCCGTGAAAAAATAAAGCACTCTGGAAGGAAAATACCGGCCAAATGTTGTAGAATGACATCAAATAAGTACGTGGAAAGCAATTTTAGTCCTTCGTGTCCTTTTATTTACAAAATATAATTAAATTTATTTGACACACTTTTAATAGGGTTCAAAATTGGTCAAACTTATCGTCTAATTTAAGTATGTGCGAAGCGAAATAATTGGACAAAAATTCGGTATTTGCAACTCAAAGGACTGTTCTTTACGACTTTAGAAGGATTAGCTGGGGAAATGATTTCGTGCGATGTTTTCGAATTTCGAAGTTGCCTAAAATTCGTCAATTAGTAATCGTGGAGATACCGCCGTTTATGTAAACATTTCACGCAAAGGTTGAATTCTTCCCGACGCGAACTTAACTGTGTCTAATAAAAACGTAGACATGCTTACCTTGATGTTGCTGAAGCATTTTAAGCGTTGTATTCTTCATTCACGATAAAACCCAAGCCTGCGGTGAAGTTAGTTAAACGATTTTCTTGACGCCATGTGTCATTAATGGACGTATACAAAACATGGACCCGGGTCCATGGACCACCCCTGTGGACCCGGTCCATGGACCACCCCATGGACCCGGTCCATGGACCACCTCTGTGGACCCGGTCCATGGACCACCCCCAGCTGAGCCTGTTTTTCATTGTATACATGTACATGGAAACAGACAGACACAAACCATGGACCCAGGTCTATGGACAACCTTATAGACCACCCTGGTCCATGGACCACCTGATGGACCACGCCTTATTTTCAAAAGCAAATTATACCTGTCAGTGTAAAGGTTAGACTGGGGACATGGTATAGAACTCAGACTTATGACAGTCAATATCCAGTTCCTGCTTTCTAATATGTAATTGAAGCTTTTGCCAGTTATGATGGGCAAGCAGGGGCTGGTTTTGGTGTTCTCCTCATGGATTTTGCTCGATATTATTTTTCATACAATCGCTGAAGTACAACAGAACATACTACCCTATCATTGTTACATGTATGATGGGATGCAAAATATCTAGTGCTTATCTGTTAGATTCGTTGCCAACAAAGTTTAGCTTTAAATACATATGCTATTAAGAAATACCGAAAATAAAGTTGACCTAGTGGAGTGTCACCATTTTGATCAGACAAAACAAAAGTGAGGTCAGACATCATATTAAAGTACTGCTTGATATGTGAGCCTGCTAATCTAATGCGTTGTTAACGGAGAACATTGGTGTTTGCACTCGAAAGCAAAAAAAAAAAGTTGTGCAGACATTTTGTCCAACCACTGTTGGAATTTCATCGGACATTGGCAAATTGTGTTCTGCCAATGTCCAAAGTCTGACTGTTATTTTCCGCCCTGAATCCACCATACTGTGGAACCCACATATATTGTGCATGAACATGTATGATGAAAATCAGGCCCAGGGGTGGTCCATGGACCAGGTCCATGAAAGTGGTCCATGGACCCGGTCCATGGACCCGGTCCACGGTCCACAGGGTGGTCCATGGACCGGGTCCACAGGGGTGGTCCATGGACCTGGGTCCATGTTTTGTATACGTCCGTCATTAATTTCCTCGTCTTGAAGTGACATCTCTTTTTCATTCGTTCTTGAAAATTAAACACTCCAGTCTCAAGTGATCAACGTAACAGCCATGCATAGTATTTTTGCTTTAAATCAGCTTCGAACTGAGAAGCAGAGGAAGATAAACCGGTTCAGGAGATAAACCGTCATTTCAAAAACCGCCATTTGTCCCGTGGCGGCTAATTTATTCACAAGGACAATTTCACCTGAAATTGACAACCACTGCCGTGACAAAGTAAGAAGCAAGCACCGTACCTTTTTGGTATCTGGTTAAGGTATTTTGTTGCTATTATTTTAATTTGAGCTTAAAATTGCACACAGTTGGACTGACCAGAAAAAGAAATTTAAGTCAGTTCAAATAGACCACCGTTTGCAAAATGGTTGCGTGTAAACGCCTTTTACTTCTGTGCCGGAAGTGCTTCGCTTTTCCTTATTCAATTCATATCGTTATTTTCCAAGATCTTCCTTTTTAGATTAAAGCAACAAAGAGATAAAAAAGCTTTATTGCTGCCGTTTGATCACTCTACAGTCAATATTCAAGAATCATCCCGTGGAGTCCAGCCTGAATAAGTTTCAATAGGGGGATGCAGTGCATGGTGCAGTGCATGGGAGGGTGCCCAACATCAACATGGCCCTGGTAATTAGCCTTGTAATTCAGTGATGCACCATAGATGCGAAACACTTTAAATAACGAATACGTCTAGCCTGTGAGGCGGGAGTTGACATATTTCACGTTAGACGGATTGTCGCTGACTCTTTTTACATTGTTTCGTAGACGTTTCGGCTATAAATACTTAAGCCTAATAAATGCGAGTTCGTTGTTACGCGCTATTTGAATGTATCGCGAGGGTTGCCCGGGTGATCATAAGCGCTAATGGGGATACGAAATTGGTTCAAGTCCTGAGAAGGGTAATGTGTTAAGTCGTAACAGCGATACTTTTCACTTCAACAACAACTGTGGCAAACATAAGTGCAAAACGACAAGGCGACGACCTTGTATGCAACAAGGTTAGAGCATGGTGCTGGTAGTCGCTGGGAACGTTTCCAGTAAAATATTTAAGATCCTGCCTGATATGCGAGACTTTTGCAACTCAGTGGAGATGGATGTGTTCTTTCTTTCAGGGAAGCGAAAGCAACCATTAATTCAGCTACAAGACACTGACAAGAGAATTTTGTGGTCAGATGTAGTCAGTGCAAAGGAAATAAATGAGGTAAATTCAGGCCCTTAGGGTGGATTCTGTTGAGGGGGGTTCTTTTATGTTGTAGGAAGTATTTTAGCGCCGGAGCCTCTGGTGGGTCTTCGTGCTTGCCCTCACAGAAAAGTTTGCAAATTTGGGTTCTCTCATGTGCCATTTCCTGCATTTTAACATCATTTCTGAGGCGGGGTGCATTTTCATCAACATTTATTAAGTTGATAAAATCTTGTAAGACATCACATCAACTATAAATAAAAGCCAAAATAAATACAAAATATGTACATATGTACATGTTAAAATAGCAGGATAATTAAATAATAATTATTAATTATTAATATTTGCCTTCAATATTAGCTCTTTGGAAAGTAATTTTCATTCTAAAAAATTTCTGAAATGTGCAGAAATGAGTGTGTGGGTTTAGACAGTTTTAAAAACACAAATATTAAAATGCACAAGACTGATCAAAAGAATGATGAATTATGATGAATTATTTGAAAACGACCAATCAATCCAAAAGATTAGAACTTCTCACTATAGTGCCAAACTGTTGCGGCTTCCACCGATAAGGTAAGGAAGGTTGTCGTCCGTGTAATCGACCGCAGGCCCGTAACCAGGATTTTTTCTGGGGGGGTGCGTTTGAGCGCCTCTGGCGCGAAATTGCGAGCACCGAAGGCGCGAGCCCGTAGGGGGGTCTGGGGGTATCCCCCCCAGGAAATTTTGAAAAAATGGGCTATCTGAGGCCGCATTTCGTGCGTTTTGAAGACAGTTTGTTAAGAAACAAGGCAGATAAAGGTGAAGGTAGCAAGGACAATAATTCTTGTACATTTTTAAATTCAAAACGTAGTTTTAGAAACAGAGCCTTGTAAACATAATTTACAATTTATTTAACTAACAATGACGGCAGTTCTTTTAAAGGAAGACTGGAAAAAGATAGATATCTCTATTTCGTTGTCAAATGGTAATTACATAAATCAGCCTGAGTTGGTTTGCTGAGTATGAACGGCATTAGTTAGAATGTATCGTTAGAATCACACAATTTGGTCAAAAATATGCCACACGAATCTACAAATGGAAGACCCATTGAATGTAAATAGACTAAATAGACGAACAACAGAAATACCATTTCCCTTTATTAATTAATTAATTAATTAATTTATTTATTTACTTATTTATTTTTATACTTTTTTTCACAAGGAGCGGACTTCCAAGGCTCGTGGGGGGGGGGGGGGGGGGGGTTGCGGGCGCACCCGTCGCACCCCCCCTGGCTACGGGCCTGGACCGGTCACAGTCGTTTGATTGTTTCACAAAAGACGTCTATCTATGTAATGAGCAATGCCAAGGAACCAAAACGCGTTTGGTTATAAATGATAGTATTTTGTTGTCGAGGTTTTGTATTTATGCTAATGATTATTTTAGTCCTGAGGTAAGCAAAACCTATTTAATATGCCGGCCCACCTGATCGGAACAGCTATAGCCCAGATCATTATTTCCTGTGATACCAAAAGAAACACTACCGTTTTACTAGCTACTCTGGCAAAGGTGTGTAATATAATGCTAGTAGCAGGGAAAAATACGAAGTTAAGGTATTCTAGAGTTAAACGTCGTTGCGTTTTTTGAAACGTCGTGTGAATATAGAATGGTATTTATTTGCACATGCCTGAGCTGGCGTCACCACACGTCCAGCGAGTGGGGGTATTTGATGACATTCAATGTTCACGTTTCCCGATTCTCTGGGTGAGGTATAATACGGAATCATTGACTCACTTAAATCCGTTCTACAGCGGGTGATTATGACCACTCTGGGTATTTGTTTTGCTGACAGCCTAGAACAAATCAACGAGCTATGAAATGTGAAATGAAACTTGTACTAATGCAGTCTTTATATGTAATTGTTGTCTAAACGTTATGTGAACGCAGTACTATTTTCGCAAGTGAGGAGGCGGGGCAACTGCCTCACACCGCAGCTCAGGCGGGGACACCTTCTCCACTGCTAACCCCCCCCCCCCCCCCCCCCCCCCCCGATCATATTCAGGCTGGATTCTACAGGATGATCCTTGAGTATTGACAGACGGCCGATCTAACGGCAACAATAAGACTTTTATTTTATCTCTTTTTGCGTTTCAACTTAAAAAGGAAGTGCCATGATATGAATTTTAAAAGTGAGGAAAAGCGAAGCAACTCAACAGAAGAACTTCCGGCCCGGAAGTAAAAGGCGTTTACACGCTTTTGCAAACGGTGGTTTATTTGAACGATTGAAATTTCTTTATCTGCTCAGTCTACTAACTATGGTCCAGCTGTGTGTCATTTTAAGCTCAAATTTAAATAACAACAACAAAATACCTTAACTAGATACCAAAAAGGTACGGTGCTTGCTTCTTACTTTGTCACGGCAGTGGTTGTCAATTTCAGGTGAAATTGTCCTTGTGAATAAATTAGCTGCCTCGGGACAAATGGCGGCTTTTGAAATGAGGGTTTGCCACTGAACCGATTTATCTGCCTCTGCTTCTCAGTTCGAAGCTGATTTAAAGCAAAAATACTATGCATGGCTGTTACGTTGATCACTTGAGACTGGAGTGTTTAATTTTCAAGAACGAATGAAAAAGAGATGTCACTTCAAGACAAGGAAATTAATGACACATGGCGTCGAGAAAATCGGTTAACTAACTTCACCGCAGGCTTGGGTTTTATCGTGAATGAAGAATACAACGCTTAAAATGCTTCAGCAACATCAAGGTAAGCATGTCTACGTTTTTATTAGACACAGTTAAGTTCGCGTCGGGAAGAATTCAACCTTTGCGTGAAATGTTTACATAAACGGCGGTATCTCCACGATTACTAATTGACGAATTTTAGGCAACTTCGAAATTCGAAAACATCGCACGAAATCATTTCCCCAGCTAATCCTTCTAAAGTCGTAAAGAACAGTCCTTTGACTTGCAAATACCGAATTTTTGACCAATTATTTCGCTTCGCACATACTTAAATTAGACGATAAGTTTGACCAATTTTGAACCCTATTAAAAGTGGGTCAAATAAATTTAATTATATTTTGTAAATAAAAGGACACGAAGGACTAAAATTGCTTTCCACGTACTTATTTGATGTCATTCTACAACATTTGGCCGGCATTTTCCTTCCAGAGTGCTTTATTTTTTCACGGAAAGCTACGAAACTCGGCATAAATTTTGAGCTCCGAAAGTGGCAATATGGCGGTTTTCAAGGATTATCGATTTTCTCGAAAACAAATCGATATTCAGCCAAACTAAGTATGCTGGTATTTGTTTCTCACAAAGACCTACCTGTAGTAAGAATATAAGCGAAATCCATTTTTCGGCACTTGCCAAGAATTTTCGATATTGTTTGATTCTTGTGAACATGTGCTCTTAAAGCTCTTGGTAAATGTTAAAGGCCCGCAAATGATCCCGGGACCGCAAACGATGCCCAAATTGCACCGCAAATGATCCCTGTACCGGAAATGATTCCTGCAACTGATAACGCAGAAAAAAAGAGAATGGCGTGGATTCCATGAAAAGTCTATGGAAGTATAAATATATTTTAATCATCCTAAGTGACAATTAAAGGCAATAATCTCAGGCATGAAAGCAGAATGTAAACGTACTACGCAAAATAGCAAAATTAGCAGTGAAAGAGATAAATGATCATCGCAGTGAATTTCCAAATTAAGCAATTGGAATAAGCGGGGTTATACGGTGTATAAACGAAATGAATTAAAAACGAAATGAATTAATTACTTCCTGTAGACATGCGAACAAACTCCTTCAATTACTTGCATCATCATTCTCATGCAAATGAAACACATTTTGCATTTGAATGACCCGTTATTAATCATGGCTACCCAAAAAAACAGCAGAAAAGGGCACTTAAATGCGCAAGATATGACAGAAAAATTGGGCAATATTTCTAGTGAGCAAGAGATCCTTAAACAGCTATTTTCCAAAAGGGCGCTTACAGGAAGTGGTTTCCAATTTTTGTCTTATTGTTCATTTCAACATCAGTTATTACATAATTAAATAACGTAGGCAACGCAGCTGGAAAATCAAAAATATTTCGAAACAGCAAGCCGCTCAAGTAATATGAATGAACCCAAGTTTCACCGAGAAATCGGTTGAAAAGTTCTAAGTGAGGTATACATTGAAATAACTAAGTGTATTAAATTCTCAACCTCGGATAATGCAATTCTAGCTTTCTGATTGGTTCACTAGATCTCGGTTATCAGCCATTATACCTGCGTTTGACCTTATATGGGAAACGAGTGCGGCAAGTGCCGCTCAGTTTAAGAATTTTCCTGCGGGAGGCGAAAGTTCCATCAGAAAAATGGCAAATTTGGCGAGGTTTACAAGCTTATACAAGAAATAATCGACAGTGCCTTCCCTAAAACCACACTAATACCACAAAATGCCATAGTTGACTCAACTACGTAAAACTGAAAGGATTGATGCGAAATGTTTAATTAAAAATACTTGTAAATGTACAACAAAAGCGACTAAACGAAGAAGAAAAGCAGAAAATAATTTACGGGAAGACCAGACAACTGACACAATTTCATTCAGTGTTAAACGTAAATGTGGCTCAGCACTTCAGTTAAGTTTGTTACCTTTCAATCTTGATCTTGTCCTTTTATACTTCAATATACTTCATCGAATCTGAGTGCAATTTCGTTTCAGCATAATGTAGTACAGTAGTCTTGATGACAGCCGTTGAGCCGTAAACAAGTACAATATGTAAACACTTGCTTCGCTCGTCTTGCACAAGGCATATAATTTCCAGAAAAGCTATTGCTTCGGATCTTCCCGTAAACCTAAATTGTTGTCACAATTTTCCAGGATGAAAAGACGATTTACGAGGAGATTTTCCGAGGAAAATCTTCAGAAGAAAACTCTCTCGCTCGCTTTCCTCGCGTGTTTCATTCAACTCAAAAAGTGAACACCGCGCCACAAATTTTCCCGCCTCCTCATACTATCACTTCGTTTACATCGAAATGAAATGTCCAGTTGATTTATACTTAAGAAGAATTTAATAAAACAATTATTCCATTCGCCCTTGTTGGATACGAGTGGTTATAGCCAACTCGGCGCTTCGCGCCTCGTTGGCTATTTACCACCTCGTATCCAACGCGGGCTCATGGAATAATTGTTAAATAATAGTACAATTCCCGGTGCAGCGAGCAGCCAAGTAATTTACACATATTTCGCTGAAGAATTAGTTACTTAGAAACGCAACATCTGCGTGTAAAGCATCGCAAGAAGGAGAAGATATAACTCGATCAACTGAATCAGGAAAAAAGGTCAAAAACACTGTTGCATATCGAGTAGCTAACAATTTTCAAATATTATATTCTGAACGACCCAATACCTATTTTCCCAATACTTCATCTACAATTTTCCCAATATTTTAAATGCGAGTAAGTGTCGTAATTAATTTAATTATATCTTGCTTTCATTTTTATTCTTTAACAATTTCCTGTCTTCTGTTATTAAAATTTCAAAAAGGTTTCTATCTCTCTGACACAGCAGCTCCAAAATTTGCAACTACTATCGACTTCTGTGATCTGATGGATGGTAAACACTTCTTGTTATTCAGCTTTTTGCAATGGATGATGAATACTGGCGAAGTTTTTACCAACGAAGGAAACTCAATATCGTCTCGTTCAGTATACATCGTGACGCAGGAAAATGTGCGACTTACGGGCCATGTAGTCAAACGCTTTGAGTCGACCAGCTTGCCTTCTTGCAGTCATGCATGCGTGAAATCCAAGTGGTGTACTTCCACAAACTTTAAGTTGTCTCCCAAGAAAGACGCCAAAGGAACTTGTGAATTAAACAAGCACGACATCTCTCTCGTCAACGAAAATACAGCTTTTCACAAACAAGAAAACGTCACATTCTCCATGTCCTTCAAGGTAAATACTGTAACATATAAATTAATCAAAAATGATTAAGGTCGCGCGGGACACCATGAATAAATTCATAAGGCAAAATTTTGCTTGTCCTACATCTTTTAAAACGTTTTTATATCGGCTGTTTTAGGTGCGATTGAGCTGAAATTTTCCAAAAACATAATTGAATGATGGAGATTTACGAACACCGTCTTTGATTTGGTAGATTGCACTTTGCGGTGACGCTAGAGCGCTTTTAGTGCCAAATTGAAAATTCCATGATTTTTTGCCCAAGTTTGCAGATCGAGTAGAAGACAGCACTCTGGTTTTATCAAGAATGGATCAGTCAAAACCTCTAGTGTGTCATTTAATTTAGTTGAAATTTTTAATTTAAACTTTGCCAGCGAGTGAAAGTCGTTAAAATGTGCAAATTTGAATTTAACGCATTCTATCCTTTAAAAGCGCTCTTTTAGAATGTCGCTTCTGTCATGACACTCTACATTATTGTTTCTTAACCTCCCTGCAGTGCCAGCTCATGAAGTTTTAAATCTGCGCTGTATTCTTGGAAAAAAAAAAATTGTCGGAAAAGTCCAAACTTTAAGATTTCCGAAGGTGTTCCCATTAAAACACGAGTTCCAGGGGAGGTAATTATGGCAATTACATTTCATGCTTTAATGTTGATATCAGAAAGATATGATATGAAAGTTGAGTTCCACGTCAAAATGCAAGCCTTCTCTTAAATGGGTCTTCAAAAAAACTCCAATCTAGCATTTGCCAATTTTCACTGCTCTAGCAACGCATACTAACAAAAAAAATCGCTTTTCCGATATAAATGAAAAGAGAGCTTGTTGTAAGTCAGTTTAAAGCATTTTTCTACGTGTACGTGTCGAAATTTGTGCATTTGCAGTTTGTACAGTAAAAACTCATGTATAATCCGCACTCGTAGATAAGCCGCGAGTCGTTTTTTAACTGTAGCAGAACAAAGTGCGACAACAATTACACCTAGTACAAATTTCTGTTCATTTATACATAAATTCCACGCTACAAACAACGGCATTCAAATGTATGTACCATTTATAATCACCAATTGATCAGTAAATAGAGACAAACAATCTGCGAAAAGATTTGGCATCAAACACGTGCTATAAACTTTTTTTACCAAATTGCGTTCGCGTTACTTACCATTTCAACAAACGTGTAAATTTTTTACAAGCTTTATGTTCCTTTTTAAATCCTGTTTCTACACTCAGCTTCCAGGATCTTCCATTAAATAATAAAAAAAAAAAAAACGAAAGTAGCGAGGATTAAATAAACTTAAATAAACGATATTTTCACACTTGTTTGTGTTGATTTCGAAACCATAAGATCATATCTGCCGTTGTAAAATCTGGGATTTCAATAACAGTCATCAATAGCCAAGTATCACTCTCTAACTGACGAGATATTTCAAGAATAGGCCATTTCCGAGTTACTCTTTGCCTCTGTTTCAAAACGAGTCTACGTGCGAAACCATTCAAATGAAAATGAGTTTCATTTGCATGAAAATGGACCTGTAGGTGAAACTCATTTTCATTTGAATGGTTTCGCACGTAGACTCGATGTGAAACAGAGGCAAAGGGTAACTCGGAAATGGCCTATTACAATTGCATTCCCCATACTTTGCTTGGTTTTCGCTGGAAGCGAATTAGCCCCACTCCTCTCGCTTTCATGTACTCGACCCAACCTCTTTCGCGCGTTCCGCCGAAGAATAAAGAACTCCGTAAGTTTTTCAAAAATGATGTAAGCAAGCAGACGGTACGAGCCAGGGACTGTATCCCACGCAGTCGTTTTCAGGGGCGATAGAAGTAACTCTCCTCTCCACATGAGAAGTGAAATACGATCGCCCCTAAAAACGACTGCATGGGAGGCTACAGACTGTAAGCTTAATATCTTTTCACCAAAGCCTCTAACGCTTACGTTGAACAATAGTGGGTCGAACGTTATCGAGAAAAAGTCAAAGTTTCTCCTGTGAAGTATAAGCTCCAAGCGCTTTCTACATTTGCACTTTCAGTATTCAGCTCGTAGGCTCGTGTTATGGCAGTTTTGCACAACAGAAGCTTATATTATGATACCTATCGTTCTCCAATCCGGAAACGAAATATTATTTCTTTTTGAAATAGCTGCTTGTTAAGCTTGTTTTCATAGGTCCCATTTTAAGTTGTATAAACAACTGTTAATTAAACTAATTGCTGGAGTTCGTGCTTCTACAAGAATGCAGCAGATACAGTATTGTCGGTCCACTAAAAGACATAGATTAGAGTAACTTTCGTTCAAGGGAGCAAGACTTAGCCCTCATTAAAACTTCCCTATCAAAAAATTGGCTGTTTTCACGCTAGAAGACGGACAAATCGTCTAGACAGACACGTCGTCCGACGATTTGTTCGTCTACTGTGAAAACTAGACAGACAAATCATCTTGTATTGGTCGTCTTAAAAATAAAATCTCGTACAATATGAATTGAGCTTTCCTCGTATCTGTGTCGAAACGTCAGTCACAAAACAGTTCTTTTAAGAACTGCTCTCAGCCGGACGATCACACTATAACAACTTCACTTTTAGTTTTGTTGAACAAAAGTCCTGACAGCTTTCCAATTTGTTTAGTTTGAGTACATCCTTGCCTTTTCCCATGTCCTAATGTGAGGATTACATTTATCGATGACCTTCAAATTGGAAGATTTACAATTCATTTACCACTTCGTTTTAAAGGGGCTACGTCACGGGGATTTCGCAGATTTTTGGTCTAAACTGTTTTGAAATTTGTGGTAGGCAACTTAACCCATGATAAATCATTTTATCTTTGAACATATAAAGGAAGACATGACCTTAATTTGCAGAAAGAAATCAAACTTATGGTATAAAAATTGTTTTTTTTTTGACGACGCTCGGAAACAACATGAAACTTTTAGCCTTTATTTTTCTATTTAAAATCCATTTCCATCCAAGCCATCCGCAGCCAAACATGCTTGTTAACAGTTTCAGTGCTCTAATATAGCAATTGTTAATAAAAGTGGCCCATTATTTTTTAGGTTCATTCGCCTCAAAAATTAATATAAATTTTAGCTGCTCGAAGATCTGTTAAAATCCACGACAAAGCCCCTTTAATAAGCTATTTCCAAGTTGTCTTTTTTTATATATATGGGTTTGATTTGCAAGACAATGTGATCCCGTATATAAATGCTATAT
The DNA here is from genome assembly GCA_963693305.1 of Meandrina meandrites. NCBI lineage: Eukaryota > Metazoa > Cnidaria > Anthozoa > Scleractinia > Meandrinidae > Meandrina > Meandrina meandrites. The sequence continues at coordinate 47,709,888 of OY855903.1, forward strand.
ACACCCGTTATGAAACAAAAGACTAAAAGACATCTCGGAATCAGCTTAAATGCGTGGTGTAAGCGTTTTGACATTTTTGACATATAAAGAGCTTCAATTTACTTCCATTTTATTCATTTTCATGCAAATAAAACACATTTTGCATTTGAATGCTTTCGCACCAAAACTTGTTTTGAAACGGAATCAAAAGGTTCCTCGGAACCAGAGTATTTGATTAACTGGCAGATCACAAATCATTATTTGAATTTTCGCTTGAGGCAAGCATATAAGCTATCAGTATAGTATGGCAAATCACAAGGCAATGTTTAGGCAAATTTAGGTTGCGAGCAAAATGGACAAAATAATTGCGCTCGATGTATAAAGGATCACTTGATAAGCGACACCTGCTTGGCTTTAAATCTGTCAAACAGAAAGAGCGACACCATTAACAAAATTTATTTCGGAATATATTTGCTGCCTTTTGTTATTAATGTGCCAATAAAATATCTATCTATTTAACGCAGCAACTACCGACGTCTGTAAATAAACAGATAAATGGATAGTAAACACGTCTTGTTATTAAGCTTTTTGCAATGGATGATGAAAACCAGCGAAGTTTTCACCGACGAGGAAACTTCTGTATCTTCTCGTTCAAGATACATCATGACGAAGGAAAATATGCGATTTAATGGCCATGTATTAAAACGTTTTGAGTCGCCAAGTTTGCTTTCATGTAGTCATGCATGTATAAGAACCGAGTGGTGTACCTCGACAAATTTCAAGTTGCTTTCCAAGAAATACGACAAAGGAACTTGTGAGTTAAACAAGCACGACATCTCTCTCGTCAACGAAAATACAGGATTTCACCACCAAGAAGACGTCACATTCTCTATGTCCTTCAAGGTAAATACTGAAACATATCAAATAAGCCAAAATGATTAAGCCTAAACGTGGGTCTCCATAGTTAATTTTAATGGACTATTTAATTTTGAATTGAAGCGGTGACACAGCAAGTGCACTGGGGCAGCTGGTACTGCAAGAAGGATATTAAAAATATGTTTTTGTCAAGCCTCTAAGCGGAGCTCCACGGTCATTTACTTTGCCATTTATTTAAATCCGAATTTACGAGACGATATGATTTTCAAGCTAAGTAAAAAGACGGGCCTTAAGTCCGTGATCAACTGGAAACCATTATCTGGTCAGCGGTCAACTTCGAAAAAGTGACCTCGCTAAGCTCTACACCTGAGCCCGCGTTATGGTCAGGTGATACCGTTCAGCAGATACCTTGTTTTGACAGCTTTCAATTGACCATAATATGGATGCTCAAGATAAAAAATGAAAGTTAATGTTAACCAATTGCCTCGTGACTCCCCTTCGCCTCCCCAGAGTCTGTACAGGCGGACGCTCACGTGACAACCCAATTTTTTCGGCTTGGTGATTTTACCAAAATTCCCCATTACCCATGGTGCTTCGCTGGCGCGCTTCGCGCGCTGGAGCTCCGGTAATAGAGAGATTAAGCATGGCGTTTGTTTTTCCCACAAACGGCCAAAATTCCGCTTCAGCCGTCTGCCGTTTGGTGTTTGTGGAGAGATTACGCATGACGTTACACGGCAAACGGCAAAGGCGAGCTTGCCTTTCGTTTTGCTACCTTTTTATCGAATTCTAAAATATAATCCCTCAGAAAAATCGGTAAAAATCTCACAATCACGACGGACACCAGCCTACTCATTTCCGCATTAAAAACGGCAGACAGCAGAAGTGGAATTTTGGCCGTTCGCAGGAAAAACAAACGTCATGCTTAATCTTTCTTGTAGGCAGAAATAAGTAGGTTAAGTTTGTGTCAGTCGTTTCTGTGCAATTGTCCCCATTTTTTGAGGTATTTATGTTACAATTTGATAAAAAAAAAAGGTAAAAAAACAAAGAAAGGCAAGCCAGCGTTTGCCGTATAACAGCATGCTTAATCTCTTTGATAACAAATGTATTCACTCCGTTTTAAAGATGATATTCTGTGTAACTAATTCGCCCACCCTCCCAGCCCACTGCAACTTGGATTTTACACTGTGACTGTTGTCGTTTCCCCGAATTTCCCCCAATCTTAAATGGTGATTGTTGCAGCGTGTAATAGGATACTATAAAAATTACTATAAATACGATAAAAATTACAATATAACACGATCAAATTTCAATAAGTCAGCAAATGCTACTAATAAGATAAAAAGTCGCGTCACAGTTCGTTTCTTAATTTTCTTTTGAAAATAAGAACGGATTCAGATAACTTAAAAGCATTGTAAAAACTATCCCATATATATATATATATTTTTTTTTTTCTTCATATAAATCTTTGGGTGTTTTTAATAAAATAATTATTCCACTTGCGTTTGTTGGATATGAGACAGTTATAGCCAACTCATATCTAACGCGTGCTCATATGGAATAATCGTTAGTTCTGCTGAGATCGTCGTTATATTGAGGTTCATTAAATAATAATAGTAAAAAATTGGCTAGGTCGACGGTGGCTGTTTATTCTCTTTTTATTTATTTATTTTTAATATCTTATTTGTACACAATGATTTTATTTCTTTTATTACAAGTGTCCCAAATTAGTCTGTCAAAGACTAAATCCATTGAAACTTTAATAAAAATTTTACATACTTTTCTTACCAGCTGGCCTTTGAGAGATACATGACCTCACGGGTCATTATATTATATTTTATTTTATTTTTATTTTTTTCATTTTTCTCTAAACGATAAAATACGTATGAGTGTGACTAATCGTGTTGCCAAACTTTGCTTGAAATCTGTAGAGTTTTTGCATTGTTTCACACAATTTTTCGTTAGCTAAGGAAATGTTAGGGACTTCCATGTCTTATTTAAGGACCTAGTATGAAGTCACGCAATGGAAATAAATTTAGCTAAAACGCAAAAAAAGGAAACAATTCTAATTTTTAATAACACCCTGTAGATACCTTAAAAAAATAATGAGCATTAGTATTGGGTGATTGTTTACACTGAAATTTCGAATTGAATTGCATGAATTTATTCCGCGGATTAAAGTTAAGACCAAACATGCATTATTTTTCCATTCATTTCCTGTGAGTGACTTCACGCAAAACTTTTTAGTAAGAGTTGGAAGCCATTAACTTTCGCCATCCCTAACAAATTTTGCGTAAAGCCACAACTACAGATATATGACTCGACGTCTTATTAAAATCCACCTATGACAGGAATCAAGAAAGACTGTTGTAACAGAAATTCATTAAAACAATAAAAAAAAACAAACAGAAAATTTAATCACAAAATCAATCAATTAAATTTTCACAAAAAAAAAACAAAACAAAAAAAAAACATCGCTACCGTAGACAAGCTGTCACATAAAAATGTGTCCAAAGATGACTGACTATCCCATGTTGAAACGACTTTGCCTTTTAGTTGGTTGCTGCCTTATCTTTGTTTGTAACATGAGGCAAATTTATGCAGACTGTGAACAGTTGTTCCACCATCTTTTCATTCAGCGAACTTTCGTGATAGGCAATTGAAACTCGAAAGCCAAAGACCAGATCACTTACGAATGCCGATGTGAAACCAACGAATCATATCACAACCGTGTTACTATTACTACAAGCTAAACTAAGAAGGAAATTGATTTGGTTTGATTACCTTCGCATTTCGTTTTTCCTTTCGTTAGCGATGGCGGGTAGGCACGTTCTGTTATTTATCCTGTTGTCAGGGATGCTGAACACCGAAATTTTCGCCGTCAGAAAAAGCTCCACATCTTCTCGCTCAGCGTACTTCGTGACGAAGGAAAATAAGCGACTTAAAGGCCATGTTGTTAAACGTTTTGAGTCACCCAGTTTGTTATCGTGCAGTCATGCATGTATGAAAACCGAGTGGTGTACGTCCACGACCTTCAAGTTGTCTTCTAAGAAACACGACAAAGGAACTTGTGCTTTAAACAAACACATCTCCCTCGTCAACGAATACACATTTTTTCATGAACAAGAAGACGTTGCATTTTCCGTGCTCTTTAAGGTAACTAAATCAATAACCTATATAAAATTAACATGAAAATATCGATATCGTCGATATGGTCACGATAACTTTGGCGATTTCTATGCATAGCGAAAATTTAATTTTGTAAATTGAAGGCGGGTGGGCATAGCAAAAAGTGGATGTTCACAATCTGAAATTAACGTGTGACGACACATTGTTTATGACGGAAACCACTCTGCCCTTTGTAAGATCGAAGAGAAATTTACACCTGTCAAGAAATTAAGTGAATTTAGGCATGATTGAAAGCAAAGCAAACGCTGCAGTTGGCTGAAGCGCATTGTTACTGATACGGACTGGTACGCTGATACGCACCACACTCGCGTGCAGGCACTTGCAAACAATTGAGTGTAAATTCGAGTAGACTTAGCTTGTATAATTCGATCGTTTCCGATATAAGTCCTTTTCCAGGGATAGCTGCTGTCTTTCGAGAATGTTGCTGTGCTTTTTTTATATATTTTTAGCATCCGTGCAATACGAACCCGTGCCAGAACAATGGCGGATGTGTTCCTGATGACTTGGCAAGGAATACCTACCACTGTGTTTGCAAGCCGGGTTTTGCGGGAACTCACTGTGAAGGTACTGGTACAGAGCAGAACTAATTATCAAATAGACGTAATATCTCAAGTTTGGTTCCCATGGCGATGTACATCTGCATGCAATTTAATGTTTGGAAGGAATCATGGAAATAAAATATTGTTATTGTTGCCGCCTTTGTCATCAGAATACTCTTGTAGTTTCTATGATACGCTCCATAAGTGATATGATGCCATTTCGCTATGAAAGTCTACAGAGCCATCAAAATGCGAGGATGTACTGCACTTTACTATCCCGGTCTCACCAGTTATGTTCAGAAATAAGTGATTAAAAATTGATTTGTATGCGCTCGTGCAGTCGAATAAAAATTCCATCGAACTATTTACCTTTCATCGACTATAGTGTAGATAAAATTGAGTGAGATGTGTAACCAAATAACTCAAATGGAAGAGGCAGCCTGAAAAAGAAGTTTTAATTAATTAAACCATGATTGGTTCAATGATAAACATGGAAAAAATGGCATATCTACAAACTCAAACTGGATAGGAATTGTGTAGCTATTTGTTTGGTTATAAAATTGGCAAAATGCACAAACAAATGTCCAGGATAAACTGCCAAATTTGGCCATTATTGCTTAAATCGTTTTCTATAAGGTAAGTTTGAAATTAGTGAAATCAGTGAACAGAACCTATATCTTCTCGTCTCTCTTCCTTTTTGAAAGCTTGCAAGTTCGACTTCGAAGACGGAATTGATGGCTGGGAAAAGACTGGCACAGTGTTTAACAACCAGCCGACCTATGGAGATAACCCTACAGCTCGCAACAGAGGACAACCTGCCAATCAACAGGGAGACTGGTGGATTGGCGGATACGAGAACAGACCCTCCAAAACAGCACCGCCCGGGAAAACTCAAGACGACGGACCCCAAGGAACTCTTACTTCCCCATTGTTTAACATCAGGGGGCAGAACATATCCTTTCTGATTGGAGGAGGCTGTGATATAGCCTCTGTCCGCGCAGAATTAGTCATCGACGACCAGGTGAGCATCATATAGATCCATTTAAATTTACACTAAAAGGTAATTGAACTATTTACTTACTTGCTTGCTTGCTTGCTCAACATTGTTACTTTTGCAGGTTGTCAGGAAAGCGACAGGTAAATGCTCTGAGACCATGACTTACATGACCTGGGATGTGGCAGTTTATATTGGTCAACGCGCACGCGTGAGACTTGTTGACTTCAGCTCCGGTGGATGGGGTCACATCAACTTTGATGACCTGAGAGGCGACATTAGCTGCGAGCAAGACTAGAACTAATTACATAACGTTTGTTTTATTTTATAATTACGTCAGAAAAATGGCTAAAAATGCGTTATAGCCTTGAACGTTTTCTCCCTGAAAAATACTGTTTTAAAATATAATGTTGCAAACTTATCAATGCTTAACGACACCTATTTGAATTCTCGCGCTTTTCAATTGTGAAATACCCGTCCTGGCAGATAACGTTTGCATCAAATTCCCCTCTTTGCGGAGCTGGGGATTGGCGCAATCCAGCGTACGCAAAAAGATGGCGACTGGTACATTTACCTAAAATTTTTAATACGTGAAACCGTAAAAACACTCATAAAAACGCGCAGAGAAGCTCTAAAACCTTAAAATCCAGCATGAACAATGTTGTTAGTACGGGAATGATTTGCGCAAAAAATAGCTTTCTATCTGTCATATGAGCTGTGTTAGGTACGCAACGTATTGTGTCTAAATGTATCGCCGCCATCGTTTTTTTTTTTTTTTTTTTTTTTACGGAGGATTGGATATGTCTGATCCATAAAAGAAAAGAAGTGAACGTTGTATTCCATTCCATTTTAAGGCCTCTAGGGTTCTTCGATCTAAAGGGAGTCAAAACGTATGGAAGAAATCGTGACAACTATGTATCAGTCAAATCCGAAACCGATTAGATCACTATTGATCCAACGTATACCAGTAGGATCATCGTCCACGGTTGCTTGCTTGCTTGAACATTAAATTCCCCACTCTCGCGGGGTTTTAAAGAAAAGAAAGGATAGCCTGCAACAAAACTGGCAGAAAATCTACACTGAATACGCTATTTGTCTTTTAAATGATCATCCATGAGCTTTCACAAACAGGCTGTTCATTCTGCTAAAAATCGACTGGTCTTTTTTTTTTCTTTTTTACTGCCAATTCATATCATTTTATTTTAATAATTCAAGGGTTTGCTTAGAAACCAGTTATTTTTAATTATCAACTAAAATGACTGAAACGTTTTTGTAACGTCATCTCGAAGATTCGGTAAAAATGCTGTCTCTGACTAATAGGCCATTTCGGAGCTGCCCTTTAACTTCGAAATGGCTATTATATTTTCCTAAGAGAAATTATTTAAAATGTTTGTTTTCGTTTTGTAAAGAGAATTTCTTAAGGCATCTATTGAACAATTTATGTGCCTTTACCTAAAATAAAATAGGTGCTAAAATGGTCAGTAGAAATTTCAAAGTTTTATATAAGAGCCTTTAAGTTGTTTAAGGCTTAAGGAGCTTAAGGAACTGAATATAATTCTATCATTGACGCAATAAATGACAATTAAATGTGAAGGAAAGAAATTTTGAAGTGCAATCAAGTTGAATATATCAAAAACTCCCTGATCACAATTTAGGAATAAAGGAAATGCTCTTTAAAGAACCTTTCAATGATAAATTTAAAGGAAGAAAATTTTCTAGATGAATATTATGTATAATTATGGTGTTATCCAGTTCTAAAAATAAATAAATAAATAAATAAATAAACAAACAAATAAATAAATAAATAAATAAATAAATAAACAAATAAATAAATAAATAAATAAATAAACAAACAAACAAACAAACAAACAAACAAACAAATAAATAAATAAATAAATAAATAAATAAATAAATAAATAAATAAATAAATAAATAAAAGGTTTTCCTAATGGCTGCAAACTCATTTTTGGCATTTGATTGAGCAGATGTTATTATCTGGTCTTCTCTGTACGCTGATCATAGTGTTATATTTTCATTGGGGTACCCGTAAACAATGCCCAGGGTAAGATAAGATATATGGAAGAATCAGCCAGAGGCGATTGGGAGCGGGTAGCTCCCGGAAAGAAAGTAGGTTCATCGCTGCCGGGTGGAGGGTGGGTCGAAGCGAAGCAGGCAACGTCGCATTCGAAGACAGAACACGGAGAAGCGAGTCTTGAAGCCCTTATAACTAGCCAGAGGAATGTGATTACGTAATACGTTCCCACGCCGCTGAATGCGTGAAAACAGGGATAAAAGGGGCATTGTATACGAGTCCCCTAGGGAGAATATTATTTTTTCTTTTTCATGCATCAAGTGGACAGACATTCTTTTGACTCCCAGACGTTATTTAAGGCGATTATCGAGAAAGGGTAATGCTTATCAAAATTGTGCTTAATGATGTATGGGCTCTTGACACCAAGACTTGCACACTTCAAAGACCACCTGATGCATAAGGGAATATTTATAATGGTAAATGTTATGTCAATTTCTCCATGCCAACCATGCTCAACTTTAATTTTTTTTTTTTTAACTTAAGTCCTGACAGTTTTTCAGATGGTCTTGTTCATTTAAAATGTATTTTGGTTGAGTTTTCTTTAAATTTCGCTCTCATCCAGGGGTGCTTACCATTTGTCGGAAAGAACCGGTTGGAATGAACATTGATTAATGGTAAGGGATTTACCAAAATCAGCAAACCAACCGAACGAGATTGCGCTTACCATTTGAAGTTCGGTTTCCCGTTATTGTTTTCCGTTGATGAGAGACTGGAACTGGGAAATCGAGCAAATGGTAAGAAAATTTCCGACGTTCTGTTCCGAATGGCAATTTTCGAACGGATTTTCCGGAAAATTGCTGTTCCATTTGACTTTCAACCGAGAAATTTTTGGCTAAATGGTAAGCACCCCAGATGAAAGCATTAACAACCCATCGCCTATTTCGTCGTCATCGCTAAGTCTTTTTTGTCTTGTTTGGTTCCTCTGCTATGTTCTAACTGGTGCAAAATCTTTCATTTGCAAATTATGTTGATTTGCAAAACAATGAACATGACTTGAAAGTAAAACATATTTACATATAGAAGTTTGCATATGTACATCAGGGCTGGTTTTGAAACAAAAGAAAAAGGCATCTCGTTTGTGATGAAATGAGCTTCCTCACCGATGGTTATTATCATACAAATGAAACAAATTTTGCATTAGAATGCTTTCGCACTAGAACTTGTCTTGAATGCAATAATCGGGCAGCCTTAAGTAGCGAGCAAATGATGTGACCAACGAATAAAGTATCACTCGATTACAACACCTGCTCTTAAAATCTGTCAAACCGAAAGAGCAAAACCATAAATTAACAAAACCTGAATCGGTTTATATTTGCTATCGTTATTAATACGCCAACATGATATCTTACATCTAAATATGTAACCACTACCAACGATTTTCATAAATGGAGAGTAAACACGTCTTGTTATATATCTTTTTGCAATGGATGACGAATACTGAAGTTCTCATCGACGAAGAATGCTCCACACGTTCTCGGTCAGTATACTTCGCGACAAAAAAAGAAAAAAGGCGACTTAAGGGCTATGTTGTTAAACGCTTCCAGTCGCCCAGTATCATACAATCATGTGTGCATGAGACCCGAGTGGTGTACTTCCACGAACTCCAAATTGTCTTCAAAAAATAGCTGCAAAGGAACTTGTGAGTTAAACAAGCATGACATCTCTCACGTCAACGAAAACACAGTTTTTCAGGAACATTTTGATGTCTTTGATGCCTTAAAATGAAATAATTTACCTACTAGATAATATCTGACCATGTTATTTCTAATGTTTAGACACCAGTTATAAATCTTTCATATGCATAGGATCTTCTAGACATGTAAGTAGTTAAGCTTTTATTGTAAATAGGTTTTAACATGAGCCCCTGGTTCGAGAGATTGGGCAACCACTCCCAAAGTCTACGACTTTAAATAAATACCACACCATACCATGCCAAATGTCTTTGCAAGTCAGGTGTTCTAAGAAACATTCGGCGTGGCGAAAACAAAATTTTGTATCGTGAGAGTCATTCATTTAAAATTCCACGATAATCGCAATTATTAAATTCTCAATCTCGGATAATGCAATTCTAGCTTTCTGATTGGTTCACTAGATCTCGGTTATCAGCCATTATACCTGCGTTTGACCTTATATGGGAAACGAGTGCGGCAAGTGCCGCTCAGTTTAAAAATATTCCTGCGGGAAGCGAAAGTTTCATCAGAAAAATGGCAAATTTGGCGAGGTTTATAAGCTTATACAAGAAATAATCGACAGCGCATTCCCTAAAACCACACAAATACCTGCACAAAATGCCATAGTTGACCCAACAACGTAAAACTGAAAGGATTGATGCGAAATGTTTAATTAAAAATACTTGTAAATGTACAACAAGAGCGAATAAACGAAGAAGAAAAGCAGAAAATAATTTACGGGAAGACCAGAAAACAGACACAATTTCATTCAGTGTTCGACGTAAAATTAGGCTCAGCACTTCAGTTAAGTTTGTTACCTTTCAATCTTGATCTTGTCCTTTTATACTTCAATAAACTTCATCGAATCTGAGTGCAATTTCGTTTCAGCATAATGTAGTAGTCTTGATGACAGCCGTGGAGCCGTAAACAAGTACAATATGTAAACACTTGCTTCGCTCGTCTTGCACAAGGCGTATAATTTCCAGAAAAGCTATTGCTTCGGATCTTCCCGTAAACCTTAATTGTTGTCACAATTTTCCAGAATGAAAAGACGATAATACGCGGAGATTTTCCGAGGAAAATCTTCAGAAGAAAACTCTCTCGCTCGCTTTCCTCGCGTGTTTCATTCAACTCAAAAAGTGAACACCGCGCCACAAATTTTCCCGCCTCCTCATACTATCACTTCGTTTACATCAAAATGAAATGTCCAGTTGATTTTAACTAAAGACGAATTTAATAAAACAATTATTCCATTCGCCCTTGTTGGATACGAGTGGTTATAGCCAACTCGGTGCTTCGCGCCTCGTTGGCTATTTACCACCTCGTATCCAACGCGGGCTCATGGAATAATTGTTAATTAATTGTAAAAGTTTTCTAACTGGTTTCGGGCTTACGGTTAGTTCCACTCCGGCTTTCTAGCAGTCGCGTGGGCTTTCATTTCTTGGTAAGGGTAGCGCATTATGCAGAGATAGGTTCCAGTCTTCCAGCAGATTTCCAAGTTTGGAGTGTCCATTCTAGTCACTGTTACCCTTTGACTTCATAAATTTTGCAATGTTGCCAACTCAGAGACTTTTGGCAGAAAACAGTTTTATTGTTAGATGTCTTGCGACATCGATGTAGCCAATGACAACGCACGCTGTTGGAGAAAAAGAAATCCAGCTAATGGCTTATATCCCGTCTTCACTACTCATTCGTGATAACAAGGACACCAAAGGGATATCTACACTGCCTCTAAAAGTTTTTTTTTTTTTTTTTTTTTTTTATTAAAGCGACCGTTGGTTCGTGAGATAAGCTACGATGATTTGTCAGAGTGTAAAATAAATAATTAATAGTTAAAAACAGATAACCCAAATGATGTTATGACTTCGTTTGTCATTGCGCCATTAGTCCAGCCAATTATCGTGCGACAGACGTAGTGTGTTTTTGGTTTTAATATCCTGTTTGCATTTTTCATTTTTCTTTAGGGGAATAGCAAAAGCCATATTGTCTTTGTTTTCCTTTTAATCAATGCCCGCATGCTGTCTGGTGATAATTAAAAGTGAGTGCCGCATTTCTAACTAAACAAAGAATACAATTACAGTGGTATTTAATTTGGAGCGAACTGGAGGTAGCAAACGTTTATTTAAAGAATTTTTGGTCTCTATTTTTTCAAATTTATAAATAACTTGAATACGATTTAAGACGAGCTGACGGTTAAACTACATCTTGGGCCGTTTACAGCGACTTTGTCTGGTATGTCTTAGCTTTAGACAGTAATAACAAACCTCACAAATGCATAGGTTCATCTAGACATGCGACGAGTAGCTGCCAATCAAACGTTTTTAGAAATATTCAGCACATGGCAAAAAGAACAATTTTTGTACTGTGTTAGTCATTCATTCCTGTTACAAGTAAATGTTCTCCCAATTCTAAAGGAAAAAAAATTCCCAATTCTAAAGCACTTAATGCGATAAACTGGCGGTTTGGTTAATATTATTTAAAACGATTTAAGGCAGTTCCCGCTGAACGTTCGAGCAATAAGTGAGAAAATTATTTACCAAAAAGTATACTCAAAAAACGGTATCGTTTTGCATACTTTTTGATAAGTGACCCTCGGGATAAATTCTCAAGTATTCTCGAGAAAGTAAAGATCAAACCTTGTAAAACTGCTTAAAATGCATGTTGTTTTCTTTTGAACTGATGTGAAACGTCAGTTTCAACTACATTATTGATAACTTTAAATTTATTTTTCTCTCGCGGGGTCAGCTTGAGAGCTAAAGTTTTGATAAGTTATTCTTAATTGTATTCAAACTATCTATGCCTTTAATGCTCGATTGTTCAGCGGGAACCGTCTTAATTTCTTTTTATGGCGACAACCAGTCGGTCGGTGATATGGTTGAATATTATAAACAATAGTTACACATGCCGCCCAGTTTAATAAATATAAAATAGTGTTGATTAACTTCAAAGATGACGCCTTAGTAACAAGAGTTGTTGATGCCACACTTTAAGTCTTCCACCACCTTCAGTTGCCTAACTCTAATGTTTCTCGGCAAGAGACAATGTTAAGTCAAAGACAAATTAGTATCAGTTTCGTTTTAGCACAATGGCAGCTTTTTATTTACAATGCGAAACATTGTCTTTTGTGGCAAATCACATATTTTCCACCTTCCGAAAAGGCATACATTAAGTTTACCCAGGGACAATTGTATCGCCCACCTAGATTAGAAAAAGACGAGATATGTCCAGGATTGAACGCTAATGAGCACGCTCTTTATGACAGGCATCACGAAGTGTCCTCATTAATAAAAGTTCACTAAAACACACCTAATTCTGTCAAATATGAAGTAATATGGAAATGTCAAATTACCCAGTCATACATGAAGTACGTATTAGACAATACTTGCGTTCAATCCTGGACATAAGTGTGAAAGACACACTTAATTAAAAATGTCAACCGAGTCGCAGTGATTCCTAATTATCACGAAGTTGTGACAAATGGATACGTGTGAATCGTGGTGTAAAATCCACCATCTTAGAGAAGACACCCGACTGGTTCGAGTTACCAAATTCTAGATACTCAACTTAAAAAAAAGGTCTGAAAAGCTAGCAGATTAACAATTCTAAAGGGATATTTTCCAATTTTAAAGGGAAGATCACCTGCCTGGTAATTTACGAGATGAAGATTATCCAAAAGCATATATAACTAGGATCGCCATAATCATGCCTTTTGTAGGTGGATAATGAACTGTTAAAATGACGGAAAATTTCAATTAAATTCCCTGCAGAGTGTAAATCGCTTTGCTTAATATCGTGTGGCTTATTCAAGCGTGGTTCTATCCTGCTAGAGGGAAATTGCAAGTAAGAAACTTTAGTTGTGCACTAGCTAACTGGCCCTAAAAGTCTATTCCCCCAAATAATATATATTTTTTTTATTTTTCATTTTTACACTTTTTTCCATTTTTCAGGTAGGGCTATCGAAAATGAACCAGGTAAACAACACATCTTCTGTGATGCGAAACATTTCAACACCAAATCCATTAAAAAATGAAGGGGACTCCCAGGCCAGAGCAAGAGAGATAATGTTTGGAATAATAGCAGCTTTGTCGTTTTTGCTGAACTTTCTGTTCTGTGTGATTATGATGAGAAAGCCTGCCATGTTGAAAAGACCACACAACATTCTCCTGTTTTCGTTGGCTATCACAGATCTTCTAACAGGTTTGCAATAATTAATTTTAAGACTTTTCTTAAAATGTGAAAATTTTAAATGCTTAACCTCAATGCCTCCTTCTTTATTTTAATCTTTTTTAGGATGTAATTTTGTCAGATTACTCGATGTTAAGGGATTTTTGTTGGTGTTGTATAAGTCGTACTCTTAGTTTTTACCACTCGTACTTACTGACTAAGTTTGTTCCGTAAATTATGAAACGATCCAATCTTGAATTAGGCGATTCTACTTATGTCGCTATTTGCTTATCTTTACTGTCCCTTTTTTGAAAATTAACTCGAAACCATGCAACTACCGATAATATAAAATTTAAATCTTCTAGATGATCAATAGATTAACAATTTGTCCGAGTATCAGGTCTGTGCTGTGTCCCGTTCGCGAGTTGCTTGCCGAAACTTCCCACGCAAATTTAAGAAGCTCAGCATGGAATCGCTATATTTGTGTCCTCCGAAGATTGCCGCCATGATGTCAGAGAAACCCTTTGGAATTCAAGTTTGCTACAATCGCAACTACTTTTGGCTCACGAGCGAACATACCTTCACCAAAACACCACTTATTATATTAAAAATGTCCTGAAAATGGATAGGAAAGGCTTTTTTCAAACAAAACAGCTTGGTCGCTGCACTCGGCTTGATGTCATAAACGACGGAGAGCCCAGCTGGAAACTTGCAAAAAGATATATTTTAGTTCATCTTTCCCTAGTGACAACCACGACTAAGCAGAATTTTGTGACTTAACTTTAAAACCAAGAATACTGTATATCGAAACCAAAATGTATTGTTTTGGGGCAAATTAGAAAAAATGGTTGAAGTGGTAATGCTGCCGGTTTTTTTTGCACAGGGCACAGAGGAGTCAAGTTTGTCCGCAATTCAAAATATCTACGACGTTGGAAGCGATCTTGTAAGCGTACGTGACCTAGCGCCGTCATGCGATAGTATCTGTTTACAGATCGTACCCTCGTGGGACATCCGCAGAACGCAATGTCTGTGGGCGTTACGTTACGTTACCAGAGACCAGCAGTAAGAAAGAGAGCAAGGGACGAAAGCGATTTGAGGCGAAATTCCGATCCCTCGTTACTCGCTCGAAATTAAACGAAACGATCTCATTTTTAACATACGCCTTAAGAAAATCTTCAAACAAGTCGTTTAAGCTGTATTTGGGGGGGCGACTTTTAGGCAGTTAAAAAATCGTTTTCGTACAATGTGTACCGGAGGATACTGGTGGCGGAAATGCGTCATGAGACATGTGATGTTGAAAAACCGGAAGTCTTCCGCAATAGCTAGATGTATTCAAAACATTAAAGAGACAGTGGATCAATCTTCGAGACGCCCTTAGATTTGGAATACCTAGATCTGCCTTGCTTATATCTTTATTGTTCACATGCACCGTGAAGTTCCAGTCTCTAAATTTAATTTTAATTTCGTGCAACACTCGGTTGCCATCGCGCAAATCTTGAGAACACTTCAATCCACTCATGATATTTCCCCCGTGGTGCTGGTTAACTGCCATCCAACTTCTGACGAGGTTTCGTTTGGAAGGTTTTCCCATTCTACTGAATCACTGCTATCCGAGCTTGCACATGCAAGAGTGTAATGCCAAGTCTTCTTTCCATTTACTCGTCTCTGCGATCTCTTTGCATCGGGAAAAACTTATTTGACAATTCTTCCCAACTCGCAGTCTTCGAAGAATATGTTCTCCTTTTCACTGCAGCTGCTGCTTTGATAATCTTTATCCAAGACTAATTTTAACATAATGAAACTCAGTTCATCGACGCTGTAGTTATTTAAGAGCCTTTAAAAATAAAAGATAAAAAGTCAGTTGTATAATATCACCATGTAATGTAGTGAATGTACCGTTAAACTGAGTACGTTATTAAAAATAGCTTTCAGAGTGTGTTTCAAAATAACTTACCACTTTCAAAAGAAAACCTTGTTTTCCACTTTCAATTTCTTCAGATCGCGTTGATTCTCGTCTGGTAAATTGCGCTTTTCCAAGAGAGTACTATTCATCTTTTGAATCTTTATACCGCCGCGCCGGTCGAAAGATCAGCTGTTGTTTTGAACTTCGGATTAGTAACGGTTGATTTCATCTGTCACAGAATGGATCTACACGCAACTTCCGTTTCCGCCACCAGTATGCTTCGGTCCACATCGAACCGATCACGTGGTATAATGTTTCGTCCCTTGTCTCTTTTTCCTCTCGGCACTTCGTGCCTCGTCGGAAAGCTTCGCTTTCCGAAAACAATCGTCGCCCAAAGGGCGACGATTTAATTCGCCCCAGGTGACCATTGTAGAATACGATATCACCAGACGATCTGTAAACATGAAGGCACTGGGTCACGTACGCTTACAAGATCGCTTTAGAAGGTCGTTTTGCATGGTAGATATTTTGAATTGCGGACAAACTTGACTCCTCTGTGCCCTGTGTTTCTTGGTGACAAAAATAATCATACTACATTTCTTATTCAAATACCTTTGTTGGTTTTTATCTGGCCAAAATCTAAAACTTACTCTACGGTCACTCTAGAAAAAGGAAATTCGAGGAGATCAAGGTTACGAATTCGACAGAAATAGCTTTGCCTTTGGTGTAAATGGGGTATTTTCAACAATAAGCCCTGAACTCCAGCTACAGCAAGATATGACTGGGAGTACCCTTTATTATCGTGGTGTTTTTTGGGGATTTATATTCCATTAACAACGTCACGGATAAAATATTTAAAAGCTTCGTTGCACTGAGCTATTTTTTCACAATGTCTTGTGAGCCTTATTATTCAATAGCCCGGATTTGCAACCACAAAACGATAAGTTTTACTTGGGACCCTTATGTAATTGTTTATCACTACGTAATAATTGTTTCGATGGTGGAGGCAGCGTGGCCTAGTGGTTAGGGCGCTGGACTTGTAATCCGGAGGTCCCGGGTTCAAATCCTCCTCCCTGCCACTAGATGGATTTGTCTTCGGTAGTCCCAAATTCAACTCCTCCACGCTTTGTATATAGCCAACTGGTCAGCCTCCTGCCAGTTGGGATTCTTAACAAGTTTCTGTTCGATTTAAATGGCAGGTCCACACCAGCCTTATGGTTGCCCTACTAGACCTGCCTTAACAAAAAGTGATGTATGTATGTATGTATGTATGGAGCCATTAACTTCGCTGATGTTATCCTACACTAACAGCGCTCTCATTCCTTCGATTTCAGCGACTGTAGTTTTACTGAAATAGCGGACTTTCGATTGGCCCGCATCCACATAATATTCAAATTAATTGTTACGTCCATGTTAAACCTTAATATTTCAAATTTAGAAGTTTACTGATCCCCCCCCCCCCCCCCACCCAAAAAAAAAAAACAAACAAACAAAGGCCAATAAAAAGTTATTAAGCGTTTCCCTGTAATGTTTTCATTTATTGCGGAACTTTCATTGAACTTTAAAGCCGCAGGAGGGAGGACCGATCACAAACCCGGTAAATTCGCAATGATTTCAATTGGCACTTCTTTCTTTTCACTTTAGCTGTGGCGTTGTTACTTAGAAAATATTATTTTGCTTTACTGCAGAGCGTATATAATTTGGTCGAGCTAAGGTAGTACTTATATAATAACCTACTTATTACTTAGTTCCCTACCTGCCTTACTCACTCACTCACTCCTTCACTGACCTTAACTTCTTGCTTTCTTGCTTACCTTTTGATTTATTTTGTCGATCATCAGGAATCTTCCTTCCTGTTACACCTGGCTATGTTGTCAGCATTGCATCATTTCCAGTTCCCCGCGGTTTAGCTGGTGAAATCTTTTGCCGAGTTTTCACAAGCCGATACGCGCTCTTCACAATGGGAAAAGTCTCCATTTTGAAGGTCACGTGCCTGGCTATTGACAGATGGTATTGTATTTTTCGACCAATGACGTACAAGCGCTATTTCACCCGAAAGAGGCTCTTGCTCTATATCCTGGCTATTTGGATTTGCACTTGTCTTCTGCAGATAAACAAGTTTTTTGAGTGGAAATTGTCGGGGAGTAAATGCTCGAAAGTAAAAGCACCTTATGGAGAAAAGGGAACTCAAGCTATGATAATCATCTACAGCCTGATCGGGTTTTACATTCCATGTGTGATAGCTTGGGTTTCGTTTGGCCATATCACATTACTGTTCAAGACATCACCAATGGCAAGATGCTATGGTGAGCGACAAAGAGCACAACAAAAAGCGCTATTTCGAATGTGTGCCGTCACGTCAATAACTCTGACATTGTGTTGGCTTCCAGCCCAAACCATTTACATCCTCTCTCCATTTGGCATCACTAAGATTGGTAGTCCATTGCACAGAACGGGCGGAATACTCGCTATGTTCAACTCGTGCCTTAACCCTCTGATCTACTGGCTGACCAACAGAGAGTACAGAGCTGGTCTGTGTGAGATTTTCACCTTTGCCAAATTCAAACCTTTCAAGAAGAGAAGCTACAAATTAGAGCAGCCAATGTATTCGTTAAGTTCTTCCATGTCCAGTCAACTGTCGATTATAAAATAGCAACTATTTAACAATTAGACTATGAGTGTGAGTTTTCTATAAGCGAGTAGTCAACGAGGCGTAGATCGCTCATAGAAAACTCGGGCGAGAAGTCTAAATGTTTTAGTTTAAGCTCTAAAGCATTGCAGTGCAAAAGCTACAATTTAAAGCAAGATCAAGAACAATTGAAATATTAAAAGTACTGTTTTCCGATGTAGCTAACATATTTATCAAGGAAAAGTGGAAAATAGTATAATAGACTTGTGCTGCATGGTTATGTTTCGCGCGGATGGAATCACTTTGCACATTTAAAGTTGGCTTGAGGCCTTGAATGATCAGCATTTCGTTAATGAAGCAATCGATTTTGCTGCGGCATTTATTTAAAATTCCTATTTTAATTTCGTCTTCCCCAATTGAAATCTACAACTATCGAGATTTAATTTACATACCAAATTAATAACAAAAAAAAACTTTCAGAGAAATCTACAGAAAGAGTCTGCTATGTGTTTAGGTTAACTTAGTATCATATCTAATGATCCGTTAAACTTCGGGCCGCTAGAATGAAATCTATGTTAGCAAGTTTAACAAATTTGCACCTTAACTGGATGAATGCGGCGAAAAAAACTTCAATTTTGTGCTTTGACACAAAAAGCTTTTGGCAAAATCAAATCAAATCTAAGACTATGCTTTAATGTACACTTACATAATCTTGCACTTGATTTTGTAGTAGTTGTTTGCTTGTTGTTGTTGTTATTGTTATTGTTGTCTTCTTTTTAAAATTCTTTTCGTTTATTTATATGTTTATCAGTGTGGTAATCAAACCAGCTGTAATTAGATTGGCTTTTACTTGAGTGTCAATTTAAACAAAGTTTCTACTGAAATCACAACATTGTAAATTGGAAAACAGGATTGGTTTAATGATTAAATTAGAATTTACTAGATTAATATCTATAACTGAGTATTAAGCATAGACGGTTTTACTAGATTAATATTTATTAAACAGTATTTAGCATAGACTGTTTATTAGTAGCTTATTGGAATAGTATTAATTTTTATTATAACTTATAGTATATAAGTATTACCTGATTTTACCGTGTAAAAACAAATACAATTACACAAAGTAGATATAAAATAAATAAAATAATATAAGTGATTAATTAATTGATTAATTCATTAATGCATATAGCTCGAATATTAGACCTTCAGAACCGAAATTTAGTGGTAAGCAGCTAGGTGTGACTGGTGTTAAAAAAATGTTGTCTGGTTTAGATCATTAATAGCCGAGATATAAGCACATATGTACAAACTGCAAAGATATGAGATGGCTAACAAAAAGATGAGACAGGATCCACCAAGATTACTAAACACAACTTTACTCGTACAGTAATCCAAGATGGAGGCAAACTATCTGACATGCACAGAGATCGCGTGGTCCGTGAGTAGCTAGGAAACTGGTGACTAGCGATATCGTGACATCCCCCTTATAACACAAAATTAAATAACAAATACTAAAAGTACTATCAAATAAAACGAAGCTGTTCCGTAGTGTTCCATACTGGAGGGCGTGAATATTGTCCAGTACAACAGTGTCCGGACCATATGCAATACTAAGTCACTTATCAAACTTAATAATACAATGTCTGAAAAACAGGAACATGAATCTAATTCAATAAATGTTACTCTTCAAAACGAGCTGGTTTGATCACTGCGCGTCCACATTTGGTGCTGAAAGGCTCAGGGCTCTGATTGGCATTGGAAAGGTTGGTGTCCATGGAGGCCTGTGTTGGAATCACAGAAATGGCAGTAACATCACTTAGCGGACTGGGTGTAGGAGTGATATGTAACGCTTCTGTAAATTTAGGGACACTTGGGTGAGGCTCCGAAATCGTGTTCTCATCTGTCGGGCCCATCTCGTTATGTTGTGCACCAGCGGGGCGAAGGTGGCATCTGTTGCGACGCAGGGTTGAGCCATATTGTGTCTGCACCTCATATGAGTGGGGTTCTGGTGTCTTGCAACTTACGGTCCCTGGGAACCATTTCTTGGTGCGTTGGTCCTGTATGCGTACGTGTTGTCCAGTTGCCAAGGGACGAAGGTCATTGGCATTCCTATCATGGTAGTATTTCATGCTTTGTTGCCGTTCTATAAGCCTCTGGCAGATCTGGTCTCTACTGGGAATTTGAGGGGGGGGGGGGGGGGGGGGGGGATTTGATTTGAGCTTTCGCTGATACAGCAGTTCAGCTGGAGATAGGAACTGTGAATCAATAGGAGTAGATCTAAGACACAGCATTGCCATGGAGAGGTGTTTTCCAGATTTCTCAGCTTTGGTGAGTGTATTTGACAGTCTGAACTTGGCGTTCAATAAATCCATTAGACTTTAGGTATCTTGGGCTGGAAGTTATGTGCTGGAAACCCCATTCCTTTGAGAAAAACTGCTTTTCACTTTGACAGTCATATTGTGGCCCATTGTCTGAGATAATGACCTCCGGCACTGCTTGTACCGATAGTACGCACTTGGTGAGATTAACAACAGTTTCTTTTGTGGACTGTCCACTTGGGATATTCCTGACAATGGGAAATTTGGAGTAATAATCACATATTAGCAGGTATTCATCTCCTTTCCAAAAGAACAGATCAGTTCCAATGACCTGCCAAAGACTTGTGGGTATTTCATGAGGCTCCAATGTTTCCTTGGCTTGTGAATTTTGACGTTCTTGGCATATTTCACATTTCTGGACTCTGGGCTCAATGTCCTTGTTAACATTTGGCCAAAACATAGAAGACTTCGCTCAAAGCCTGCATTTCTCAAAACCCTGGTGGACCTGATGAATTCTCTCTATGACATCATTCCTTTGGGCCTCTGGAATAACAACTCTCTCCCCTTTTAAGATTAGGCCATTTTCAACTGAAAGTTCACCACGGCAAGCCCAATACTTTCCCAAGTGCACTGGAACCTGCTTCTGCTTTTCTGGCCAGCCAGGGTAGATGATTTCTCTCAGGCCTGATAGTTCAGGATCTGCAGAGGTGTCTTGCCTGAGGGGGTCTATACTTGTGTCCGTAAACTGCACTACAATCATGGACAAAAATTGTTGAGACAACTTGTTTTTCCCTAGGTGTTATTTCCCCTCTCTCCCATCGTGATACGTGGCCTCCCCTTCCCCCTTTTTCAATGTTGAAAACAAATACACATCAACAAAGCGTTTGGCAACATTGTTTGGAGGAGGGGGGGGGAGGGGGGTGACTACGGATGGAAAAGGTCTTTTCATCCCATGTCAAAATACTATCGGTAGTTCGAAAGCGTTAATTTGGCAGAAATGTCTCAACATTTTTGTCCACGATTGTAGGCACACCTTATGTAGATCTAATGTTCCTTCACTGGATAGGGGGTTGAGCCTCGAGAAGGGATCCGCCAGGAGCATTTCCGTGCCTGGTCTGTACTTGATTGCCATGTCATATCCTTGTAATCTGGAGGGGCAGCTGTTAAATTCTTCAAGTGGATCATTTCAAGGGGCTTATGATCAGATTCCACAACAAACTCCTTTCCAAAAACATATGAATGATATTTCTCACAAACCACAACAAGTGAAAGCATCTCGCGCTCAATATTTGCATACCGTTTCTCCGTGTCTGTGAGTGCTCTTGATGCAAAAGCAACAACTTTGCCATTCTTTATGAGGGCACTTCCAAGGCCCCGCAGGGATGCGTCAATCTGGATGACCGTGTCCTTCTTAGGATCAAAGTACGTAAGTGATAATTCCTGATAAATTGCCTGCTTGATGCTTTTAAAAGCTTTATTGTGAGACGAGGACCATTGGAAATCAGTGTCTTTCTTGAGTAGGTTTCTCAAGGGCTCTGACATTGCAGACAAATTTTGGATGAAGGGGGGCCATGTACGTTGCTATGCCAAGGAAGGTTTAGAGTTCTTGGGCGTCCTGTCGTTCCTGGATGGCCTTGATGGCTGCAATTTTCTTGGGACCCGGGTGAACCCCTTCTGCATCAAACAACATTTCAAACAATGTAATCTTAGGCTGATTAATACTGCATTTGTCCAGGTTGAAAACGAGACTGTGCTGCCTTGCAACTAGCATTAAATTATGCAGATTGGCATCATGTTCCCTTGTGGTAGGGCCATGCACTACAACGTCGTCGGCAATACCGACAGTTCCTGGACACTTCTCAAGGATAAAATCCATCTTCTGTTGGAAGATATCTTGACTCACACACAGCCCAAAGGGAAGACGGGTAAATCGGAATCTGCCGAAAGGACTGTTAAAGGTTGTAAGGAAAGAAGACTCTTCATCTAGTACTACAGACCAGTAACCATGACGGGCATCCAACTTTAAGAACACTGAGCTGCCTTTGAATTTGTGTGTGATTTCTTCTAGAGTTGGGGTGTGGTGATGACTTCTCTTAACAGCATGATTGAGATCTTTGGGATCTAAGCACACCCTCCATCTACCATTTGACTTTTGAGAGTATGCAACACTTGAATCCCAGTCGCCAGTCGCTGGGTTCAGTCACTGGTTTGATCACGCCAAGACCAATCGTTTCATCAAGTTCTTTTTCATGTCATCCCTGATGTGAATGGGACATTTCCTTGGTGCGTGTACCACAGGCGGTACGTCAGGATCAACGACAATGTGATACTCCCCTTCAAATTTGCTAATACCATTGAAACGGTTAGGATAGAGTTTCTGAAGGTCATTTATGCTGTGGATTGCTGGAACTGGGCTGGGCACGCTGTTATTGCTTGTGTTTATTTCACAGTGTAGCTCCACCAGCTTGAGTTTGCATGAAGTGGGCATACCACAGATAGCAGGGCCATCAACACCAGCAACATAAAACTTGGCCTCAGTTTAACTGGTATCGTATGAACATTGGATAGAACATATACCATGCTGGGGTATTGGTGTACCATTGTATGCGGTCAGCTTGGTTTGGCTCGATGTTGTGTCTTTCGGAAAGCTGTTCTCGTCCAGGCATTCTGGAAACATTTTCCCGTAAATTCTTAATTACAGAATGTTCCCTTGTGCTCAAGTATCCACTTTCACTTTCAGCAAAGTTTCCGGGTTGCAAAATTCGGCAGAAGCACCTTGTAGCTCTAAGTACTTCATGCTATTAACCCTTGCTTGTTCTGGCAACGTCCATCACCTTGTCGAGCTTTAGTTTCTCATCCTTTCCAAGGAGGTTTTCTTGTACCTTACGCTCTCGAGTACCAATAATTAACTGCTCAATCAAATGTTCTTCCATCTCGGCTTCACTGAACCGGGATTTCTGAGCTTGTAGCTTGCACCTGGCCATGAATGAATCCACAGACTCGTCCTTAGATTGCCTGAAGTCTTGCAGTTGAAAACGAGCAATACGAAAATTCAACTTGGGTTCCAAATACTTTGTAAACTTGTCTTCCTGACTCAAATCGAAGGAGTTGAAAACTTTGAGGCCTTCTTGGCCAATCCACAGTAATATATATGTGGCCTTTTCTTTCTTTTCTTTCTTGTTTAGTGGCCAGTTAAATATGAGTTGACAATATTGTTTGAAGGTTTTAAACGCTGTTGGCAAGTCGGTGTCATTCGAATCCATATGAGGCGGTTTGATTCCAGATAACTCGCCCATACTTGTAAAGGGAAGTCACCGCTGCCACCATGTAAAGATATGAGATGGCTAACAAAAAGATGAGACAGGATCCACCAAGATTACTAAACACAACTTTACTCGTACAGTAATCAAAGACGGAGGCAAACTATCTGACATGCGCAGGAACTGCGTGGCCTGTGAGTAGCTAGGAAACTGGTGACTAGCGATATCGTGACACAAACGTTCCCGTACATGACTTGTTAACTTCTCTCTACGAATCTATAACTTAAATTAAAAGATTATATATTTCAACAGCTCGAATATTGCACCTTTCGTTCCAAAACTTTGTGAAAAGTATGTCTGATTGACCCTTATTAAGGCTCAAATTGTGTATCTGGGTAGATCATCGAGGAGCCAAGAAATTAACAATTCTGTACAACGAGTCCATTCAATTTCCATACATTGCTCTGTAATATATAAATCATGTCTCCTAATCGTAGCGATTAAATAATTCTACAGCCCGGCTATTAAACCTATCGATCTTTTAAAACGACATTGTGGAAAATATATTTTTAAGACTGTTATTGAGCGTCCATTTTTGCAACTTGTGTGGATCATTGTGGAGCCGAGAAGGAGCCGAGATGGCAAAAACAACAACTTTTGTACTGTGTTAGTCACTCATTCCTGCTACTACTTGTCAGATTACTCGATGTTAAGGGATTTTTGCTGGTGATGTATAAGTCGTACTCTTAGTTTTTACCACTCGTTAACTTACTGACTAAGTTTGTTCCGTAAATTATAAAACGATCCAATCTGGGATTAGGCGATTCCACTTTGGTCGCGATTGAAACCATGCAGCTACCGATAATACAAAATTGAAATGTTATAGTTGATCAATAGATTAACAATTTTTCCGAGTATTAGGTCTGTGCTGTGTCCCGTTCGAGAGTTGCTTGCCGAAACTTCCCACGCAAATTTAAGAAGCTCAGTAAAGAATCGCTTTATTTGTGCGTGTCCTCCGAAGTTGCCGCCATGATGTCAGAGAAACCCTTTGGAACTCAATTTTGCTACAATCGTAACTACTTTTGGCTCATGAGCTAACATACTTTCACCAAAACACCACTTATATATTTAAAATGTTCTGAAAATGGATAGGAAAGGCTTTTTTTTCAAACGAAACAGCTTGGTCGCGGCACTCGGCTTGATGTCATAAACGGCGGAGAGCCCAGCTGGAAACTTGCGAAAAGATATATTTTAGTTCATCTTTCCCTAGTGACAACGACGGCTTAGCAGACCTAGTGAATTTTCATTTCAGAATTTTATGACAACTTTAAAACCAAGAATACTGTATATCGAAACCAAAACGTATTGTTTTGGAGCAAATTAGAAAAAAATGGCTGAATTGGTAATGGTGCCGGTCTATTGGTGACTAAAATAACCATACTACATTTCTTATTCATATACCTTTGTTGGTTTTTATCTGGCCAAAATCTAAAACTTACTCTACGGTCACTCTGGAAAAAGGAAATTAGAGGAAATCAAGGCTACGAGTTCGACAGAAATAGCTATGCCTAGTTTCCCTGTTTCCCTGTTACCCTGTAATGTTTTCATTTATTACGGAACTTTCATTAAACTTTAAAGCCGCAGGAGGGAGGACCGATCACAAATCCGGTAAATTCGCAATGATTTCAATTGGCACTTCTTGCTTTTTACTTTAGCTGTGGAGTTGTTACTCAGAAAATTTTATTTTGCTTTATTGCAGAACTTATATAATTTGGTCGGGCTAAGGTAGTACTTATGTAATAACCTACTTATTACTTAGTTGCCTACCTGCCTTACTCACTCACTCACTCCTTCACTGACCTTACCTTCTTGCTTTCTTGCTTACTTTTGATTTATTTTGTCGATTATCAGGAATCTTCCTTCCTGTTACTCCTGGCTATGTTGTCAGCATTGCATCATTTCCAGTCCCCCGCGGTTTAGCTGGTGAAATTTTTTGCCGAGTTTTCACAAGCCGATACGCGCTCTTCACAATGGGAAAAGTCTCCATTTTGAAGGTCACGTGCCTGGCTATTGACAGATGGTATTGCATTTTTCGGCCAATGACGTACAAGCACTATTTCACCCGAAAGAGGCTCTTGCTCTACATCCTGGCTATTTGGATTTGCACTTGTCTTCTGCAGATAAACAAGTTTTTTGAGTGGAAATTGTCGGGGAGTAAATGCTCGAAAGCAAAAGCACCTTACGGAGAAAAGGGAACTCAAGCTATGATAATCATCTACAGCCTGATCGGGTTCTACATTCCATGTGTGATAGCTTGGGTTTCGTTTGGCCATATCACATTACTGTTCAAGACATCACCAATGGCAAGATGCTACGGTGAGCGACAAAGAGCTCAACAAAAAGCGCTATTTCGAATGTGTGCCGTCACGTCAATAACTCTGACATTATGTTGGCTTCCAGCCCAAACCATTTACATCCTCTCTCCATTTGGCATCACTAAGATTGGTAGTCCATTGCACAGAACGGGCGGAATACTCGCTATGTTCAACTCGTGCCTTAACCCTCTGATCTACTGGCTGACCAACAGAGAGTACAGAGCTGGTCTGTGTGAGATTTTCACCTTTGCCAAATTCAAACCTTTCAAGAAGAGAAGCTACAAATTAGAGCAGCAAATGTATTCGTTAAGTTCTTCCATGTCGAGTCAACTGTCGATTATAAAATAGCAACTATTTAACAATTAGACTATGAGCGTGAGTTTTCTGTGAGTGAATAGTCAATGAGGCGTAGCCGAGTTGATTATCGCACATAGAAAAAGAGAGTGAGTAGTCTAAATGGTTTAGTAGAAGCTCTAAAGGATTGCAGTCCAAAAGCTACAATTTAAAGCAAGATCAAGAACAATTGAAATATTAAAAGTACTGTTTTCCGATGTAGCTAACATATTTATCAAGGAAAAGTGGAAAATAGTATAATAGACATTTGCTGCATGGTTATGTAAATAGTTTCGCGCGGATGAAATGCCTTTGCACGTTTAAAGTTGGCTTGAGGCCTTGAGTAATCAACATTTCGTTGGCGAAGCAATCGAATTTGCCGCTGCATTTATTTAAAATTCCTATTTATATTTTTTCTTGAAATAAATTCGTTTTGTTCACTTTTTTCCCAATTGAAATCTACAACTATCGAGATTCAATTTACATACCAAATACCAAAAAAAAAAAACTTTCAGAGAAATCTGCAGGAAGAGTGTGCTATGTGTTTAGGATAACTTAGTATCATATCTAATGATCCGTTAAACTTCAGGCCGCTAGAATGAAATCTATGTTAGCAAGTTTAACAAATTTGCACAATAACTTGATGAATGCGGCGAAAAAAACTTCAATTTTGTGCTTTGACACAAAAAAGCTTTTGGCAAAATCAAATCAAATCTAAGACTATACTTTAATGTACACTTACATAATCTTGCACTTGATTTTGTAGTAGTTGTTTGCTTGTTGTTGTTGTGATTGTTGTTTTCTTTTTAAAATTCTTTTCATTTATTTATATGTTTATCAGTGTGGTAATCAAACCAGCTGTAATTAGATTGGCTTTTACTTGAGTGTCAATTTAAACAAAGTTTCTACTGAAATCACAACATTGTAAATTGGAAAACAGGATTGGTTTAATGATTAAATTAGAATTTACTAGATTAATATCTATAACTGAGTATTAAGCATAGACGGTTTTACTAGATTAATATTTATTAAACAGTATTTAGCATAGACTGTTTATTAGTAGCTTATTGGAATAGTATTAATTTTTATTATAACTTATAGTATATAAGTATTACCTGATTTTACCGTGTAAAAACAAATACAATTGCACAAAGTAGATATAAAATAAATAAAATAATATAAGTGATTAATTAATTGATTAATTCATTAATGCATATAGCTCGAATATTAGACCTTCAGAACCGAAATTTAGTGGTAAGCAGCTAGGTATGACTGGTGTTAAAAAAATGTTGTCTGGTTTAGATCATTAATAGCCGAGATATAAGCACATATGTACAAACTGCAAAGATATGAGATGGCTAACAAAAAGATGAGACAGGATCCACCAAGATTACTAAACACAACTTTACTCGTACAGTAATCCAAGATGGGGGCAAACTATCTGACATGCACAGAGATCGCGTGGTCCGTGAGTAGCTAGGAAACTGGTGACTAGCGATATCGTGACATCCCCCTTATAACACAAAATTAAATAACAAATACTAAAAGTACTATCAAATAAAACGAAGCTGTTCCGTAGTGTTCCATACTGGAGGGCGTGAATATTGTCCAGTACAACAGTGTCCGGACCATATGCAATACTAAGTCACTTATCAAACTTAATAATACAATGTCTGAAAAACAGGAACATGAATCTAATTCAATAAATGTTACTCTTCAAAACGAGCTGGTTTGATCACTGCGCGTCCACATTTGGTGCTGAAAGGCTCAGGGCTCTGATTGGCATTGGAAAGGTTGGTGTCCATGGAGGCCTGTGTTGGAATCACAGAAATGGCAGTAACATCACTTAGCGGACTGGGTGTAGGAGTGGTATGTAACGCTTCTGTAAATTTAGGGACACTTGGGTGAGGCTCCGAAATCGTGTTCTCATCTGTCGGGCCCATCTCGTTATGTTGTGCACCAGCGGGGCGAAGGTGGCATCTGTTGCGACGCAGGGTTGAGCCATATTGTGTCTGCACCTCATATGAGTGGGGTTCTGGTGTCTTGCAACTTACGGTCCCTGGGAACCATTTCTTGGTGCGTTGGTCCTGTATGCGTACGTGTTGTCCAGTTGCCAAGGGACGAAGGTCATTGGCATTCCTATCATGGTAGTATTTCATGCTTTGTTGCCGTTCTATAAGCCTCTGGCAGATCTGGTCTCTACTGGGAATTTGATTCTCTATTCTGAGGGGGGGATTTGATTTGAGCTTTCGCTGATACAGCAGTTCAGCTGGAGATAGGAGCTGTGAATCAATAGGAGTAGATCTAAGACACAGCATTGCCATGGAGAGGTGTTTTCCAGATTTCTCAGCTTTGGTGAGTGTATTTGACAGTCTGAACTTGGCGTTCAATAAATCCATTAGACTTTAGGTATCTTGGGCTGGAAGTTATGTGCTGGAAACCCCATTCCTTTGAGAAAAACTGCTTTTCACTTTGACAGTCATATTGTGGCCCATTGTCCGAGATAATGACCTCCGGCACTGCTTGTACCGATAGTACGCACTTGGTGAGATTAACAACAGTTTCTTTTGTGGACTGTCCACTTGGGATATTCCTGACAATGGGAAATTTGGAGTAATAATCACATATTAGCAGGTATTCATCTCCTTTCCAAAAGAACAGATCAGTTCCAATGACCTGCCAAAGCCTTGTGGGTATTTCATGAGGCTCCAATGTTTCCTTGGCTTGTGAATTTTGACGTTCTTGGCATATTTCACATTTCTGGATTCTGGGCTCAATGTCCTTGTTAACATTTGGCCAAAACATAGAAGACTTCGCTCAAAGCCTGCATTTCTCAAAACCCTGGTGGACTTGAAGAATTCTCTCTATGACATCATTCCTTTGGGCCTCTGGAATAACAACTCTCTCCCCTTTTAAGATTAGGCCATTTTCAACTGAAAGTTCACCACGGCAAGCCCAATACTTTCCCAAGTGCACTGGAACCTGCTTCTGCTTTTCTGGCCAGCCAGGGTAGATGATTTCTCTCAGGCCTGATAGTTCAGGATCTGCAGAGGTGTCTTGCCTGAGGGGGTCTAACCTTGTGTCCGTAAACTGTACTACAATCATGGACAAAAATTGTTGAGACAACTTTTTTTTTCCCTAGGTGTTATTTCCCCTCTCTCCCATCGTGATACGTGGCCTCCCCTTCCCCCTTTTTCAATGTTGAAAACAAATACACATCAACAAAGCGTTTGGCAACATTGTTTGGAGGAGGGGGGGGAGGGGGGTGACTACGGATGGAAAAGGTCTTTTCATCCCATGTCAAAATACTATCGGTAGTTCGAAAGCGTTAATTTGGCAGAAATGTCTCAACATTTTTGTCCACGATTGTAGGCACACCTTATGTAGATCTAATGTTCCTTCACTGGATAGGGGGTTGAGCCTCGAGAAGGGATCCGCCAGGAGCATTTCCGTGCCTGGTCTGTACTTGATTGCCATGTCATATCCTTGTAATCTGGAGGGGCAGCTGTTAAATTCTTCAAGTGGATCATTTCAAGGGGCTTATGATCAGATTCCACAACAAACTGCTTTCCAAAAACATATGAATGATATTTCTCACAAGCCACAACAAGTGAAAGCATCTCGCGCTCAATATTTGCATACCGTTTCTCCGTGTCTGTGAGTGCTCTTGATGCAAAAGCAACAACTTTGCCATCCTGTATGAGGGCACTTCCAAGGCCCCGCAGGGATGCGTCAATCTGGATGACCGTGTCCTTCTTAGGATCAAAGTACGTAAGTGATACTTCCTGACAAATTGCCTGCTTGATGCTTTCAAAAGCTGTATTGTGAGACGAGGACCATTGGAAATCAGTGTCTTTCTGGAGTAGGTTTCTCAAGGGCTCTGACATTGCAGACACATTTTGGATGAAGGGGGGCCATGCACGTTGCTATGCCAAGGAAGGTTTGGAGTTCTTGGGCGTGATGTCGTTCCTGGATTGCCTTGATGGCTGCGATTTTCTTAGGATCCGGGTGAACCCCTTCTGCATCAAACAACATTCCAAACAATGTAATCTTAGGCTGATTAATACTGCATTTGTCCAGGTTGAACACGAGACTGTGCTGCCTTGCAACTAGCATTAAATTATGCAGATTGGCATCATGTTCCCTTGTGGTAGGGCCATGCACTACAATGTCGTCGGCAATACCGACAGTTCCTGGACGCTTCTCAAGGATAAAATCCACCTTCTGTTGGAAGATATCTTGACTCACACACAACCCAAAGGGAAGACGGGTAAATCGGAATCTGCCGAAGGGACTGTTAAACGTTGTAAGGAAAGAAGACTCTTCATCTAGCACTACAGACCAGTAACCATGACGGGCATCCAACTTTAAGAACACTGAGCTGCCTTTGAATTTGTGTGTGATTTCTTCTAGAGTTGGGGTGTGGTGATGACTTCTCTTAACAGCATGATTGAGATCTTTGGGATCTAAGCACACCCTCCATCTACCATTTGACTTTTGAGAGTATGCAACACTTGAATCCCAGTCGCTGGGTTCAGTCATTGGTTTGATCACGCCAAGACCAATCATTTCATCAAGTTCTTTTTCATGTCATCCTTGATGTGAATGGGACATTTCCTTGGTGCGTGTACCACAGGCGGTACGTCAGGATCAACGACAATGTGATACTCCCCTTCAAATTTGCCAATACCATTGAAACGGTTAGGATAGAGTTTCTGAAGGTCATTTATGCTGTAGATTGCTGGAACTGGGCTGAGCACGCTGTTATTGCTTGTGTTTATCTCACAGTGTAGCTCCACCAGCTTGAGTTTGCATGAAGTGGGCATACCACAGATAGCAGGGCCATCAACACCAGCAACATAAAACTTGGCCTCAGTTTAACTGGTATCGTATGAACATTGGATAGAAAATATACCATGCTGGGGTATTGGTGTACCATTGTATGCGGTCAGCTTGGTTTGGCTCGGTGTTGTGTCTTTCGGAAAGCCGTTCTCGTCCAGGCATTCTGGAAACATTTTTCCGTAAATTCTTAATTACAGAAGGTTCCCTTGTGCTCAAGTATCCACTTTCACTTACAGCAAAGTATTCGGGTTGTCAAATTCGGCAGTTTCACTTTGATATGTGCAAAAGCTTCATCTCTCTACCCATCAACATCAGTGTTATCAATTTTGATGCTCTCAAATAACAACTCCCCAAAGTCAGAGCTTTTTTCTTCAACCATATGTACCTTGCTCTGTTTTCCTTTGTCATGGTATTTTCGACCATCGAATTGCGGCTGGGGAGGTGCCCTGGTTTGTCGGTCCTGTGACTGCTTAATTCTGCACACTTGCTCCCAATGATTGTATTGCTTACATTTCCAGCATCTTGTACCATACGCAGGACATTTTTTCCATGGTTGAGTCCACATTTTCCACATTGAGGGTTGGCATTTTGTATGACAGCATCAATATTTGCTTCATTGGTGCCAGCAGAAGCACCTTGTAGCTCTAGGTACTTCATGCTGTTAACCGTTGCTTGTTCTGGCAATGTCCATCGCCTTGTCGAGCTTTAGTTTCTCATCCTTTCCAAGGAGGTTTTCTTGTACCTTACGCTCTCGAGTACCAATAATTAACTGCTCAATCAAATGTTCTTTCATCTCGGCTTCACTGAACCGGAATTTCTGAGCTTGTAGCTTGCACCTGGCCATGAATGAATCCACAGACTCGTCCTTAGATTGCCTGAAGTCTTGCAGTTGAAAACGAGCAATACGAAAATTCAACTTGGGTTCCAAATACTTTGTAAACTTGTCTTCCTGACTCAAATCGAAGGAGTTGAAAATTTTGAGGCCTTCTTGGCCAATCCACAGTAATATATATGTGGCCTTTTCTTTCTTTTCTTTCTTGTTTAGTGGCCAGTTAAATATGAGTTGACAATATTGTTTGAAGGTTTTAAACGCTGTTGGCAAGTCGGTGTCATTCGAATCCATATGAGGCGGTTTGATTCCAGATAACTCGCCCATACTTGTAAAGGGAAGTCACCGCTGCCACCATGTAAACATATGAGATGGCTAACAAAAAGATGAGACAGGATCCACCAAGATTACTAAACACAACTTTACTCGTACAGTAATCCAAGACGGAGGCAAACTATCTGACATGCGCAGGAACTGTGTGGCCTGTGAGTAGCTGGGAAACTGGTGACTAGCGATATCGTGACACAAACGTTCCCGTACATGATTTGTTAACTTCTCTCTATGAATCTATAACTTAAATTAAAAAAAAAAAATTATATATCTCAACAGCTCGAATATTGCACCTTTCGTTCCAAAACTTTGTGAAAAGTATGTCTGATTGACCCTTATTAAGGCTCAAATTGTGTGTCTGGGTAGATCATCGAGGAGCCAAGAAATTAACAATTCTGTACAACGAGTCCATTCAATTTCCATACATTGCTCTGTAATATATAAATCATGTCTGCTAATCGTAGCGATTAACTAATTCTACAGCCCGGCTATTAAACCTATCGATCTTTTAAAACGACATTGTGGAAAATATATTTTTAAGACTGTTATTGAGCGTCCATTTTTGCAACTTGTGTGGATCATTGTGGAGCCGAGAAGGAGCCGAGATTGCAAAAACAACAACTTTTGTACTGTGTTAGTCACTCATTCCTGTTACTAGTAAATGTTCTCCCAATTCTAAAGGAAAAGAAATCCCAATTCTAAAACACTTAATTATAATGAAATAAACTGGCGGTTTAGTTAATATTATTTAAAACGATTTAAGACAGTTCCCGCTGAAAGTTCCAGCAATAAGTGAAAAAAATAATTTACCAAAAAATATACTCAAAAAACGGTATCGTTTTGCATACTTTTTGAAACATCTCACTGTAAGTCATTTCTATAAGTGACCCTCGGGTGAAATTCTCAAGTATTCTCGAGAAAGTTAAGGTCAAACCTTGTAAAACTCCTTAAAATGCATGTTGTTTTAATTTTCTTTTGAACTGATGTGAAACGTCAGTTTTAACTACAATATGGATAACTTCAAATTCATTTTTCTCTCGCGGGGTCAGCTTGAGAGCTAAAGTTTTGATAAGTTATTCTTAATTGTATTCAAACTATCTATGCCTTTAATGCTCGATTGTTCAGCGGGAACCGTCTTAATTTCTTTTTATGGCGACAACCAGTCGGTCGGTGATATGGTTGAATATTATAAACAATAGTTACACATGCTGCCCAGTTTAATAAATATAAAATAGTGTTGATTAACTTCAAAGATAACGCCTTAGTAACAAGAGTTGTTGATGCCACACTTTAAGTCTTCCACCACCTTCAGGTGCCTAACTCTAACGTTTCTCGGCACCACCTTCAGTTGTTTAACTCTAATGTTTCTCGGCAAGGGACAATGTTGAGTCAAAGCCAAATTAGTATCAGCTTCGTTTTAGAACAATGGCAGCTTTTTATTTACGATGCGAAACATTGTCTTTTGTGGCAAATCACATATTTTCCACCTTCCAAAAAGGCATACATTAAGTCTACCCAGGGACAATTGTATCGCCCACCTAGATTATCTTATCACTGAAAGACACACTTAATCAAAAATGTCAACCTAGTCGCAGTGATTCCTAATTATCATGAAGTTGTGACAAATGAATACGTGTGAATCATGGTGTAAAATCCACCATCTTAGAGAAGACACCCGACTGGTTCGAGTTACCAAATTCTAGATACTCAACTTAAAAAAAGAGGTCTGAAAAGCTAGCAGATTAACAATTCTAAAGGGATATTTTCCAATTTTAAAGGGAAGATCACCTGCCTGGTAATTTACGAGATGAAGATTATCCAAATGCATATATAACTAGGATCGCCATAATGATGCCATTTGTATAATGAACTGTTAAAATGACGGCAAATTTCGATTAAATTCACTGCAGAGTGTAAATCGCTTTGCTTAATATCGTGTAGCTTATTCAAGCGTGGTTCTATCCTGCTAGAGGGAAATTGCAAGTAAGAAACTTCAGTTATGCACTAGCTAACTGGCCCTAAAAGTCTATTCCCCCAAATAATATTTTTTTTTATTTGTCATTTTTACATTTTTTTCCCCTTTTTCATGTAGGGCTATCAAAAATGAACCAGGCAAACAACACATCTTCTGTGATGCGAAACATTTCAACACCAAATCCATTAAAAAATGAAGGGGACTCCCAGGCCAGAGCAAGAGAGATAATGTTTGGAATAATAGCAGCTTTGTCGTTTTTGCTAAACTTTCTGTTCTGTGTGATTATGATGAGAAAGCCTGCCATGTTGAAAAGACCACACAACATTCTCCTGTTTTCGTTGGCTATCACAGATCTTCTAACAGGTTTGCCATAATTAATTTTAAGACTTTTCTTAAAATGTGAAAATTGCAAATGCTTAACCTCAATGCCTCGTTCTTTATTTTAATCTTTTTAGGATGTAATTTTGTCAGATTACTCGATGTTAAGGGATTTTTGTTGGTGTAGTTTAATTCGTACTCTTAGTTTTTACCACTAGTACTTACTGATTAAGTTTGTTCCGTAAATTATAACATGATTCAATCTTGGATTAGGCGATTCTACTTTGGTCACTATTTGTTTATCTTTACTGTCCCTTTTTTGAAAATAAACTCGAAACCATGCAACTACCGATAAAATAAAATTTAACTGTTATAGAAGATCAATAGATGAACAATTTGTCCGAGTCTCAGGTCTGTGCTGTATCCCGTTTGCGAGCTGCTTGCCGAAACTTCCCACGCAAATTTAAGAAGCTCAGTATTGAATCGCTATATTTGTGTCCTCCGAAGATTGCCGCCATGATGTCAGAGAAACCCTTTGGAACTCAATTTGTATTACAATCGCAGCTACTTTTGGCTCACGAGCTAACATACTTTCACCAAAACACCACTTATTATATTAAAAATGTCCTTAAAATGGATAGGAAACAAGGCTTTTTTCTCAAACAAAACAGCTTGGTCACGGCACTCGGCTTGATGTCATAAACGGCGGAGAGCCCCAGCTGGAAACTTGCAAAAAGATATATTTTAGTTCATCTTTCCCTAGTGACAACGACGGCTAAGCAGAATTTTGTGACTTGACTTTAAAACCAAGAATACTGTATATCGAAACCAAAATGTATTGTTTTGGGGCAAATTAGAAAAAAAATAGTTGAGTGGTAATGCTGCCGGTTTCTTGGTGACAAAAATAATCATACTATATTTCTTATTCATATACCTTTGTTGGTTTTATCTGGCCAAAATCTAAAACTTACTCTACGGTCACTCTAGAAAAAAGGAAATTGAAGGAGATCAAGGCTACGAATA
This sequence comes from Meandrina meandrites, assembly GCA_963693305.1. Taxonomy (NCBI): domain Eukaryota; kingdom Metazoa; phylum Cnidaria; class Anthozoa; order Scleractinia; family Meandrinidae; genus Meandrina; species Meandrina meandrites. Next base: position 47,745,523 of record OY855903.1, read on the forward strand.
CGACAGAAATAGCTTTGCCTTTGGTGTAAATGGGGTATTTTCAACAATAAGTCCTGAACTCAAGCCACAGCAAGATATGGCTGGGAGTATCCTTTATTATTGTGGTGTTTTGTTTTTTTATTTGGGCATTTATATTCCATTAACAAACGTCAGCGATAAAATATTTAAAAGCTTCGTTGCAAGCTATTTTTTCACAATGTCTTGTGAGCCTTATTATTCAATAGCCTGGATTTGAAACCACAAAACGATAAGTTTTACTTGGGACCCTTATGTAATTGTTTATCACTACGTAATTGTTTCGATGGAGCCATTAATTTCGCTGATGTTTTTCTACACTAGCAGCGTTCTCATTCCTTCGATTTCAGCGACTGTAGTTTTACTAAAATAGCGGACTTTCGATTGGCCCGCATCCACATAATATCCAAATTAATTGTTACGTCCATGTTAAACCTTTATATTTCAAATTTAGAAGTTTACTGACTCCCACAAAAGAAGGCCTAGGAAAAGTTATTAAGCGTTTCCCTGTAATGTTATTGCGGAACTTTCATTGAACTTTAAAGCCGCAGGAGGGAGGACCGATCACAATATATCACAATAACCTACTTATTACTTAGTTACCTACCTACCTTACTCACTTACTCACTCATTCACTGACCTTACCTTCTTGCTTTCTTGCTTACTTTTGATTTATTTTGTCGATTATCAGGAATCTTCCTTCCTGTTACTCCTGGCTATGTTGTCAGCATTGCATCATTTCCAGTCCCCCGCGGTTTAGCTGGTGAAATCTTTTGCCGAGTTTTCACAAGCCGATACGCGCTCTTCACAATGGGAAAAGTCTCCATTTTGAAGGTCACATGCCTGGCTATTGACAGATGGTATTGCATTTTTCGACCAATGACGTACAAGCGCTATTTCACCCGAAAGAGGCTCTTGCTCTACATCTTGGCTATTTGGATTTGCAGTTGTGTCCTGCAGATAGATAAGTGCTTTGAGTGGAAACTATCGGGAAGTAAATGTTCGAAAGGTAAAGGACCTTATGGAGAAAAGGGAACACAAGTTATGATTATCATCTACACCCTGATCACATTTTATATCCCATGCTTGATTGCTTGGGCTTCGTTTGGCCATATCACGCTGCTATTCAAGACATCACCAATGGCAAGATGCTACGGTGAGCGACAAAGAGCTCAACAGAAAGCACTGTTACGCATGTGTGCCGTCACGTCAATAACTCTAACATTGTGCTGGCTTCCAGCTCAAACTATTTTTATCCTCTCTCCATTTGGCATCACTAAGATTGGTAGTCCATTGCACAGAACGGGCGGAATACTCGCAATGTTCAACTCGTGTCTTAACCCTCTGATCTACTGGCTGACCAACAGAGAGTACAGAGCTGGTCTGTGTGAGATTTTCACCTTTGCCAAATTCAAACCTTTCAAGAAGAGAAGCTACAAATTAGAGCAGCCAATGTATTCGTTAAGTTCTTCCATGTCGAGTCAATTGTCGATTATAAAATAGCAACTATTTAACAATTAGACTATGAGCCTGAGTTTTCTATGAGTGAATAGTCAACGAGGTAGAGCCGAGTTGACTATCGCTCATAGAAAACGAGGGCAAGTAGTCTAAATGTTTTAGTAGAAGCTCTAAAGGATTGCAGTACAAAAGCTACAATTTAAAGCAAGATCAAGAACAATTGAAATATTAAAACTAAAGTTGTCCGACGTTTCGATGCAGCTAACATATTTTTCAAGGTAAAGGGGAAAATAGTATAAGATACATTTGCTGCATGGTTATGTAAATAGTTTCGCGCGGATGGAATCACTTTGCACGTTTAAAGTTGGCTTGAGGTCTTGAATAATCAGCATTTCGTTGATGAAGCAATCGAATTCGCTGCGGCATTTATTTAAAATTCGTATTTATATTTCGTCTTGAAATAAATTCGTTTTGTTCACTTTTTTCTCAAATGAAATCTGCAACTATCGAGATTTAATTTACATACCAAAAAAAAAAAAGCTTTCATAGAAATCTACAGAAAGAGTCTGCTATATGTTTAGGACAACTTATTATCATATCTAATGATCCGTTAAACTTCAGGCCGCTAGAATGAAATCTATGTTAGCAAGTTTAACAAATTTGCACCTTAACTGGATGAACGTGGCGAAAAAAACTTTAGTTTTGTGCCTTGACGCAAAAAGCTTTTGGCAAAATCAAATCAAATCTAAGACTATACTTTAATGCACACTTACATAATCCTGCACTTGAGTTTCTGGTAGTTGTTTTCTTGTTGTTGTTATTATTGTTGTTTTCTTTTTAAAATTCTTTTCATTTATTTATATGTTTATCAGTGTTGGCAATCAAACTAGCTGTAATTAGACTGGTTTTTACTTCAGTGTCAATTAAAAAAAAAATGTACTGAAATCACAACATTGTAAATTGGAAAAGAGGATTGGTTTAATGATTAAATTAGGATTTACTAGATTAATATTTATAAATGAGTATTTAGCATAGACGGTTTTACTAGATTAATATTTATTAAACAGTATTTGCCATAGACTGTTTATTAGTAGCTTATTAGTATTAATTTTTATTATAAATTATAGTATATAAGTGTTACCTGATGATTTTACCGTGTAAAAACAAATGTAATTACACAAACAAGATATAAACTAAATAAAATTAAATAATTAATGAATTAATCAATTTACATAGCTCGAATATTAGACCTTTAGAACTGAAACTTAGTGGTAAGCATCTAGGTATGACTGGTATTAAAAAAAATGTCTGGTTTAGATCATTAATAGCCGAGATATAAGCACGTATGTACAAACGTGTCCATACATTATTTGTCAATTTCTCTGTATGAATCTGTAACTTATATTAAAAGATTATATATCTCCACAGCTCGAACATTGCACCTTTCGCTTCAAAAATTGGTGAAAAGTATCTCTGATTGACCCTTATTAAGGCTCAGATTTTGTATCTGGGTAGATTATCGAGGAGACAAGAAATTAGCAATTCTGTACAACGAGTCCATCCAATTTCCATACATTGCTCTGTAAATATATAAATCATGTCTGCTAATCGTAGCGATTAAATAATTCTACAGCCCGGCTATTAAACCTATCGATCAAAGAAATTGTGGAAAATATATCTTTAAGAATGTTATTGAGCGTCCATTTTTATAACTTGTGTGGATCATTGTGGAGCCGAGAAAGTGGCAATTCTTTGCAACGTGCCCATTCGTTGTCCATACATTGCTCTGTAATTATATGAACCCTGTCTGCGATTAAATAATTCTACAACCCGAAGATTAAATCTTCGACCTACAATTTGGTGTGAAGTACCTCTGAACGATCCTAATTAACCCTACATTTTTATTTTTGGCGAAAATCATTTAACAGCCCAGAAATAAGCAATTGTTTTACAACATGCTCTTGGTAAACCTCCAAATGAAATGTTTAAATTATTGAAACAAATTGTCCCCTCAGTACAAAGCTACGATAGCTCAATTGATAGAGAGCAGTCCTTTGTAAGCCGCGCCATTTGTCCGGTCTTTGGTTGGAATCTGGACGGTAACAAGAACTTTTTTTCTTTCTTTTCTAGGCTTTTATTTTCAGAAATCAGTAGACTTTTAAATTTGAAATACAAAGGTATAACATGGACGCAACAATCAATTTTGACATGTTCAGTAAAACTACAGTCGTTAAAATCGAAGGAATGAGTAGGCTACTAGTGTAGAAAAACATCAGCGAAATTAATGGCTCGATCGGATCAATTACGTAGTGATAAACAATTACATTAAGAGGCCCAAGTAGGATTTACCGCTTCGTGGTTGCAAATCCGGGCTATTGAATGATAAGTCCTACAAGCCATAGTGAGCAAATAGCTTGAAACAAAGCAGCTTTTTTTAAATTATTTTATCATTAACGTTAATGTATGGAATGTAAATGCCCAAATAAATGCAACCCAATAACAAAGGTTGCCCACAGTTATATTTAGCTTTAGCTGGAGTTGAGGGCTTATTGTTGTAACAACGATCAATCGAATGAGAAATGTACTTTAAACTATTAAAAAAAAAATAACAAAACAACTCCTTTGTTTTTGACAAATGCTATGTGCAAAATCGATTCAAATTACTTCATGCTAGCCAATATGATTTTCACGTCGTGAGGTAAAAAACGTTGGACAGAAGGAATGTTGCTTGGTTCAACGACAAATAGCTTGGCCCGAGAATTTATCTGAACTAGGCATGCATTTTTCAGGCTTCTCTTCCGGAAGTGCTTAAAGTTAAGGGGCAGTATCACGAGAGGTCGTCTACGTTTTTGTGTAAACTATGGCAGATTTGTAAAGGTGCATTCGTCGATAAACAAATAACCTTTAAACGCCAAAAAGGCATAAATTTGCTCCCTAAGATATGCATAAGCCATAATCAATGTCTTTTTTTAGTGATTTTCCTCCAAGCAACACTGTCAAACTTGAAAACGTCGGCCCGACGTTTTCAAGTTTGAGACCACTTCTTTCCTACCCGTCCATAGACAAACAAGTTTTACACAACTTTTGTGACCAGTACAGTGCGTTTTAGCAAGGTTCAGCAACTGGTAGTTGATTTCCAATTGACACCAACACCTTCATTGGATTTTCAAGTAGCACTTAATCTTGGTGAGACTGCCCCTTAGTGGGCCCAGGGTAAGGATCCTCTTACTGCTTGCAAAGCAATTTCATTTATCTTGTCACTTTCATATTCGTCACAATTCACAAGTGCTATCGTTCCGTTGCCTGCGAATCTTGCCTTGCAGTTGAAATTGCAGCTGTGTAACTAAGCCTTGAACAAGATTCCGCGGACAGTCGAGAATTCCAAAAAAATAAAAGAAATTTTTAAATTATCCTATTCAATGAGGCCATCATTAGTCAATCCGATAACAAAACTGAATCGTTAAAAGGATTGAAATATAACATGCAAGGATTTGTTGGGTTGGACTGTTACATTCAAGTCTGTGCTCGAGGTAGAAAATATGCTTTGAGGTCATTTGGACAAGGCGTCAAATGGAATCACCTCAAATAATGTTGTTTTTCAAATGTATGTCGCCGTGAACTTCGTCACGTTTACTGTATTTATCTGATCGTTAACAAAGGAGACAGACACAACAATTGTACCTCATTTTGTCGATTTGATGATCGATACTATTAGAAATGGTTGTTATGAACCCTACTTTACCCATGTCCTACAAGGCATATAGTTCCAGCAACCTCATTTATGTAAAAATAATGCTTTTCACACCAAGGCAAAGCGGGAACGCACTTCTGTTTTGCTTAGAGGGTTAATTGCCAACGACATCTGAAGTTTGTGTAGCCAATCAGAGCGCACAAGAAGCACTGCTGGTTTGTATATACTTAAGCAAATTATTTGTAAAATTAATTTGTTTTAAGGTGTTTTAAGGTGTTTTAAGGCAAACGACTTTTAGCTCAATAATTACTTGAATGTCATACCTACTGATGATATACATACGGTAATGAAGACGCAGAAACTTAGTTTGGTATGCGTTTCTTTATGTTTTCTTGATTAACGGTTTGAATTGTTTCCTCGTTTGGCAACTTACCTTGAAGGGTTGGCATAATCTAATAACAGTAGACTTTGGAAGACATTTTTACAGGAAAATTAACGATAAAAGCGTTACATGACGTTTCGACGACTTCAGTCATCATAGACTAGGGTCTGTCGATTTCATGAGTTCCAGTTAGAAATTTCGAGTTCGAGTTAAAATATCGAGTTGCTTACGGTTAGTTCCACTCTGGTTTGCTTGCGGTTAGTTCCACTCCTATTTGCTTGCGGTTAGCTTTCATTTGTTGATAAGGGCGACACTAGGCGTGACCAACTGCGAAAATGCCACGCCATGTTGTGAGCTTTTTCGTTTTCGTTTTCTCTCTTTTTTTTTCTTTTTTTCGTCTTCCATCACGAAATCAGTAACTTTTCAGGCCCTTCCTTTTAACTAGAACTCGAAATTTTAACTCAACATCGAAATTCTAATTCTAACTCGAACTCGAAATCTCGAACTCGAACTCGAAATTTCTAACTCGAACTCATTAATTTAATACACTCCATAGACTAATGTGAGAAGCTTAAGATTAACATACAGAGCAAATTTTTCTACACGGAAATTGAAGCATGAAAAAAGGGCACACAATGTATGCAGAAGCAATGACGTTGAAGCCCACTGGATACCAAAGCAATTAAATGCTGAAATTGATTATGTTAATTAAAGCATGGTTTAACAGCATTGTGAGGATCTGTTGAATTTCAAACTAATGTGATAGTAACTGTTATGGTCTCACTCAAATTCAAATAATACATCTATTGAACAACATTTTTTTACCTGCTGAACGTTGTTGTTCAACAAAGGTTGCGTCGCATTATAGCATGACATCTGATATACGATATGGGAAACTCGCGCGTGAGCAACGACTCAAAAAGTCAAATGCGGTCGAATCCTGCACCTTTTTGTAAAGAATGTGAATGTAGAAATTTGTTTTCTAAATTTAACAGAACTCGTCAAATGTAATTTTTCTCTTTTGGTTGTACTTAGTATTAGTCCTGTCTGGGAGAATTTTGCTTCGCGTTTAAATGCGCAAGATATGTTTGTTGTTTTATCCAGATTATTCGGATGTTATGGTTACGTTTAGTTTAGAGCCCTGTTTATTCAGTAACTGATCAAGTACAACACTCATTCCATACGCGAAGGTACAACACAGACACCTGACCCGAAGAAACACACAATATGAAGCAACATTATAATGTTGCTTCATATAGTTCCCAGTGCTATTCGGTTTTATTGGAGTATTGCGTATCCATCGCACGCCGACATAGGGCGATGACGACGTAGTCGCCTAAGAAAGAGATCGATCTCAGATTGCCAAAAACAGGCCGAAGGCTGATCACAACGACAAACAACTACACACGGCACAATGACGAACTACGATTCAATTTCCTGCTTCCTTAGACGAAACGGGCAATATGGGGAAAACAATGCTCTTAGTAATGCTTATATACCAAACTTTGTAGCAGCAGCAGGTGGGAAAGACATGTACAAAAAGGAAAACGGATCTCAAAGAGGATTGGCACAGTTGAACCACACTGTTGAACCACAAAGTCTGTTTACACCGAAGGTTATCCCGGGTGCCTTATGGCCCGAATTAATGACTACTGGTGGCATACTTCAATGTGTGATTTGAACTTGATAACGAAATATTCAACCGAGGCAAAATTCTTGAAATGGGATGCTTCGTCCACTTACATGGGGTTGAAGAGAAAATCAACTGGCTTTTTGAGTAAGTACGACTTCCTGCAATATTCATAAACGTGGAGATCATGCATTTCTGTCGTAGCCGATTTTCTCTGGATTTCTGCAATGAAACTAAGTTTTGTTAGCAATATAAGAATTGCTATTAATAATAACGATAATGATAACTATGCTGATAATGATAACGATAAAGAGTTAACGCCCTTTATAATAACGCACATGCAAACGTTTCAGCAAGCTCATTGGCTGAGAGCACGTCAATTAATCCCAAACAGTGCAGAAGTTAAAATTGAGTGCAAAAAATATGAAATTGAGTGCAGAAATTTGAAATTAAATTGATTGACGGGAAAGCCGCGAAAGCGCAACAAATTTAGCGTCATTTAATCATTTTTTGACTGCGTTGCGGTTTGGTTGCATGATCAACTTATTCTGTTTTATCGTACGCGTTGCTAAATTCCTAAAAGATAAGATATTTCAACACGCTCATTGATAACCAGTGATAAGAGAAACAAAACAAATGCAAGCGAACCGAAACCGCGATTTTGATCCGTGAAGCTGAATACTTTGTTTTCAAAATCCAATAATGGACATCACAGTTAACTCCAGTAAATAAAAACAGAAAAAAAGTCTAGATGAAATATTTAATAAATAATGTCGGTATTAAAGGCATAAAATGTACAAACATGAACTGGTTTGAGAAATATTTACGGGAAGGTCTGAAAACCGACACAACTTCAAATTCGTTCATAAATGAAGTATAATTCTCTCAATATAAAATTAGGCTCATGCTCGGTTCATACATGTACGTTTGTTACCTTGTTATTGGAGAACGGTTATGAATTCTGCAGGGCAAAACTTTCAAACCAGCCAAATAAAATTGGAGACGAATACGGCAGTTTCGTTGTAAGTTTACTCCAACACCACCAGCATTTACATTATATGAACTATCAGCGAATATTAATTTCTTTCTTCCCATCAGTGTAGCCTTTACAGTCTTTTATCCTCCACTTCAGTGAACTTAATTGGCTCTGAGTTCACTTTTATTTGAGCTCAATTCAGTGATTTTCAGCCTTGCTCAGCCGCAGGTCGAACCCTGGACATCGCCCTTTTTGACTTGTTGTCCGATATATCATGTTCAAGTCGGAGATTATTTCGGATCTTCCCGTTACGAGGTTGTCGTAAATCTCTGGCATAATTTTCCATCATGTAAAAGAGTAAATAGAGCGAGAAATATTTACGAAGATCTATGCTCTCTAGCTGCTTTTCTCGCGCTAAGTACGCTTTCAGCCTAAGTACCGATACGAAATTCTGGTATCAAGTAATTTACCTTAAATAGTATTATATTCAACATGCTCAGTTAATAATATATGGGAAAAGAAAATTGATCCAGCGGGCTGAGTGAAAATCAAAGGAAAAACATTAGAGAAAAAGTTAGGGGAACCCGAACCGCACGACTTGGGGTGGGCGGGTGAGTCGTTCTTTACTCTGTCCGCTGGAAGAGAAACTGAGCAAGAAAACTTGTTATCTCATCAGTTTTATACCCGTCAATTACGTAATATCACTTTGAGTGTTTGAGCTGGGGAGTGACTATTCTGCACTCAGTCGATGTTGTGAGACAATAGGGAGACACCTCATGACATTTTTATACCACGTAACACTCAGTTCATGTAGTGAATACAAAACAGCACTTTTAGCCTATTTAGCACTGCGGTTAGCCTACTATACACTTCGGTTAGCCTACTATGCACTCCGGTTAGCCTACTAGCACTCCGTTTAGCCTAAAAAGCACTCCGGTTAGCCTACGTTAGCTTAGTTTGCTTGCGGTTAGCTTTATATTGAGGTTAGGATATATAGCCAAAATTTTACGATTTCTTGCAGCTGGTCGTCGGTAGCCTAGTGGATAGCGTTCCCGCGCGGTAATCCGACGGCCCGGGTTCAAATCCTACTGTTGACACTTTTTTTAACTTGAAAAAAAAATGTTAAGTGTGATTTATACTTCATGTATGGAAAAATGAGAAGTCTCACAACATCAACTGAGTGCTGAATAGTCACTCCCGTTTGAGCTGTTTCGACTTCGCACGTGAATATGAGTATTGTGAATAGTTATCACGTTTTATTAAATTCTCAACCTCGGATAATGCAATTCTAGCTTTCTGATTGGTTCACTAGATCTCGGTTATCAGCCATTATACCTGCGTTTGACCTTATATGGGAAACGAGTGCGGCAAGTGCCGCTCAGTTTAAAAATTTTCCTGCGGGAAGCGAAAGTTCCATCAGAAAAATGGCAAATTTGGCGAGGTTTATAAGCTTACACAGAAATAATCGACAGTGCCTTCCCTAAAACCACACAAACACCACAAAATGCCATAGTTGACTCAACTACGTAAAACTGAAAGGATTGATGCGGAATGTTTAATTAAAAATACTTGTAAATGTACAACAAGAGCGACTGAACGAAGAAGAAAAGCAGAAAATAATTTACGGGAAGACCAGAAAACTTACACAATTTCATTCAGTGTGAGACGTAAATGTGGCTCAGCACTTCAGTTAAGTTTGTTACCTTTCAACCTTGATCTTGTCCTTTTATACTTCAATAAACTTCATCGAATCTGAGTGCAATTTCGTTTCAGCATAATGTAGTAGTCTTGATGACAGCCGTGGAGCCGTAAACAAGTACAATATGTAAACACTTGCTTCGCTCGTCTTGCACAAGGCGTATAATTTCCAGAAAAGCTATTGCTTCGGATCTTCCCGTAAACCTTAATTGTTGTCACAATTTTCCAGGATGAAAAGACGATTAACCGGGAGATTTTCCGAGGAAAATCTTCAGAAGAAACTCTCTCGCTCGCTTTCCTCGCTTGTTTCATTCAGCTCAAAAAGTGAACACCGCGCCACAAATTTTCCCGCCTCCTCATACTATCACTTCGTTTACATCAAAATGAAATGTCCAGTTGATTTATACTAAAGAAGAATTAAATAAAACAATTATTCCATTCGCCCTTGTTGGATACGAGTGGTTATAGCCAACTCGGCGCTTCGCGCCTCGTTGGCTATTTACCACCTCGTATCCAACGCGGGCTCATGGAATAATTGTTAAATAGTTGTTCAATACGATTTGCTCTGTTAAGAGCCATATCAGCCCGAGCCGGGCCGGGCTGATTTCTGGCCTATATGAGGAGGCTTTCCCCGCAAGAGGTAACTTTTTTCATGTTTCAGGTATAAAGAAGGGTAGGGAAATCTGTAATTTAGGTATTTAAAAGGGTCTTCAATTAACACCTTATGGCTGTATTAAACAGAGGGCACATCGAGTACAGACAACCCCTTTTGATTTGAAGACTCAGAGCTTACGAACATCGAAACCGTCTTTCAAATTTACTTGATCCTACAAGACGAACAATTGAAGTTTTTTTAGCTCGAAAGCATTCACCGTCTTTGAATTGTACATTTTCACGCCACACGACATCAAGATTGCCGCCAGAAGGTTCTCGCGTATGCTTAAAATAATGCCTCAGTCTGTGATATTTTTATTTTACAATCTGAACAATTGAGGTTTTACGAGAAGTGTTTATGTTAATGTTCACTAATTATTCATGAGGGTGAACTGACTGCTTTTTTTATCGCAGAAGTGAATTCCAGATGTATTTCGTACAAGAGCGCTGGATCGACCACACGAGAGATTTTCATCACACACTGGGGACACAGTCATTTTCTACGGCATGCAAAACAATATAAAATTGAAACTTTAACACTAACTTGGAAGGTACAGCCCAAATGTTTGTGCAACGTTTTCTGCCTGCAATGCTGTGCGCAGCTAGATAGTCTCTTTTAAAATTCAACGTAATTCTTATTTATCTAATTCTTTTTTTGTTCTGTATATATATATATACATATATATATATATATATATACACAGAACAAAAAAACAAAAAAAAAAAAAAAAAAAAAAACAAATATATATATATATATATTTGTTTTATATATATATTTGTTTTATATATATATATTTGTTTTATATATATATATATATATATATATATATATATATATATATATATATATATATATATACATATATATACATATATATATATATATATATATACGTGGATTTATGAAAATGGGGTCAAAGAAAAGTCTCCCCGGTATCTTTGTCAATGTACATTTGGGGCTTTAGTAGGCTTAAAAGAGGGCCGAGAAACGAAAAAAAAAATGTTAAACAGCGCGAAAGGGTTAATAAGTCAAAGGAGAAGAGTAGAAAAAAATGACATTTCCTTTAGTTTTTATATCGTCTACTTTGGATATATATATATATATATATATATATATATATATATATATATATATATATATATATATATATATATATATATATATATATATATATATATATATATATATATTTGTTTTTTTTTTCCTCGGCATATTAGCATATGTTTGCTAGGGGCCTAGTCAACCCCCGTCAGCTCCGAGGTTAAATAAATTTTATTGATTGATTGATTGATAGAGGTGAGCTTGAGTCAGCTATTTTCGAGCAATTCAATTGCCAAGGCCAATATATACTGAAAGGGTTGAATAATTCAAATAATAAATATAAGACATCGCATCCTAGGTATTCCTTTCACCCACTGCAAAACTGGTTAAAACAATAAAATGTGGAATTAATCTCTTTTATCAATGCCCTCATGCTGCGCTTTCCCATAATTAAAAGTGGCGTATTTTGATCAAATATGTCAGTAAAACTAAACAAAGAATATATAATTAACGTGTTATTAAATTTGGATCGAACTGGACTGAGGTAGCAAAGTTTATTTGAATAATTGTTGGTCTATATTTTTTTCAAGTATACAAATATCTTGGTCCACTTACAGCGACTTCGAATTTGTCTGGCCAGTATGGAGTGTTTTTAAAAGAAGTGACAAACCTCTCTCATGTACAGGATCCTCTAGACATGCCAGATGTTTTTGTCAGTCAGAGGTTCTAATAAATATTCGGCATGGCTAAAACAACAAGTTTCGCTTCAGCACGATGGCTGCGAAAAAAATGTCCTTTGAGAGGCAAATTATTTATATTTTTTTTGTCTTTCGAAAGATATACATTAATTTACGTTTGGACAATTGTATCCATCGCTCACCGAGGTTATCTTGTCACTGAAAGACACAAATAATTAAATTGTCAGCCAAGGCCCAGTGAACCGTTAGTATCACGAAGTTGTCACAAATCGATACCCGTGAAATTCTCGTATATAATCCACCATCTTCAGAAGGGAATATTCAACTTAAAAAAAAGGTCTTAAAAGCATACATATTAACAACACTAAAAGGATATACTTTTTTTCACTTTCAAAGGGAAAAACACCTGGCTGGCAATTTAAGATATGAAGATTATTCAAACTAGGTTCCCGCTAATTACGCCTTTTGTTCGGTGGATAATGATTATTGGAAAACAGTTGAAACGACGGAAAGTTTCGATTAAATTCACTGCAGAGTGTAAATCGCTTTGCCCAAAGTCGTGTCTCGTATTCGAGGGTGGTGCAACGAAAACGATTTTTAAGGGAAATTGCAAGTAAGAAACTTCAGTTATGCACAAGCTAACTACCCCTAAAATTATGTCCCTTCAAATAACATTATTTTTATATTTCCTTTCACATTTTCCCCATTTTTTGTGTAGGGCTATCGGAAATGAACCAGAACAACAACACATCTTCTGTGATGCGAAACATTTCAACACCAAATCCATTAGACCATGAAGGGGGCTCCCAGGCCAGAGCAAGAGAGATTATGTTTGGAGTAATAGCAGCTTTGTCGTTTTTGCTGAACTTTCTGTTCTGTGTGATAATGACGAGAAAGCCTGCCATGTTAAAAAGACCACACAACATCCTCTTGCTTTCGTTGGCTATCACAGATCTTCTAACAGGTTTGCCATAATTAAGACTTTTCTTATAATGCGAAAATTGCAAATGCGTAAACCAGTCTTTCAATGCCTCTTTCTTTATATTATTCTTTTTAGGATGTATTTATTTTTCAGGTTACTCGACTGTAAGAGAGTTTTGTTAGTGTAGTATAAGTCGTACGTTTAGTAATTAACACTTATGCTTACTGACTCAGTTTGTTTCGTAAATTATCAGACAATCGAATCTGGATAGGCGATTGTGCTTTGGTCTCGAATTGCTTGTTATTACTACAACTTTTTCAAAACTAAATTCGAAACCATTCAATTAACTACAGAAAATATTAAATTCAAATGTTATAGAAGAAAAACAAATAAACAATTTCTTCAAGTCTCAGGTCTGTGCTGTGTACCATTCGCGAGTTACTTGCAGAAACTTTTCACGCAAATTTTTATAACCTTATCATGGAGACGCCATATTTCTGCCCTTCCGAGGGGCACAAATATGGCCGCCATGATGTCGGAGAAACCATCTGGAACTCAATATACTATAATGGCGACTAATCTTGGCTCAGGGGCTTATATACTTTCACATAAACACCGCTTATTATATCTGAAATGCTCAAAGCCTTTTTCTTTTTCCAAACAAAACAGCTTTGTCGCGCACTCACATTGATGTCAAAAACTGCTTGGAGCCCAAATATTTAAAATGCTTGGTTTAAAAAGCGAAGGAAAGTAACCGAGGTGGAAATTTCCAGAAAATATGTTTTTAGCCCATTTTTCACCTAGTGACAACGAAAAGTTTTCAGGCCTTGTGAATTTTGATTTCAGAACTTTATGACTTACCTTTAAAGTCGAGAATACTTTAAATCAAAACCAAAACGTAATGTTTTGGAGCATATTAAAGACAAAAATCAAGCAATAGCCGTAATGGTAAAGTGACGCCGGTTTATGGGGTGAAAAAAAATCATTGTATTTCATTTGTTATATGCAGATACCTTTGAAGGTTTTCAATTATCTGCCCAAAACCTAATAGAACTTACTTCACTACTGAAAAAGGAACTCGGCCCAGTCTTTGTTTCTCTTTAATAGCAGAGCACCGTTGCCAGAGATTTGGTAAACCCATCAAGCGAAGAAAATTTGGTTGTGACGTCATGTCCGTATATACGTACGTACGTACGTTCGTACGTTCGTACACCCGTACTCACGGATTAGGACTGGGGACAAGTTTGCCTTTGTCCTTGATTTCGAGTCATGTTTTTTAAACACATTTTCGGTTCGTTTAGAGGTAACTTACTTGTCGTAGAAATTTGTAAGAACACTGTATCGCTTCAGCGTTTTCTTGTCATGTTGAGAAAATGATCTGGACATGCCTTCACACTGCGAGGATCAATTCATTCATTTCACTATTACTAATTATTACCCAGTCACTTACTTACTTCAAAAAGAGTTATCAATTTGAAAATTACCTATAAACGGTTACAAACCCAGCACACAAAATAAGCCTGAAAAGGCTTAGGTTAAGGATGTCACGCATTACGAATACAAACTGGAAAGTATGAAAATAAAGGAGCATCAATCCCAGTAGAGGAAAGAACATCCTTAGTATGCAAAGAAAATTGTGTAGAACACGAACAGCATTTCTTGATGTATTGCCAGGGGTATGCTACCATAAAAGATGAGCTCCATTCTCACATTTCAAGCAACGATGCACTTTACACTCATCTAAGCGATAGCGAGAGGACTAAGTACTTACTTAGAGCTGACAATAAAGATACATAAAAAAATAATAGGTAAATATATCAACTTAATGTTTAAAAAAAGGAAGAGAGATTCTCGGCTTACAAACGAAATGAGCATTATAATTTTTATTTTATTCTAATTAGTTGTAAAACAATCAAGTTGATGTTATTTCTTATTCTACTAGCTAATGTTAAACATTTATTGTAAACAGACCAATTCCTCTCTTTGGAGAGTAAGGCGCAATAAAGATATACTATTGCTATTACTTACTTACTTACTTACTCACTTATCTCGTTAATAACTAACGTAGCAATCTGATAATAATTAGATTATAACAATAAAATTTATGTTTTGTTGATTATCAGGAATCTTCCTTCCTCTTACTCCTGGCTATGTTATCAGCATCGCATCATTTCCAGTCCCCCGCGGTTTAGTTGGTGAAATTTTTTGCCGAGTCTTCACAAGCCGATACGCGCTCTTCACAATGGGAAAAGTCTCCATTTTGAAGGTTATGTGCCTGGCTATTGATAGATGGTATTGCATTTTTCGACCAATAGCGTACAGGCGCTATTTTTCCAGAAAGAGGGCCTTTCTTTACATCCTGGCTATTTGGATTTGCAGTTGTCTCCTGCAGATAGATAAGTGCTTTGAGTGGAAACTATCGGGGAGTGAATGTTATAAAGGTAAAGGACCTTATGGAGAAAAGGGAACAAAAGTTATGATTATCATCTACACCCTAATCACATTTTATATCCCATGCTTGATTGCTTGGGCTTCGTTTGGCCATATCACACTGCTGTTCAAGACATCACCAATGGCAAGATGCTACGGTGAGCGACAAAGAGCTCAACAGAAAGCGCTATTACGAATGTGTGCCGTCACGTCAATAACTCTAACATTGTGTTGGCTTCCAGCTCAAACTATTTTTATCCTCTCTCCATTTGGCATCACTAAGATTGGTAGTCCATTGCACAGAACGGGCGGAATACTCGCAATGTTTAACTCGTGCCTTAACCCTCTGATTTACTGGCTGACCAACAGAGAGTACAGAGCTGGTCTGTGTGAGATTTTCACCTTTGACAAATTCAAACCTTTCAGGAAGAGAAGCTATAATTTACAGGTACCGATGTATTCGTTAAGTTCTTCCATGTCGAGTCAACTGTCGATTATAAAATAGCAACTATTTAAAGTGCCTATGAAGTAAGTTTTGCCGCAAAGACTTATTTCTATTAACACTGACATTCCCAGTTTATTCTTAACCAAAGGTGATGCCTTCCCAACAAGCTAAGAAAAATAGTTAAGCTAAGATGGGTACCACGTGTGTCCCACGCCAGACCCACTGTTCATTTTTAAAGTGCTGCAAATGGAGATATTTTGTTTATAACAGAAGGAGACTGGATCTAAGACTGTTGCCACGGCAACGGCGCAACGGGTGCCATCTTGTGCCTTTTATGATGAACATTGATGGTGCCAAGTTTGAAGAACACCGCTTTAATACTACAAGAGATATGCGTGATTCAATGATTTATCCTTTTCTGGAACGATTAATGACGTCATCGCTTTCCTCATTTGCATATCACAAAAACCTAAATATCTCCATAACGAAAGAAGATATTTTAAAAAGGAAAACGCCATTCTTCTTTATTTCGAAAAGCCTTAAAAATAAGCAGTAATTATTTTTTACTTCATATGCACTTTAACAATTAGTCAATGAGGCGTAGCTGAGTTGGCTATCGCTCATAGAAAACGAGCGCGAGCAGTCTAATTTTTTAAGTAGAAGCTCTAAAGTATTGCAGTCTAAAAGCTACAATTTAAAGCAAAACAATTATCCCTTTATGGAGCAAAGCGTGCGTGATTGTGTTCCATATATTCAGGGAGTAGTCAACAGTTGGAGAACCAATCAGATTCGCGAATTTCCAATAGAACACAGTTGAGGTTCTGCTAAAAAAAAAACAACAACAACAATAGTTTTCATGATTGCAAAAGTGCTTCCTAAATTAGTAAAGACGATGAAACAGATTATCACGAAAAAGTTAGTTATATAGGGCCAATTAATTATCAGATTTATTAACAATATGGGGACAAAAAAAGAAGAACATTCTTCAATACAGTTGATTGGAAATTTCCTTTTAAAAACGTTCAAAGTAAAAAATTACTTCCCAAGCTGTGTATCAATTGAATTAACAGCTTCCGTCTTTAAACATCGAGAACCCCGAAGTGGATGGAAACTGATTTCAATTTTCTATTTATTTCGTCAAAAAAGACCCTATTGGCGAACTATTTTAAAGAAAATCATTTAAAAGTTCCAGCGAGTCTAATTTTTTGTAAAATCTAGGAAGCTGGAAAAATATATCACACCATCTACCTAGTGGTGCTAGTTCAGAAATACGAAAACTTTCCTTGATTTCATTTAAACACAACTTCTAATCTATCCTAAAGTCGTTATTCCCACATATCGTCTTGAAATAAATTCGTTTTGTTCACTTTTTTCCTAATTGATATCTACAACTATCGAGATTTAATTTACATACCAACTTAAAAAACAATTTTCAGGGGAATCTAAAGAAAGAGTTTGCTCTGTGTTTGGAATATCTAATTATCGTACCTAATTATTCGTAAAACGTCAGTGCGCTAGGCGGAAATCTATGAAATCAAGTTTTACAATTGCGCCATGATTTGGATGAAAGCGAAAAAAAACTTAATTTGTGCCTTGACACAAAAATGTTTTGGCATCATAAAATCAAACAGCGTAGCATTTGCATTGCTACGCTTAGTAATTGGTTTTAAAAACTTGCGCCTCTTTCTCACCGGCGCCACACAGAAGTAAAACCAAAAACATTCGTGACGTGCTCACACGTAGACAGTGAAAAGAGTACGTAGCCTAACAGTTTGCGGTTGTAAACAAAAATGGCGGCCGCCTCTTCTCGTTATGCAAGACTCTGGGAAAAAGATTTGGACAAATTAGTAGCCGAAGCAATTCCAGAGAAAACCTAAACAAGCAACGAAATATAGAATTCTCTATTTTCCAATTGCCCATAATGCACTTTGGTTGCCCCCAAATTTTGCATAAACTATATTGCTTTGGGAATATACAGTCCTCCCAAGAGAATTTGGAGGCAATAGTGTATACAAAATTTGGGGGGCAACAAAGTGTATTATGGGCAATTGGAAAATAGAGAATGAAGATTTTTTACGGTACGAAAATGAGTCAAAACAAAGGTTAAACTACTTTATTTTTCATTAACACGTCGGAAATGCAAAGATTTTAAGGTAACATCAAAGTTGCGTTTGTAAATTAAGTCTTTTGTAAATAAATTTAACTTAAGAATAGTTCGCAAGCCAACAGTAGTTTACCGTCCCTATCGAGCAGCAGTAGAAAAATGAGTAAAACAGATGTCTACAAGTATTTTACGCGAATAAATGTTGAATGAAATACAAAGGCGTACACAGAAGCCAATGCAGTGTTTGACAGTTGTCAGTTATCCGCGCCTAACGTGTAGATTTGGATCATTGTTCAATAAAACGTGAGCATGTCTTCTTATTATTATAAAGATTTAATCCACTTATAGATTTATACTAAAGCAATTAGATTATTCGCTCTCGATTTGTATGCGTGATAGTTGACTGGGGCTGCGCCCTCATCAGCTATCACGTGATAGAAATCGAATAATCTAATTGTCAATTATTAATATAGTGAAAATTGTAATGCTTGTTTTTGAAATCAATAAAAACTATTACAACTTAGGAAATTAGCAAAACAACCGCTTCATAGATAACTTGTGTGCGGAACCTATTCAAATTTCGTCATGATTGCCAAATATCATCAGATCGTGAGGTGAAAAAAGTTAGGAAGAAGGAATGTTGCTTAGTTTAACAAAAAACAACACGATTGAATGCCATAAAATATCTGGGCTTGAGGAATCTATATTTCAGCTAGACATGCATTTGTGTTACCTTCATAAAGAACTTTCCAGCAAAGATTGTTTTGTTTTTGTCATGCATGCGTAGTAGTCAGTTATGCATGATGGGTAATTAAACGAGTTAGCACGAGGTTTTGTCAAGGCATGACATCGTGTAATATGTGTGCAATACGTATCACACATGGTATAACGTTTTTTTTTTTTTTTCAGGCTTCTTTTCCCCAATTGCTTAAATTGATGCGCGCACGTTGAGGATCGCCTTGTTCCTTCTCTCCGCGAGGCACAATAATTTTATTTATTCTGTCATAATTTACAAGTTCCACCGTTCCGTAGCCTGGGAACTTGCCTTGCAGAGCCTTGCAGTTGAAATTGCAGCTGTGAAAAGTTTTAAGCGCTTGCCGTGTTGTAATGTATATTGCATTCAGGATTGAGTTCGAGGTAGAAAAATTAGTTTGAGGTTATTTAAACTAGGAATTATTTGCAACCACCTCAAATAATATTGTTTTTCAAAAGTTTTGTCGCCGTGAACTCCGTCACGCTTACTATATTTTTGTAAATAAAGTAATGTATTTCTTTTAGTTGTTAGTTAGCGGGTATCGCATAATTCCCATTGGGATCTCTAGCCCCTTTATAAACCACTCCTTGTGCATGTTACACCACTTGACGCCGACCAGTTTTCTCGAGGCTAGTTTTTTCATATTTTGTTTGTAAAAATAATAGTGTGTATTTTTTCTTAACTTAGTTTGTCTTTTCGCTGTAGTTTGTAATAGCTGTAATTGCCACGTTTACATTCCTTTTTGCTGTATCCGCTTTTAGCTGTAGTTTATCTATAGATCCTGTATACGTTGTTATTTATACTTAGCTTGCTTTAGTGCTTTCACTGTTACTTTTCTTTTTCCGCTTATACTTGTATTTCAGTGTAAATAAACTCAAATGCTAGCGGCCCCCTCCTCAAACTGTTGTGTTGTTTGCGTCCTTACTTATAATAGAAATGTTTTCTATTCGGCTGAGCGAAGCCAAAGAGAATAGAAAATAAACCAATTTTACCCCATTTTTTTTTCCGGTGATGATTGACACTATTAGGGGAGCTTCTAATGACAATGCTTAAGGTCGCGCAGGACCCTTGCTTATAACAAATTCATAAGCATTTTTTTTTTTTTTGACGGGGTGTTATATTGTAAAGGTTTAATTTCTCCGAATTTTGATCATCGCTTCAGAAGACTTTCCGAGTCCATGTTTACAACAACGTTCGCTATATTTAAAGCTGCGTATCTTATTAGCGGAGCTCTCCAGTGGCCCGAAGGGCCGCAGAGCGGAGCCCCATAGCTATCGTGCGAGCATAGAAAATAGGAAAACCATGCGTTTGAGTTTGCATGGTCATCGTGGCTAGCGGCATGGCTCGCGGGCGCGTGCGTACGAAGTCGCCCAAAATGGCGGCCATACTGTCATACTCCAGAAAAAGCTTGACCTGGGCATCTTACATGTTTGTTGAAAATCGACTAGGGATATTTCATTTCGCCTACACGGATCGGTAAAATCGTTGGCGGTTACTCACTGCGAGAATGAAAGGAAGTGAGCAGCAGAAAATATTCATTCGTTATTATTCTTCACCCCATCACAGCTAAAGTTTTTTTTTATATATATATACTTAGAGATTTTTTTCTCACATCAAAAAAAATGATCTGTACATTTCATATCAACTTGAACGAAGCGATTGTATGAAAGGGCGGCAAAATCTTTGATACGCTGTTCACTTTAAGCTGAATAATGAAAAACGCGCAGAAAGCTGCTTACTCACCTAATTCATGGAAAATTATGACAAATGATTTAGGACAACCTCGTCACGGGAAGATCCGAAATAATTGCAGACTTGAACATGATATATCGGACTACAAGTCAAAAAAGAACGATGTCCAGGGTTCGACGACTTCGACCTGCGGCTGAACAAGGCTGAGATCACTGAATTGAGTTCAAATAAAATTAAAGGCTACTTCGATGGAAAAAAAGAAATTGATCTTCGCTGATAATTCATATTATGTATATGTCGGGGGTGTTGGACTAAGCTTACAACAAAACTGCCGTGTTCGTCTCCGACATTATTGGGCTGGTTTGAAAGCTTTTCCCCGTACAATTTACAAGTCTTCTTCAATAATAAGGTAACAAACGTAAATGTATGCACTAAGAATAAGCCTAATTATTATATTGAGAGAATTATACTTCATTTATGAACGAATTTGAAGTTGTGTCGGTTTTCACACCTTCCCGTAAGTATTTCTCAAATCTGTTCATGTTTGTACATTTTATACAGACATTGTTTATTAAATATTTTGTTTAGACTAACTTTTTTCTGTTTTAGTTAGTGGACTCAACTACGATGTTCATTATCGGTTTTGAAAACAAATTATTGAGCTTCACGGATCACGATTTCGGCTCGCTTGCATCACTCCTTATCAGTAAGTGTGTTAAAATATCTTAGATGTAAAACGAATATTATGCCGGTTTCGTTGCGAGTTACCTGTGCTTAGCTGAGTGAGTTCAGACTTTCTCTACCTCTACCTTTCTCTACTTACTAGAAATGAAGAAAATTCATTTAGTTTTCCACATAAAATTCTATTAGGTATTTAGCAACGCTTATGATAAAAAACAATTAGTTAATCATGCAACCACACCGCAACGAAAAGACGACGATTCAAAAAACATTGTAAGCTTATTCTAAGTTAGCGTGGACCACTTCCCAAATCACGAACTGCCACAATTCTTACACTTAAAACGACTTTCATCAATTGAAATGACTTTCCATCAATTTGCAGAGTTTGTTTTGCCGCTGTGATTTTCTCAGCTTCCAGTGGCGTGAGTTCATTTTGTTTACTTTGTTTTAGCAGTGAGTTCACTTTGTTTTTCTGTATTTTATTTTTGCCTTGAGTTGATTTTCTTGCCCTGACAACTTTGTAGTGAATCAAAACAAGGTCAAGGTTCTTTTACATTGAATAACTCAAAGAGGTCCTGGAGGTGTATTAATTAGTGTACAGTAAACGTTTTGTTTTGCGCCTACGTGAGTACGTGAGGAACCCAATAAACTGCACGCGTCAAACTGTAAGTAACTCAAGCCAAAAAAAAAAAAAAAAAAAAAAAAAAAAAAAAATAATAATAATAATAATAATAATAATAATAATAATAATAATAATAATAATAATAATAATAATAATAAATGGGAGCTCCGCTTTTAGGCCTGCCTAAATTTATATATTGTGATAATTCGCTATGTTCCAGCGCACGGGACACAAAGCTGAGAACAATTACGTGCGATTATTAAAGCAAAGAACTTTAGGAAGATATTATTATAAAAGCCGTTTGCAGTCGGCTTCAGTCGTCGCAATTCGAGCATACTCATAAATGCATACATAATGATAGTAAGGGTCCTGCACAACGTTAACTATCCCATGTCCTACAAACGCATGAGGTTCAGCGAACATATTTATGCAAAACAAATATGCTTTCTACACCGAGAAGCTGCTGGAAGCCATTTCTGTTATGGTCAGAGGTGAAAATCAAACGATATCCGAATTTTGCAAAGCCAATCAGACCGTTAAAGAAGCAATATTGACTTTTGTTTTGAATACACTAAAATCCATTATTTTGATAATTTGTTGAAATTTCATGCCAGGTGTTTTAAGGAATAGAAAATTTTGCTCAATAATTACTTGAATGTAAAAGTGGCATATGCGGTGCAACAGAAATGAAGACACAAAATCTTAGTCTGGTAAGCGTTTCCTTATTTTTCTTGCTTAAAAGGTTTGAACTGTTTCCTCGTTTTGTCTCATAGCCTTGAAAAACAATTCATTAATCAGTTCATCAAGCACATAAGTTCGCAATAACATAATATATAAATAGTAGATTCTGGAAGACATTTTAACATGAAAATTAACGATGAAAAGGCTACATGATATTTCGACGATTTCATATCATCACTGAAGAATGTGCAAAACATTCACACAAAGGCCAAAAATTCATATACAGAAATAAAAGTGAGAAAAATACATTTTTGTAATGAAGCACGAAAAGCGCGACTAGTTAAATAAAACGTTTCGCATAAATAAAGTCCTTCTGAGAATTCTTTTTCGGCCTTGTCTTTCTGATCAAAACTGAGCATTTCAAAAGCTGAACACTCGAGGTTGCTTCGGTATTTCGTCAGGATTTTAAAGTTCTCATGAAGGCCTTCGTGAGACCAATGATGACATAAATCCATTCGACAATGATGGCATGGAGTCATCGAAACATCATGTTACGTTCATAATTAATTTTCCTGTTAAAATGACATTAACAAAGTAAAATCATCTTCGACGGTAGTTTCATCATTTTGATCGAATTTAATGACAAAAAATAAATATAATGAAGAGAAGCTAACTTTTTCACCGTTTGGTTTGACGACTTTGAATTCTGTACTAGAATGGCCTATATAAACTTTGATTTTCTCGCTTATAAAGGTCAAAAGAAACGAAAGAAAAGTCTTAATGCCATAAAAAGACGCGATGTGTATATCGAAAATGGTTCTTGGCTCGTCAATTGAAACTGGATGTGAATAAAACATCCCATGTATGTGGTGTGTTCGAAGTGTTTATACGAAGTGTTATTTCTTATATTGACATAATGCCTTCCTGCCGATAGCCACATGTATTGAGTTATTCAAAAATTTGGCGAAAAATCCGTTGCATGTGGTGGCATCAAATCAACTGTGAACCAACGGAAGGTTTTATAAAAGGGATCGATCTCAGATTACGGAAAACGGGCTGAAAGCTGATCACAACGGCAAATAACTACACACGACACAACAATAAACTACAATTCAATTTCATTTCTTCCTTAGACTAAACGGACAATATGGCGAACAACAAAGACCTTAGTAATGCTTATCTACCAAGCTTCGATGATAAAAGCAGTAGCTGAGAAAGACAATAGTGAAGAAAGATCTCAAAGAGGAATGGCACTGTTGAACCACGCATACAAGTCTGTGTACACTGAAGATTATCGCAGCTGCCTTATGTCCTGCATTAAAGACTCACAGTGCAAAAGCTTCAACTACTGGTGGCATACTTCAATGTGTGATTTGAACTTCATAACGAAATATTTAGCTGAGGCAAAATTCTTGAAGTGGGATGCTTCGTCCACTTACATGGGATTGAAGAGAAGCTCAACTGGCTCTTTGAGTAAGTACAGCCTTTTTGTAATATTTCAAAACGTGGAGATCATGCATTCCTGTCAAAGCCATTTTCCTCAGGATTTCTGAGTTAGCAATACAAAAAATTGAAAAAAAGAAGTTAGTTTGAAGGTGATATGTGATTTTCGCAGTGAATTTCCAATTTAAGCAATAGGAATAAAGAAGCCTGAAAAAATCAGGGCCTCAACGGGATTCGAACCCGTGACCTCCGCGATACCGGTGCGATGCTTTACCAGCTGAGCTATGAAGCCACACATTGGGAGCGAGGTCAATTGTGAGTATATACATTACATCAGAAGTTAGTTTTGCTAATGATATAAATACCGCTGTAGTCGGTAGTTCTATGACTTCGGAGTAGTGGCAGATATCTAGTACGTTACAATATGTTCTTTAAGCAGCCAATAGGCCTTGATTTAGTGTAAAGCCCACTTCAGGGAGGCTGATAGTGTAACTGAGGGCATGCCCGGGTAGAATGTTAATTTTTTACAGGCTGCACTTATTATTTCCCTCTTTGTTTGCTTTTCCAGAGCCTTGCAAGTTCGATTTCGAAGACGGAATCGATAGGTGGGAGAAAACTGGTACAGCATTTAACAACCAGCCGACCTATGGTGATAACCCTACAGCTCGCAACAGAGGACAACCTGCCAATCAACAGGGGGACTGGTGGATTGGAGGATTCGAGGACAGACCCTCCAAAGCAGCACCGGCCGGGAAAACTCAAGGAGACGGACCCCAAGGAACTCTTACTTCCCCATTCTTTATCATCTGGGGCCGAAACATCAACTTTCTGTTTGGCGGAGGCTGTGATATAAACACTGTCCGCGCAGAATTAGTCATCGACGATCAGGTAGTTATCGTATACATATAAATCAAATTGACGATTACACTAAAAACACGGAGATAGGCAGTTGCAGATGGGTCATTAGGTTCAAACTCAGACTTTGTCTTATACATGTATTGCTTCAAAAAAATATCAAATCACAAAGATGAACCAATAGGCACTGAACGCAACGTTGTTATTGCCTGAGCGATAATTTGCAAAATCCCACATTTACTGTCCCTTGCCAGGCGCGGTTAAATTCATTGCTTTATTTGCTCAATGCATGCTTTCTGTATAAATAGGTTGGCTACAATTGCTTTCTTCTCCAAGTCACTGTATACGTTTATTCTATTATGCAGGTCGTGCGGAGCGTCACTGGTAATTGTAAAGAGCCAATGACTCGTAAGACTTGGGATGTTGAAGGTTTCATAAGTCAGAGCGCTCGTGTAAGGCTGGTTGACTTCAGCTCAAGCGGATGGTGTCACATCAATTTTGATGACCTTAAAGGCGACTTCAGCTGTGAGCAAGACCAAAGTTAATTGCAACATATTTATTGCCTGCCTTCTTGTGTACACGACCGAACGCCATGCGAAGCTCATGCGAGGAAATATTTTGACATTAGATGGTGTTTTGTTTGGTCGGTGAAGATAAAATCACAGTCACTGGACACAGTTATTCAAGGAAATCCTTCGCACATTATTTGTTTGGTCTAACGACACCGTGCAGTACCTAATAAAAGTGATGATGAATTTATAGCGAACGTTTAATTGTCGAATGTTCGCCCTACGACTGACGTTTGCAGGTCATCGGGGCACTAAATTACTCCAGGATATTTTAATGAGGTGAATTTCTGGATACATGATCGGGGAACTGTAGATTTGTAGAGACCATTTCGATTAAACGACTATATATAATTAATTCAAACGAAAGTGCGAATTTTCAAATGGCAAATGAATTTGTGTCACCAAAATATCTAGTGGCTAGCATTTTCAAATCAACAAAGGAAAAAGCAGCCCACATATAATTGTACTTGTGAAGTTACAGAATGAGGTAGACGTTTCTGCTTTCTGAAAGCGTTTAGATGGACATCGATCATCCCACGCTGTTGCGCCGGGTAAGCTAAGGAGAATATTTCAACACGGAACTCAAAAGATAGAACAAGGTATATATTTCTCCAGTTTGAGCAAAACTAATTTTATGGATGTCAGTAAAACTTTGCATTTAACTGCACATAGATATTTATAAGTCGAGCATTTGTTGTGGTGAAATTCTTCCATGTCTGTACGTTGGCGAGGTTGTTAGAGAAATGATTTCTGGGCAACTTAGGTACCTCTCGCGTCTTCGTATTTAAACCACTTATGTTTAAAATGAATATCTCTGCCACTACACATTATGCTTACGGCACAATTTTCTTGAAGCAGAACAAAATAAACTCACGGCTAAAACAGAAAACTCACGAAAATACAAAAGCGACTCATGTCAAAAGAAAATCAACTCGTGGTAATAGAAAAGTAACTCACGGATTTCCTGGACTTTAATTGAAAAGGCCTGAACATGTACATGTACAAGTAAAGCATCTTGATCAAGTCGCAAAGCAGCAAAATATAAAAAATACGGGAAATCCAACTGAAAAACCTGCTGATGCAATTTCTTTCGGAAAAAGACAACGTATATATTTTCATCATAAAATGAGGTTTAGGGATTTAGTGAGGTTTGTTACCTTACATTTGGGTCGTGACCGTAACTAATCATGCAGCAAATATGATTGATTCTGAGCGTAACATCCTTTCAACACAATCAGCTTTTGACATTGATAACCGACAGCTGCTGAGGAGTATTTAAAAGCGTAAAAATCCGGAATAAAAGTCTTTCTTTTTGCTTGCACAGGGACTATTACTTTCAACAACACAATTTCTACGGGACTTTGCCTCGAACTTTTTCGTTTGTTGCAATGTCACGAAAAATATACTACTTTACAAGCGATAAAGCGAAAAACCGAAAAGAAGAAAATTTTATCTCGTCGCGTTTCATTCAACTCGCACAGTGAGCACCGTGCAATATTTTTTTTTCTTGGGACGCCTGTGTCTGTGACGCACGAGCGTGCGAATGGCGAAACGTCGACATCAGCTCGATGGGTTTACCCATAGTTAATAGAGGGAAATGGTTATGAAGCCTGGCAAAGTTCTTTGTTATAGGTTTTTGTTCCCTATTTGGGGGGTTGACCGTGCACAAAACCTGACAAAATACAATAGGTGGTTACGTGTGTTCATGCAACTAACCAATAGAAACATTGCAATTACGTAATTCATGCATAGTGTATGAGCGCAAAACAAAAGATGTGCACGGTCATATACCTTCCAACCTCAATCTTGGTCTCTTTGTTCGCTTCTTTGATGTTAGCCGGGCTTCCTAACCATTTCCCTCTATTAACTATGGTTTACCAAATTGTATTTGGTAGGAGGCTCCGCTCCCGCGTACCTTCCTACCCACGGGATCTTCGCTATCAAATAAGGGAGATTGATCGATGCGATAAAACTGCTGAAAACACCAAATAGTGCAATATCACAGTTTTCGTTAGAAGATCAGTAGACTCTTGTTCACCAAATAAAATGGAATATTGACAGATTGAAGGGAAGTTAGCCAACAATTTCTTCCTCACCTAACGATTTTTTTTTTTTTTTTAATTTGACATATTTAATTGAAAGGGGTGATGGTGATTTGATATTGGAGTGTATAAAGGGATAACGCTTCAAAAAGGGCTTGTTAACTAGAGAGAAACTAATTATTAAAATAAGATCGTTTTGAATAATTATTCTTACCATCCACAGCTGTGATCGAATGTAATTATGTCAATATTTTAAGCTCTCAAATCGCTTTCACTTAGAGGACCGTGAAATTTTCAGCTATTAAATCATTCATATATATTTCTTTGTGATCCTAGCAATTATATAATTATAGGTTGAACCTATAAATTCATAAAGTATGGTATACCTAAAAGTCTGGTATTTAACATTATTATCCAACTCTGCTTCCAGGAGTACAGATAACGGGCGAAACGAGTGGAAAGTTGGCATTTGGAACAAAAGCGTTGGATAATGAATCTCTAAATAGTCGTATGAGTGTGTACATTTGTACATTTTTTTTTTTGACTCGCTCAACGGGATAGCAAAAATACTGCAAAAATCTTAAAATATACAGCGATACTGCACACCTAAATGAAAGGAATTTCCACTTTCTAGGTATAAATCATGAGTGACAAAAAAGCCTTGGGAGGTTAAAACCACAATGGAACATTGATTGTTTTTTAGCTGCCAAGAGAATTTTTCAGTTTCCCTGGAAGTTATTTTTCTATTCGTATAACGTCTCCCTGGAACAGGAAGAAGAAAAATAGTCTTTAAGGATGACATTTTTATACCGGTTCGTTTTGGTTTTTAGAATTTCACAGAAATATAAACAAGCGATAAAAAGGTTCTCGAGAAGAAGGTTATCATCAAACTGGAAAAGCTACTCAAGATGCCAGTGGCGACGAAATAGGATAGAAATAAAGGAGAGAAATTAAAATTGTAAAATGGTGTGAAGGCGGCAATAAAATTTTGCACTAATATTCTAGATTTCAATATTTGAAAAGTGTCATTGTTATGAAAACATGTCAAAATTAGCAATTCATGGAATGGTGTTTAAAACAAAGAAACTTTAGCTCGAGTTTTAATTGAATCTCGTATTATGGTTCCGACAGTCGCAGTGGATAATGAGGGCACAAAAGGTTGGTTGAGTAAGCGTTTTCCTTTTTAGCATTTTAATCTCCCTTTAACAAATTATCTTGTAAAGCGCTTCAATACTCACCGGGGCGGGTAGAAATAGTCAAGTGATATCTGAAAATAAACAAAGCTAAATTCATTATTTGCAATTGCTAGCTTCACTATTTAAAATTGAATAGAGCCGTGTTTTAACAATATATACCAATATGTCCCAAGACTTTAGTATAGTGTCTAGGAATTGAATACATGTTTTCTTATATTTGGAGGTTTTCGATCGACGTCTTTCTTAATTCTGCTTGAAAAGATGCGTTAAATCCGCATTATGTGAGTCCAAATTGGCAGAAGTCAGTTTGACACAATCTCTGCTAGTTGTGAATATCCCGTGCGCTGAGATAGGTGAAACCAGTACCTGCACTGATCTGATGACTTTCAATGTTCAAATCATCTTTCAACCAATGGCAGACTTAAGATAGATGAACAGGCGCAAAGCCTTTTCAACAACAAATGCAGGACATAAGAGTGACTTGCAATTCACTCTTTCTTTAGAAGAAGCCGACAATATGGAGCACAACAAATGTCTCGGCATTGCTTTTGTACCAAACTTTGAGGATTATCGCAGTGACTACCTGGGAACATAATTACGAAGAAAGATCTCAAAGAGGAATTACATTGTTGAACCACACATACAAGTCTCTCTACACTGACGACTATCCCAGCTGCCTTGTGGCGTGCATGCATGACTCGCAGTGCAAAAGCTTCAACTATTGGTGGCATACCTCAAAGTGTAATTTGAACAACTTCACAAAATATTCAGTTCGGGCAAATTTCTTAGAACGGGATGCTTTATCTACATACATGGGATTGACAAGAGAACTACCAGGTATTTTGAATGAATAAATTGCAACTACTCACACCGCTCGTGGCAGGCGCAGTGGCCTAATGGTTATTGCGCTGGACTCCGGATTGTGCGGTCCGTATTCGAGCCCTGGCCGGGGCACTGTGTTGTGTTCTTGGGCAAGACACATTACTCGCACAGTGCCTCTCTCCGCCCGGTGGTATAAATAGGTACCGGCAAATTTATTGCTCGGGGCAACCCTGCAATGGACTAGCATCCCATCCAGGAGGGAGTGGAAATACTCCTCGTCGCTTTATGGAACGGAAATCGGAATACGACCCGGCCTATTGGGCCACTAGACTCGTATGTTGACTACGCCTTACTCACAACGTTCATGGCTTCACAGCACATTTAGCATGACCACATAACGGAGTAGTTCATGACCCGGCTTATTTCGTCGAAGCCATTCTTTTTAGTACTCTATAGTTTTTCACATCATTTAAATTGCAAACCGACAAATCAGTTTTAATGAAACAAGGCAATGTAACTGTAGTAGCCATATATAAACTACATGAGCGGAGAATGCTATATTCGCCGGGGTCCGGGGCTTAAAACTGCCATAATATGCATGGTAAGAATATAACCGGTACTAGTCGTGAACGTTTATGTAGGAGCTTATTACTGGAATTCTCAGGTAAATGTTCATACCTTGTTGCCCCAGATAAAGATGGCTTTGTAATTCCCTTAAACATTTCAAGTCGATTACCAAAGTATCTTATTCCGAGTCCTAGCCCTTTTTATTGACAACTTGATCTGCTACTTTTTTTTTTTCAAATCGAAGATATCTTCCTGCAAAAAGCCGGCTGTAAATAAAACCGAGCAAAAACTTATCTTTAACTTTACTTTCCTTTTTTAAAGCTTGCAAGTTCGATTTCGAAGACGGAATTGATGGTTGGGAGAAGACTGGTACAGTGTTTAACAACCAGCCGACCTATGGTGATAATCCTACAGCTCGCAACAGAGGACAACCTGCCAATCAACAGGGCGATTCGTGGATTGGAGGATACGAGAACCGATCCTCCAAAACGGCTCCAGCAGGAAATATTCAAGGAGACGGACCTCAGGGAACACTTACTTCTCCACCCTTAAACATCAGAGGCAAACACATCTCATTTCTGATTGGCGGAGGCTGCAATATAACCTCTGTTAGGGCAGAGTTACTCATCAACGACCAGGTTGGCTTTCTATCATCGCTGTTTTCTTTTGCGCATGCCGTTTTCATCAAATTTATGGTGTTTCGAACACTACAAAGGTTCTGTATTTGATTGTTTACACTACAGGGATGACTTAAAAGATTTGAGGAGACGTCATAATAAAGAAAGCCAGCCATGGTACAGACCTTGTTAGTAACAGGAGAAAATAATACAGAAATTAGGTTTCATCGTTTGTGTTTTAAACAAAAAGATAATTTCGTGATGGATAATGGAAACTGACCAGTTAACTTATCATTCTTAATTTGTTTTATCCGGATGTAAAGTATCCATTAAAGTGAATATGACAGATTTTTTTTTATTATTATTTGCTTCATCGAGTCTACATGATATGCTGATTTGAACATCGAAAAATAAAAATTCGAAATCATTTTTTCACCGCGTTTTAGCCGTCCGAAAGCGTGAAATTTCTCCAGTTCCTGTTGGGTCAAAAACCGCGTGGGGAAAGAACTTGGGACTAGATGAGCTGTGACGTCAAAACCAGAACGTGCTCACAAGAAACAAACACACTGAATAGGGAATTTACTAAGTTGTGTTGCCAGAAAAAAACAGAAAATAAAAACAGCAGCAACATTCCTGGACTGCTAAAGCGTGATGAAAACAAAGATTTTGATTTTTTTTTTCTGATGTTCAGATCAGCATCCCACGTAGATTCGATCGAGCAAATAAAAGAAAATCTGCTATATACACTTTAAAGAAAACAAGACTGCAGAATTAGCCTTCATCTCCTAGACCCCCTCTTCTTGAGCAGAACTGACAAAATGGATCTTCTAGTGTCTTTTATCACGCTCGGTTAAATCAGTCACTTTATTTGTTGGGGGAAGTTTCCAATAGTTGCAATAGCTTTCTTCTTCACCTCACCATATGAAACTGTCTATTGCAGGCTGTCAGGAAAGAAACTGGTAATTGCCACGAGACGATGACTCGCAAGACCTGGGATATTTCAACTTTTATTGGTCAAAGCGCACGCGTCAGACTCGTTGACGCCAGCTCGGAGAGTTGGGATCACATCAAATTTGATGATATGAAAGGCGATATAAGCTGTGAAGAATTCTAAAGCCATTCCAATAAAAAGTAGCCAGCAGTATGCGGCTGTTTCGAAGTGTGTTTTCTT
The DNA here is from genome assembly GCA_963693305.1 of Meandrina meandrites. Classification (NCBI taxonomy): domain Eukaryota; kingdom Metazoa; phylum Cnidaria; class Anthozoa; order Scleractinia; family Meandrinidae; genus Meandrina; species Meandrina meandrites. Next base: position 47,777,380 of record OY855903.1, read on the forward strand.
AATATATCTAGAGAAAGACAAAGAAAGTTCGCTTGGGTGCCATTTATACAAACGCTGCCTTGGTTCCCTTGGGTAACAACCCCACACCTCCCGTGACATTCCCCCATATATCATTGATGTAATAACAAACAAATTAGATATGCATTTAAGGACTCTCCGAAGGAATTTTAAAACAGTTTCGGCTTCATTTGACTGCATCGCACAAGCACAACTCTATACATTCTGGATTAATAATGAATTATTCTGCACTAAGTTGATTTGATGCTTTAAGTAAAATCACTTACAATTTTTGCTATTGTGTTCCGTGGAGATTATTCAGATGTTTCCAGATGTTATTGATAACTCATGAATTAATGTATTGTTCAACTTAGCAACTAACTTGATTTCCTCACTCGTCAATCTTTACTGTAGCCATAAGCAATAAGAAGTAAAGTTACTCACTTCTCATTTGATCGCCATTTCGTTGTAAGTACGTTTTTACTAAAATGAAGTAAGGTTAACCTTGATAGATGATTCGTTTATTGGACAACAGCAACAACACCGTTTATTTAAACGCGATACAAGATTATTTCACTGCAGCTTAGTACTCCGACCAAGTTTCTGTTTTGAATTTGTGTCACATTTAATGCCTTACTGGGTGAAAAGCATTCAGTCCTCTATAGTGTATGTGACAATTCTTGAAATCTTGAGAGCACCAGTTATGAAAAACCGAGCACTTCCATTTGACTGCCAGGAGTCGGGAACGCGATTTCTTTCATTTTGAATAGCTATCAGGTTAATGAAAAAGGTATACTGTGCTTCTGTCATTAGTCCTTTTATATTAAAAAAAAAATAAGATAAAATTGGTTTACACTATCATAAGCACTCCTGGAGTTCACAAAATAAGCCACACAGAGAAGTTTGGACACCTTATGCCAGCAGCATAACTGTTATTTTATTCTACTTGAAGATAATTTCACAGCTTCAGCGAAACGCACTAAACTACATCATTTCAAGACTAAGGAAGAGACTTTTACGATAACAGGAACTGGAATTCAGTAGGTATATTTTAGTATACAACTCGGTGTACATTCTCTCTCAATCTCTCTCACCTGGCAATCAGTAGGCTTGTGCTATCGAGGCAGCCTCTGTTTGAATACATCAAAGTTTAGGAAGAAAATAAGAGGTGTCTGCACGCGAGATATGTCCTGACAATGGTTTGACGAGAGAACCACTGGCTATTTTGAGCGGATAATGGTAACTCATAGCACAGTGTAACCAAGTTTCAAAATACTGTCTCTTATCCATGATCTACCCTTAGAGGGTAAAGTTGACCCTACATTCATCTTTCCCTTCTTTGCTTGTCCAAAACCTTGCAAGGTATATTTTGAACACGAAATTGTCGGAGGGAGAACATTGGTATACAGTGTTTAAGAGGACAGCCTGCCAATGAAAGGTGCACTGGTAGATTGCATGGAGAGGCGGAGGACAACTGACCCACCAAAACGGCACCAGGTTGAGAAATTCAAAGAGACGGACCCCAAGGAACTATTTCAACGGCGTCCTTTAGATACAGAGGGAGTATAATAACTCTTTTCTGATTTGCGAAACATGCAACGCTGATGACCAACTCCGTCGAAAACAAAAAGACAATTTTGTTTGTTCTATTCTTCTCTCTAGCGGTGTCGAAGCTAACGGGAAACAACTTTTTTTCTTTAAATAAATAATGGTATTTAGGTGTCTTCAAAAGCACTTAAGAGGAGGAGAACGTTTGTATGGCTTTTATTGAGTTTACTTCGTTTTATAGGTCTATTTGATGGTATTTGTAAGAAAGAAACTCAAACCTGCAACTATAGAGAACGAATTCAAAACTTCCAGTCTTAAGCAAACGGTGTATAAAAATGGACATGTAAGAAAGTATAATCTGCACTTATGTCTCCCTTCCAGCCCTCTTTTTCCCAGAGTGCTAAGATTCACAAGATCCTTGTGAAAAACCTACGGAGTTATTATCCTTCTCTCTTAATTAAAGAATTTAAAACAAAAATGAGATAAACCTCGCATTCGAACTTGTTTAATTACGGTAAGTAGTACGATTGACAAGGCAGAACACAACATTCTTTGCTTATGCTTTACATCGGTTATAAAAAAGGAGCACAGAACATTTTAATACTAAATTAAAGCAAAAGCCTCAATCCTAAGGCGTTGCATCGGTTAGCAAATGAGCAAATTTTCTTCATGTATTTTAAGCATTTGAAGCCGTTCGCATAAGACATTCAGTAGACGACTGCGTATAGAACCGCCTTTTGTGTTATTTTATCTACTGGTAAATATTAAAAAAAGACGCAACGAATTGGCTGAGAATTGTCAGCCTCACCTCTCCCGGCTGGTTGCTATTCAACTGCCTTTAATGTTCTTCACAGCTAATATCGCCTATCAAATCGTCGAAGTTTATGTGACCCCAATGGTCCGAGCTTGAGTCAACCAGTTTGACGCGTGCGCGTTGGCCAATAAAAGCTTTGACATCCCAGGTCTTGCGAGTCATCGTTTCATTGCAATCACCGGTCTCTTTTCTCACAACCTGCAAACAAGAACAGATACATGTATGGTAAAAAAGTGCTGCACGGAGATAGAGTGTAAAGTTAGAAAATTGACACAAAGGCTACTTTGTCGTCGATGATTAATTCTGCGCGGGTCGAGAAGTTGCCATAACAGCCTCCTCCTCCAATCAAGAACGAGATCGTTTGGCCTTTGATAGTAAGAGGCGGGGAAGTTAGAGTTCCTTGGGGTCCGTCTCCTTGAAATTGTCCTGCCGTTACTTCCGGCGATGTTCGGTTTTCGTATGTCCCAATCCACCAGTTCCCCTGTTGACTGGCAGGCTGCTGCAGGTCTCGAGCTGGAGGATTATCACCAAAGGTTGGCTGGTTGTTAAATGCTGTACCAGTCCTCTCCCAGCCATCGATTCCGTCTTCAAAGTCAAATTTGCAAGCTTTAAAATAAAAAAAGGAAATAAATAACAATGCAGATTATAACAAGCTCCCAAGTGGCGCATTGAATTTCAGTGAGAGTGTAAAGCCTAAGATGTCTACCCAACGCATATGAGTTGTAAAACGTTTGCAACGTAGTTCAATGGCTGGGAAAAAATCGAATTTCTCAACAACCGTAGTTGTTCCAACTTTTTCTAAGAGGCTGCACACAAGAATATCACCTGTTTGCACCTATGGTGTATTATACTACGCCTTTCAATAAAACGCGAACTCTGTTCAAGTCGACGGTTTCGTGTTTCGTTGCCATCACTAAATCATGTGGGTCGCCCACTACCTCTCGGAACGAGTTACTTCATTTGTTCTTAAAACAATACATAACAGGTCATAACAATGCCCCTAGCCCTGAATAACAATAGAGGTAGTGTTTACAGCGGACGAATGAAAATAGAGGTTCCAGAGAGGTAGTGCCTTACTGAATCATGTTAGCGTATATCAGGGAACAAGAATTTGACTTGAACCGGTTCTGTCGTATGTGATACTACCATTTGCGTTCAACCGTGAAGCGTGAACATTTTTTCACGAAAGGTTTACTTTTCAAACGTTGACGGTTTAGACTCAAACCTTTCACATTTGACCAATGAAACGTTTGCGGTTACAACGCGAAATTGACAACACTTAAGACGCCATTAACGATCATGTTTTGTTGGCGTGCAGTACATGTTTTTAAGTTTCTTTCGCCCGCTTCGACTCCTGGACGGTAAATCCTTCCAAACTTGTTAACTTTTCGCGTATCCACTGTAAGAAAATATTTTCGGAGCAGAATTAATTCATCAAAGTGGGAGGAAAAAAACTTTAAAACATGTACTGCATGTGAACAAACCATGATCGTATGGCGCCACAAACGTGACAGGTATGAGACTAAACCGTTAACGTTTGAAAAGTAAACCTTCGCGAAAAAAACGTTCACGCTTCACGGTTGACCGCAAAATGGTAGTAGGTAGATTTCGCTGTATGAATTACACAAGAAATAACTTAACACCAGTACCTTCACAGTGAGTCCCAGCAAATCCGGGCTTGCAAACACAGCGGTACGTATTACTTGCAAAGTTAGGGACACACTCGCTATTGTTTTGGCACGGACTGCTGCGGCACAGTTGCTGTTACACGGAAATTTTTTAAAAAAGAGACAAACAAATATATGATTATTCCCTTGATTATTCGGTATGGATCTTTAACTTTGCGTCAGTATTCTTTTCGATATTTTTTTTCTGTTTTGGATCAAGGCATCCTCGGACAACCAGGCGCAGTTAGTCGGGGGGAAAATATAGCAAACCGGACAGAAATAGTAGCGACGAACGTTTTTAAGGACACCTGGCGAGAGGTCTCTGAAACTCAAACATTTTGTCGATTTTCTTAAAATTATAATATGACTACTTGTAAATTAATGCAGCCTTTTAACTTCGTGACTACGCACGTCTTTGCTGTATTCAACTGAATAGCAGACCCCACTGAATAGCTGCTAAATTGCTATTAGCTGGGCTCTAGCCAGCACCCATTTATAAAACCTAAAAATTACCTTGAAAAGCATTGAAAAAGTGATTCCTTCTTCTTCATGAAACTCTGTGTTTTCATCGATGAATGAGTGCGCGTTCAGTTCACAAGTTCCTTTGTCGTCATTCTTGGAAGACAGTTTGAAGTTTGTGGAAGTACACCACTCGTTTATCTTACATTCATGACTGCACGATAACAAACTAGGAGACTTAATGCGTTTAGCAACATGGCCCTTAAGCCGCTTATTTTCCTTCGTCACGAAAAATGCTGAGCGAGAAAATGGGGAGTCTTCTTCGTCGGCGAAAGCATCGCTTTTTGTTATCCCTTGAAGCAGGAGAAGCAACATAAGATGTTTACCACTTTCCATCGCTGTCGAAAGTCAGTAAGTACTGAGAACTTAAATAAATTGACTTCTTAACAGCGAACTTCCCGTAATTGTAACACGGTTCTAAATTGTGTAATATGATTGGTCGCCTTCAGCCGTGGTGATCTTCGTAACTGGTTCGGTGTTCGGCATAAACAGATGCTAATTTCAGCTCGCTGAATACATAACATGGGGAGCAGGTGGGCACAGGATTAATTCATTCATTCATTCGTGTTTTTTTTTTTTTTTGGCCAAGTTTTCCTCAATAACTTGACAGTGATAATTCACTGAGCCTCTATTTCGTGTTTTCTTGTTACTGAGAAAAATACCTGTTGGGTTTGGATAATATATAAAACGTTTAGGACTCAGTTGTTTCATGCTTCGCGCGGGGACATTTTTATACAACAGCTGTTCGTCTCCGGTACTTGATGTCGTCATGGTCCCCATGGCAACCACGTTTTGTCATCGAAACAAATTTTAAATTATGCTCCAGTTAATTGCTCTCCTAATTGCACTTTTTCGTGGTTGTTTAGTAGCTTTAGAGTCGAGAAACTTTAATGATTTTTTTTTGTGTTTTAGTCGGCGATACTTGGCTTCCCACTTCCCACTATACCCGTTTTAGCAACTTATAGCGCGTATCGTTCTTTTCACGCTCTACAAAGCAGTTAGACACATGCAAATGAAGTGAACATGAAGTGACTGGGCTCGTCATTGGTGTTTATCTTTAAGTTACGTTATTTAATGGTATTTTTACTGATGGATGCAAAAACGTGAACTCTCAGTGGCTGTTCATTCATTCTTTCTTTCGCGGCGACTGTTTGACTGAGGGAATTGATATTGCTATGGCAACGACGTATTGAGGAAGTAAGTTTACCCAAAATTCAAATGCTCCTATTTAACTCTTCGTCCAATTTTTTTTCTCCAAATTTTCTTGTAGTACCTTTACAGTGATAATAAATTTTAGCATCCTTTCCCTGTTTTGGATCAAGTCAATTGACTAAAAGAATCACTATGGTATTCAAAATATTTTATGGTAGCGAAAACCTAAATCCTATTATTTGGTTGTTCAAATAAATTGACGATATTGGCGCTGATAATGGTGAAGGGCTGAGTTTCACATATTAAAATGCGACAAAGAAGACGTTTTAAAATGTTTTAATGACAACATGCTTACAATATAAGCAGGCGTTATGCACATTTTAACAGTTGAATAACTTACTGGTTAGTTTAATTTCAACGATAGTGATTTTGAAATATCAATATTTACTTTAAAAAATAGTCAATAAAAGACTGTTTCTAGAAACCGCCTTAGTTGTTATTTCCTCTACTTTTAAATATAAACGAACTGCGACTACGACTGCGCCACTCCCGGCTGGTTGCTATTTCACTGACTTTACTTTTCTTCGTAGCTAATGTCGCCTTTCAGGTCATCAAAGTTGATGTGACACATCCACCCGAGTTGGCGTCAATCTGTCTTACGCTTGCGCTTTGACCAACAAAAGCTGTAACATTCCAGGTCTTACAGTACATCGTTTCTTTGCAAATACCGGCCTTTTTTTTAGCAACCTGCAAACCAGGTAGAACAATTAAATATACAGAAAGAACTTTAAAAGAACAAAACAGTTTAGACTTAGGTTTTACTTAAAAATATCTTTAATTCCTTTTTGTCGCTTCTTAATTCTCTCTTTTAGTCTCGAAGGTTGCATATGGTTAGTTTTGGTTAGTTTTGGCATCTTTATATTTATTTACTTATCTGCTTGTTTAAACCAATCATGTTTGCATGCATGCCGTTTGATTGTAAATAGTACAGTATACAAATGGTAGGTCCATATCAGCCTATTTGGCTGCGACTCTTCCAAAACTGCTTTTACAACTATTCACCGAAGTGTAGGTGGCTAGTGGTGGACGAGGTAGGTCCCATTAATACAAACGTTGCCTTGGTTCTCCTGGGTAACATAGGCGACACTTCCTGTGACATTCCCCCATGTATAATCGATGAAATCGAAAACAAATTAGGTATGTATTTACGTAGTCTCCGAATAAATTTTAAAACAGTTTCAGCTTTTTTTAACTGTATCGCACAAGCACAACTCTATACATTCTGGATTAATACTGAGTTATTCTGCACTAAGTTGATTTGATGCTTTAAGTAAAATCACTTACATTTTTTTGCTACTGTGTTCCGTGGAGAATGCTGATGTTTCCAGATCTTATTAATAACTCGTGAATTAACGTCCTTTTCAACATAGTAACTAACTTGATTTCTTCATTGGTCAATCTCACTGTAGGCATAAGCAATAAGAAGTGAAGTTACTAACTTCTCATTTGATCACGTTGGACAGTGGTGTGTACTTTACTAAATTGAAGTAAGGTTAACCTTGATAGATGATTCCTTAATAGGACGACAGCAACAACAACATCGTTTATTTTACCTGAACCAAAGTCGCATACATAACACGCGAAAAAGTCAACAGACTTGCGTGTGTTAGATATGCAGTAAATCTATGTCGAATCTTGTGGTGCAAGAATGTCACACAACGAACAAGGAAGGCAAAAAACTAAACATCGAGCTCAAAGGACCAAACGCTCGATGCAAGAAACATAACTTTGACGACACACAAGGTTATAGCTTTCTCAAAAAAATCTATGAGGTCTCTGGCTAAACTGGACAAGAATAAATATGTCATAGTAAATGGTTTGAACTCAGGAGTATCAGTGGTTCGTATAGTGTGATCGTCCGGGTGAGAGTAGTTCTGAGAAGAACTGTTGTTTGCTGACTGACGTTTCGACAACCTCATTGTGCGGAAGTCATCTTCAGAGTCCAGTAGAGTCAATATGTCATCCGTGAAAACAATCAACACACCTTGCAACACTATAAACAACAGGGCCCGGCGTTACATATATAGAATGCAAGTAACCAACATCTTCACGAAAATTTTAAGACATTGTCCTTCCAGAGCGAACATTTTGAGAGCTAAAAATGTACTTTGCATATGTGAATGAGCAGAGACTAACCGCTATAGCAATACGTATGACTACTTAAATACAGAGGTGTCAAAATCTAGTAAAGGGAAACCGTGCAGACCTATGACCTCTAGAACATTTGCTGGGCGGCAGTCTTACGGCTCTTCTCAACTAAAAACGCCTCCTAATAATAGAACTGACAGCCTATAGTGCCCTTTCTATACAAGGTAAAGGTAAAAGGTAAAGTCTGCATACGAGCCTAGGGGTCCATCGATCAGTCCGGAGCTTATCCCGGTTTCCGTAGCATGAAGCGACTAGGAGTATTGCTACTCCCCCCTGGATGGGATCAGCTAGTCCATCGCAGGGTTATCCCCAGCAGTAAATTCGCCAGTACCCATTTATACACCTGGGTGGCGAGAGGCACTATGAGAGTAAAGTATCTTGCCCAAGAGCACAACGCAGTGCCCCGGCCAGGGCTCGAACCCGAACTGCCTGATCCGGAGTCCAGCGCACTAACCATTAGGCCACCGGACCTCCCACCCTTTCTATACAAGTGAGAAGCGAGATAAATTGGACGACCAAATCCATTACAAAACGGCAACTGTACAAATTTCACGACCGTGGGAGTCTGTGTAGGCCTGTCACGTGCTTTTTACTTTAGATCATTTTACTTCAGCTTAGTACTCCGACCAAGTGGAAGTACACCATTCGTTTATCTTACATGCATGACTGCACGATAACAAACTAGGAGACTTAATACGTTTCCCAACATGGCCCTGAAGTCGCTTATTTTCCTTCGTCACGAAGAATGCTGAGCGAGCAAATGGGGAGTCTTCTTTGTCGGCGAAAGCTTCGTTATTTGTAATCCCTTGAAGCAGGATAAACAGCAGAAGATGTTTACCGTTTTCCATCGCTGACGAAAGTCAATACTCGCTGACAACATAAATAAATTTCCTACTTAACTAAAGAGGAAACGTGTGGTAATTGTAATACGGTTCTTAATTGTGTAATCTGATTGGTCGGCTTCAGTCGTGGTGATCCGTTCGTAACTGTGTTGGTGTTTTACCTTCATAAGGTAAAGTCTGTATACGAGCCTAGGGGCCCATCAGGCCGGAGCCTATCCCGGTTTCCGTAGCATGAAGCGACTAGGAATACTGCTACTCCCCCCTGGATGGGATGCTAGTTCATCGCAGGGTTACCCCCAGCAGTAAATTCGCCGGTACCCATTTATACACCTGGGTGAAGAGAGGCACTATGGGATTAAAGTATCTTGCCCAAGAGCACAACGCAGTGCCCCGGCCAGGGCTCGAACCCGAACTGCCTGATCCGGAGTCCAGCGCACTAACCATTAGGCCACCGGACCTCCCACCCTTTCTATACAAGTGAGAAGCGAGATAAATTGGACGACCAAATCCATTACAAAACGGCAACTGTACAAATTTCACGACCGTAGGAGTCTGTGTAGGCCTGTCACGTGCTTTTTACTTTAGATCATTTTACTTCAGCTTAGTACTCCGACCAAGTTTCTGTTTTGAATTCGAATTTGTATCACATTTAATTTAATGCTTTACTGGGTAAAAGCATTCAATCTTCCATGTCAAAATTATTGAAATCTTGAGAGCACCAGTTATGAAAAACCGAGCATTTGCATATTCCACTGTCAGAAGTTGAAAACGCGATTTCGTTCATTTTGAATAGCCATTAGGTTAATAAAAATGTGTAGTGTGCTTCTGTCATTAGTCCTTTTATCTTTAAAAAACAGATAAAACTGGTTTACGCTATCATAAGCACTCCTGCCGTTCACAAATTAAGCCACACAGAGAAGTTTGGATACAGGATAACTTTTTATATTATTTTACTAGAAGACAATTTCAAGACTAAGGAAGAGACCTTTACGATAACAGAAACTGGAATTAAGTAGATATGTTTCAGTGTACTAGTCGGCATATCTATACACCAGATTCTCTCAATTCTCGCTTAATCACACATTTAAACATTTATCTAAAAAATACCTGACAATCAATTGGCTTGTGCTATCGAGGCAGTCTCTGATTGAAGACATCAAAGTTTAGGAAGAAAATAGAAGGTGTCTGAACGAAGGATATGTTCTGACAATGGCTTGACGAGAGAACCACTAGCTATTTTGAGCGGATAATGGTAATCCCATAGCACAGTGTAACCAAGGTTCAAAATACTGTCTCTTATCGATGATCTACCTTTGGCAAATGATACAGGGTAGAGGTGACCCTACGTTCATCTTTCCCTTCTTTGCTTTGCCAGAGGGAGAACATTGGTACAGTGTTTAAGAGGATAGCCTGCCAATGAAAGGTGCACTGGTAGGTTGCATGGAGATGCGGAGGACTACTGACCCACCAGCTCTTTTCTGATTTGCGAAACAACAGTCAGGTGGTCTGCGTCCTTCGACTATTCTTGCTTTCCCTTCAAAGTGTGCGGACTTTTCAATCAAAGCTGTGAGCTGCGTGGAAGAGCCCCACTCTCCGTGATAATTCTACATCCTGAATTTGTTATATATGATTCTCCTTTTGTTACCGATGATCAAATGCAGAAGCGCTAGCCAATCATGTGAAAGATTTAATCTACCAATGGCGATAAAAGCCAGTCCTTTAGTTAACGAGTACGCTGTCCTGTGTTGCAAGCTGTGGGGTTATCACCATTGGTCGGTTCTGTACAAGTCCTCTGCCAGCTATCGATTCCGTCTTCAAATTCAGACTTGTATTGTAAGCTTTAAAAATTTAATGACGCAAGTAAAGTGTAATCCCTCCTCACGTTCCGCCGTTACTGAAGTTCCTTAGGTAGCTGTCGTTTTTAACCAAGGTAATGTAGTGTGACGTTTTAGATTTTAGAGGTGTTAACTAACACCCTGAAAGAAGGCTAAAAAAATCGTTTCTTGTCTACGCAGCCCCCTCACTGCTACAAACAGTTGTAGTTAAGTACCAGCTCAAATAAGCTTGCAATTCTACTGGTCCACTAGTGTAGCAGTTGCTTTTTGGGGGGAGAAGGGGGCTAAGGGCATTACTCCTTTTGTTTGTTCTATTGTTCTCTCTAGGGGGATCGAAGCTAACGGGAAAAACGTTTTTCTTTAAATAAAGAATGGTATTTATTGTCTTTAAAAGCACTTAAGAGAAGGAGAACGTTTGTATGGTTTTTATCAAGTTAACTTAGTTTTATAGGTCTAATCACTGGTCTAATTCATGGTACTTGTAAAAAAAAAAAATTAAACCTGCAGCTAGAGAGCGAATTCAAAACTGCGCATGCCCCTCTTAAGCAAACGGTGTATAAAATGGACGTGTCAAAAAGTACATCGGCACTTATGTCTCCCTTCCAACCCTCTTTTCTCCGAGTGCTTAGTTTCACAAGATCGTTTTGAGAAACCCCATTGAGTAATGAACGCGCTATCTTAATGAAATGATTCATAACAAAAAAGAAGAGAGGAACGTCGCATTCGAACTTGTTTAATTACGGTAAGCAAAACGATTGACAAGGCAGAACACAACATTCTTAGCTTATGCTTTACATCAGTTCTGAAAAAGAGCACAGAACATTTTCATACAAATTAAAGCGCGGCATGTTCTGTAAAAGCCTCTAACCTAATGCGTTGTATCGCTTAGCAAATGAGCAAATCTTCTTCATATATTATTTTAAGCATTTGAAGCCGTTCACATGTGATATTCAGTAAAAGACTGCGTCTGGAACCGCCTTTTGTGTTGTTTCCTCTACTAGTAATTATTAAAAAAGACGCGACGAACTGATTGAGAATTGGCAGCCTCACCCCTCCCGACTGGTTGTTATTTAATTAAATGACTTTAATATTCTTCACAGCTAATGTCGCCTTTCAAATCGTCGAAGTTGATGTGACCCCAATGGTCCGAGCTTGAGTCAACCAGTTTGACGCGTGCGCGTTGGCCAATAAAAGCTTTGACATCCCAGGTCGTACGAGTCATCGTTTCATTGCAATCACCGGTCTCTTTTCTCACAACCTGCAAACAAGAACAGATACATGTATGGTAAAAAAGTGCTGCACGGAGATAGAGAGTAAAGTTAGAAAATTGACACAAAGGCTACTTTGTCGTCGATGATTAATTCTGCGCGGGTCGAGAAGTTGCCATAACAGCCTCCTCCTCCAATCAAGAACGAGATCGTTTGGCCTTTGATGGTAAGAGGCGGGGAAGTTAGAGTTCCTTGGGGTCCGTCTCCTTGAAATTGTCCTGCTGATACTTCCGGCGATGTTCGGTTTTCGTATGTTCCAATCCACCAGTCCCCCTGTTGATTGGCAGGCTGCTGCAGATGTCGAGCTGGAGGATTATCACCAAAGGTCGGCTGGTTGTTAAATGCTGTACCAGTCTTCTCCCAGCCATTGATTCCGTCTTCAAAGTCAAATTTGCAAGCTTTAAAATAAAGAAAGGAAATAAATAACAATGCAGATTATAACATAGCTCTCAAGTGGCGCATTGAATTTCAGTGAGAGTGTAAAGGTTAAGATGTCTACACTACGCATATGAGTTGCAAAACGTTTGGAACGTAGTTCAATGGCTGGCAAAAATCGAATTTCTCGACAATTGTAGTTGTTCAAAGAGGCTGCACACAAGAACATCACCTGTATGCACCCATACTGTATTATACTACGCCTCTCAATAAAGCGCAAACTCTGCTGAATTCGACGGATTGTGTTTCACTGTCGTCAATCATGTTAGCGTATCTAGTCAGGAAACAGCAGTTGACTTCAACCGGTTCTGCCGGTTGTGATAGGTAGGCTTCGATGTTGATGTTTTCAAAATGTCGCTGCATGAACTACACAAGAAATAACTTTACACCAGTACCTTCACAGTGAGTCCCAGGAAATCCGGGCTTGCAAACACAGCGGTACGTATTACTTGTAAAGTTAGGGACACACTCGCCATTGTTTTGGCACAGATCACTGCGGCACAGTTGCTGTTACACGTTTTTTAAAAAAGAGACAAACAAAGATATGATTATTCTCTGGGTAAAAAAAGATAAACTAAATTAATAAAGTTTTCGGCATTTTGGCTGCGCCAAAAAATTGGGTCGGGGTACCAAAATAGCAATTTTGTTGTTTGATTCTCGATAAAGCGGACACCATGAACCTCTCATATGATATCATTACGAAAAAGTGCAGTCTGTTGCTCGTTATTGGTCAGCAGACTTTGCTCTTTCAATTCAGCTTGCGTCTTTTCTAGATCTTTCCAGACTCTTTACGAGAGATTAAACCTTCATCCTCTATTCCCAGCGACTACTCAGCGGTTTTACCATTGCTGATAAGCTCATCACAGTCTCTTCCTGTTAACGTAGGTTAACGGCACTTGTTTTTTTCCTCACACCCCGCTATTACGGACTTTCCCTATTACGGGCACTAAACGACTTCCAGAGTGTGTCAGTTATAACAAGAGGTGACTGTATGAAAGACCAGCTTTCAAAAAACTTCTATGGTGATCTTTTCAAATTTGGAGGCTAAAATGTTCTTACTTTTTAACTAATAAAAAAAAAAAAACAAAGTGGTGTTACAGTAAATTCACTTCTGACCGGATATGTACATGCATGTTTACGTTACTAATGAATTATGACAATGTTAGTTCAAGGCTTTATTTGAATAAAGATTGATTCGTTTTGTACATGTATTTGTCGCTCACACTAAATAGGAAAGAACAACAATCGTTCTTAGCAACATTTCAGGGTTGTATACGTTTTTAGTGTGTTCTTAAATTTTGGCTTTTCTCAGCCTCGATTTTCTTTAAAAAGGTTCTTAATAAAAAAAACGTGTAATTGTTTTAATATCTTAGATCATGTACCCACGAAAAGCCACGTATATATTCTTTAATCATCCTTTGTATTTTTTCGTTATTTGCACTTCTTTTCACCATTATTAATTCAACTTTGCAACCTGTGGTTTCCAAAAAGAAGATGACAAAACATCTGTCGAAACGTCTTTGAAACTCAAACAATTGTCGTTTTTTTTTTTAATTATAACATGGCTACTGGTGAATTTTAGCAGCCTTTTAACTGCGACCATCTTTGCTGGATCTGATCCCACAATATAGCTGCTAAATGAGTTGGGCTCTAGCCAGCACCCATTTATGAAACCTAAAAGTTACCTTTAAAAGCATTGAAAAAGTGACTCCTTCTTCTTCATGAAACTCGGTGATGAACGAGTGCGCGTTCAGTTCACAAGTTCCTTTGTCGTCATTCTTGGAGGATTAAGTTTGAAGTTTGTGGAAGTACACCATTCGTTTATCTTACACGCATGACTGCACGATAACAAACTAGGAGACTTAATACGTTTCCCAACATGGCCCTGAAGTCGCTTATTTTCCTTCGTCACGAAGAATGCTGAGCGAGCAAATGGGGAGTCTTCTTTGTCGGCGAAAGCTTCGTTATTTTGTAATCCCTTGAAGCAGGATAAACAGCAGAAGATGTTTACCGTTTTCCATCGCTGACGAAAGTCAATACTCACTGACAACATAAATAAATTTCCTACTTAACTAAAGAGGAAACGTGTGGTAATTGTAATACGGTTCTTAATTGTGTAATCTGATTGGTCGGCTTCAGTCGTGGTGATCCGTTCGTAACTGTGTTGGTGTTTTGCCTTCATAAGGTAAAGTCTGTATACGAGCCTAGGGGCCCATTAGGCCGGAGCCTATCCCGGTTTCCGTAGCATGAAGCGACTAGGAATATTGCTACTCCCCCCAGTAAATTCGCCGGTACCCATTTATACACCTGGGTGAAGAGAGGCACTATGAGGGTAAAGTATCTTGCCCAAGAGCACAACGCAGTGCCCCGGCCAGGGCTCGAACCCGGACCGCCCGATGCGGAGTCTAGCGCACTAACCATTAGGCCACCGCGCCTCCCAATTTTGCCTTCATAATAAACTGATATTATTCCCAGGTCGCTGAATACGTAGCTTGGGGAGCAGGTGGGCAAAATACATCTCGGGAAAATTAAGGCATTGGCCTCAATCTGTTTTATAAAAAAATTGAGGGGGCTGTCTATCTTTTTAAGAATTTTACATAACACGGAATAACCTTGGGACTTCATTAACAGCAAAAAGTTATGGAACCTTAAATGTAGAGGTTTAGAGGTTTTTCGAATTTTGTGGCCGTAAAAGGTCACGTGACTTAATTTACATATGTCCTACATGTCAGTATGACGAGATTCACAAATGTATTAGCCTGTTACAGTTTTAGGTTGTTAGGGATAAAGCCTCAGAAGATAGACCACCCCCTAACTTTCTAAGAGCAAAAATGTGAAGGCCTATGCCTTAAAATTTCCTTGAGATTAATTAATTCTTTACGGTCAAGAAGTTTACAGTAACATAACAGTGATAGTTCACTGAATCGTCAGTCCATTTACTATTTTCTTCTTCTTCTTGTGGTAGCTATCTGTTTGGTTTTGTGTTGCTAAAAATCTTAATACTTAGCCGTTATTTTTTACAAGACAGCTGTTCGTGTCCGATTACTCAGTTTTATCTTCGAGACAATGATTCAATTCTGCACCGCTTAATCCCTCTTTTTTTTACTATACTTTTTATCGTGTTCTTTTTTAGTTCTTCGCAGGCCAAATGAACTCAAGTTTCTTTCTGGTAGTTGCGGAGTGGGGAGGGAAGGGGGGGAGGAGGGGGGGCGGAATCCCCGGTCTGAAAAGATCCAAAAAAATTAGGTCTGAACAGGGTTAGACAATCTTATGTTTGGCCTTAATAATCATAGAGTGGTCGGGAACATTGTCGGATGAACTAACTATGACATCACTGTTGGAAATTCAGAGCAGTTCGATCAGTTCTAATTTAAGTGTACCTGCGCAGCAATAAACTGCACAAACGATACAAAATGTAATAGTAAGTACTTTTAGTTTTCTGAAATCCAAAATTAGAGAACATTGACTTGTATAAATGAAAAGAGAATCGCTGGAACCAAAACAAGCACTCGCGCATTTGTGCGGCTCATTTCACTGAAATTTGTTTTAAAGAAAATCTGGGGATGTAGTCCGAACGATTTTTTGACCGGAAAAGGAAATATATCGAAGAATGCCCGATAGAGACTCCCCGCGAGAACTCCGTAAAACTGTCCGTTTAGATTTTGCAAAGCGTAGGAAGTTGGAAGTAACGATTATGCATAGCCAGAACAAGCTAGAATCTTTATTTTGATTATTAGCACTTTTATTTTGTTGGTCTGGCTTGACAAGTATTGTGAAATTCAATTCCTTAGTTCAATATCGATTCAATATTCTCACCAAATAATGTAGATTCCACTTGCACGTTTTTAAATAATATGTGCCGGCTAAATGATACCTACAGCTCGTGCGCCTGGTCTAGGTCCCAGGCTATCACTATTTAACAGAGTGAGCCATTAAATGATTCATAAAAAACGAAGAGAGAAACGTCGCATTAGAGCTTGTTTAATTGCGGTAAGCAATACGATTGACAAGGCAGAACACAACATTCTTAGCTTATGCTTTACATCGGTTATAAGAAAATACTGAATTAAAGTGCGGCATGTTCTCTGAAAGCCTCAAACCTAAGGCGTTGCATCGTTTAGAAAGTTAGCAAATTTTTCTCATATATTTAGCATTTGAAGTCGTTCAAATACGATATTCAATTAAAGACTACGTCTAGAATCGCATTTTGTGTTGTTTCCTCTACCGATAGAAATTAAAAGAGACGCGACGAATTGACTGAGAATTGTCAGCCTCACCCCTCCCGACTGGTTGCTATTTAACTGCCTTTAATATAGTCTTCACAGCTAATGTCGCCTTTCAAATCGTCGAAGTTGATGTGACCCCAATGATCCGAGCTTGAGTCAACCAGTTTGACGCGTGCGCGTTGGCCAATAAAAGCTTTGACATCCCAGGTCTTACGAGTCATCGTTTCACTGCAACCACCGGTCTCTTTTCTCACAACCTGCAAACAAGAACAGATACATGCATGGTAAGGGTTTTCTGATATGACATCCAAAGTGCTGCAAGAAGATAGAGTGTAAAGTAAGAAATTTGACACAAAGGCTACTTTATCGTCGATTATTAGTTCTGCGCGGGTCGAGAAGTCGTTAAAACAGCCTCCTCCTGCAATCAAGAACGAGATCGTTCGGCCTTTGATGGTAAGAGGCGGGAGAGTTGGGGTCCGTCTCCTTGAAATTGTCCGGCTGACACTTCGGGCGATGGTCAGTTTTCGTACGCGGTTCGGCATACTCGTCTAGCCCGCACTGCGTGCATTTCTTTGCAGTATGGGAATATTCCAGTTGGCCAAAATGGAAAATAAAAATTATAAAACAGAAATGAAATGAGTGATTCATGTAAGCTTTAAGGTCTCAATTTTCTGAAATTTTTATTTGGGGTTAAAAGTATTGAAAGTACTGGCTTGTACGTTTGATTTTACGTTTTTCAGACTTTATCTCAGTATTTTTCGGCCGACTGCAATTTTTCCGCGCTGCGTACATTGTTTTACCGCACGTGCCAGACGAGATCAGACGAGGGAGCCGAACGGCCGCCAATGTGTTGCATACAGGTAAACAAGCCACTATTTTCGATTCTTCTGATCAGTCCAAGTGAAAATATCTGGGTAGATCTTGAAATATATTTCTTTCTGACATCCGAAATGATTCCCCGACTTTTTTTGTGGTTCTCTAAAATAATAGTAAACTAAATAGTAATAAATAGATCCCCTAATTTATGCACTTCGGATTCAAAAGATGCGAACTTGTGTAGCGCGCCCAGCATTGAGAGTATAGAAGTCCTCTCTGAATATATATGTTTCCTTCTCCTGTGGAGGCAGCGTGGCCTAGTGGTTAGGGCGCTGGACTTATAATCTGGAGGTCCCAGGTTCAAATCCTCCTCCCTGCCACTAGATGGATTTGTCTTCGGTGGTCCCGAATTCAACTCCCCCGCGCTTTGTAAATAGCCAGCTGGTCAGTCTCCTACTAGTTGGGATTTTTAACAAATTTCTGATTACTTTTAATATTTGTTTGCTTATTTAGAGTGTCCACAATTAGTACAACAGTGCTAAATACTCTGACACTTAAATAAAGTTTTTTTTCTTTTTTCTTTTTTTTTTCCTCATCCCCCATAATTGTTAAATATCAGATGACAATTTATGAACCAAAAAATGATAATTAAATGCTTTTAAAGGTTATTTTTATAATGTGATCTTTCAGTGATTGTTATGAAAAAAACGGCCATGCCAAAGCAACACACTCTGGTGTTTAGAATAAGTTAGTAGTAGTAGTAGTAGTAGTAACTTTATTTATACACGGTAAATTCATCAGTTCAGTCAATTATAAAATACAAATGATAATAAATACAATACTAAAAACTAAAACAATACTAATTTATACTAACAAAACTCTGCTTTACATGAATGCCGTGTGCTATAAAAGGTAAAAAATTTTGTGACTAAGAAAAATGATGTCGGCAACCAATTCGAAAACCATTGAGAGTTTGTGCTTGCCGCAAATCATGTGGTAAGCTGTTCCAAAGCACCGCACCTTGGTAACTAAAACTGTTTTTTAGATAGTTTGTGCGGGGCAAAGGAACAGCGAGTTTGCCCACGGTGTCTCTCAGTTCGTATTGAGTTATATTATTCCTATCAGTAAAGATAGATTGCAAATAGGTAGGTACAAGACCGTTAAGAGATTTGTACACCATTATTGCTTCTTGTATTTGCCTTTGAGATTCCAATCCCTACCAGCCGAGCCGTTCAAAGAGAAGTCCGGCATTTGTGTCATAGCTGGAAAAGGTTAGAATACGTGCAGCGCGGTTCTGCAATTTTTGCAGTTTGTCAGAAAGGGTCTTATTACAGTGTCCCCAAACAACACTACAATAATCAAAATGAGGCTGTATTAAGGCACTGAAAACAGAATGCAGCGTGCTTTGAGGAACAAATCGTCTACACCTCTTTAAAGCTTCCAGGCCAGATACAATTTTCTTAGCAATGGACTCGATGTGCACATTCCAAGAGAGATTTTCGTCAATGTGCACACCAAGAGATTTAGTGCTAGAAACTTGCTTTATAGATTTATCATCAATTGAAAGGCTAGGAGATTTGTCAAAAGTACTTAACCTTTGTCTCGACCCGATTAACATAAATTCTGTCTTGCTTGCATTTAATGTTAATTTGTTCGCGACAAGCCATTCATTGACCTTAGCTAGGTCGCGATTTAAGACCACATTGATCGTGTCGACACAGTTACTGGCAAAGGTCAAGTGAGTATCGTCAGCGTACATTCGAGGCTTAGAGATTGAGAGACAATTAGGGAGATCGTTAATATAGATTAGAAAGAGTAGTGGCCCTAAAATTGTTCCCTGTGGAATCCCACAAGTTAGTGATTGGCTGTTAGAGAGCGAACCATTTACGAAACATTTTTGTTTACGATTATCCAGATAAGAACGAAACCAACAATGAGAAATTCCTTGTACGCCATATTCATGTAATTTAGATAAAAGAATATGGTGATCGACAGTGTCAAACGCCTTTTTCAGATCCAAGAAAACTACTGCGTTGACACTGCCTTTGTCAATATTGTAAGCCCAGTCATTCGTTACCTCAAGCAAAGCGGTAACTGTAGAATGAAGGGAACGGAAACCAGATTGTTGATCTGATAACAACCCATTTTTAGTGAGGTAATCGTAAATTTGATCGTATATAATTCGCTCAAAAACTTTCGCTACGACAGGTATAATCGAAATGGGACGATAATTATTAAGATCAGAGCGAGCCCCCCGTTTAAAAAGTGGAATAACTTTACAGCATTTCCACTCATCGGGGAACACACCTGAATTTATTGAGCAATTAAAAATAGAGCAAAGAGAATTAGCGATCAAGTCTGCACTTTCACGTAGCAGTCTTGCTGAAATCTTGTAGTTGTGATTAATTTAGAAGGAACAAGATACATAAGTGCTTTTAAAGGCTATCCGCCCGCGGCATTTACTCTTGACCGTGATTAATTTTTGAAAATGTGTTTTTAAACTGCACTTAAACATCAGAAGGTTCATTTTTAATGTTTTCTATCTAATAACCTCCTCCCCCCTTAAAAGGTCCCAAAAAGTAATAAGCCGTGAGGGAGCTTTATGGCAATTACTCTTACGGTCATTTGCAAGTCTGTTAATCCCTGTCATATATTGTTTTCCTCTGATATATAACTATTTCAAGAGAGCGACACGGACAATTGAGAGCAGCTTTCTTATATCACAACTATCGACTCAAGCTGCGAGGACAGTGTAATATATAGATTTAGGCAGGCCTAAAAGCGGAGCTCCCATTTATTATTTTTTTTCCCAATTTAATTACAGTGTTAACAAATAAGTAGCTACACTATTTCTAAGCTTATACAGTGGCCCATAAGGGTTCAAAATAAATTAATTTTTAATCGCTCATGGTTAAACTTAATATCTTACAAGTAAAAACCTCTCATGGTTTTGTTGACGAAGGCGATGTCAATATATTTCGGGGTTAATCCTTCTAAATTTTTGCCTATGACAGGTTCTAAAATTAAAATTGACGAGTGCACTTTATTGGGTTCCTCACGTACGCACGTAGGCGCAACAACAAATCTTAGGCCCGTTCCAAACGCCGCTCCACTCATGTGCCGAACCTAACTGGTGAATAAAGTAGGGCAGAAGAGCGGCGTTTGAATCAGTTTGGTCCGGCAGTTTTAATTAGGTTCGGCAAAGGGTCGGCAGGGTCTGCCGCACTATGCGGCATTGGAGCGGCGGCTGATTCATACGGCGTTCTTCTCATGTGCCGAACCTCATGCATGAGTTACTGTAATGTATTTTCGATATAACAGCGCTCATGATTGGTCTAAAGTGGAGTGGCGTGACTAGGTCTGACCAGTCATGCATGAAGCACGACGGCATAAAATTGCGGGTAAATTACTTTGCTCACCGGGCTCGCATTTTGTTTATTAACCGCGCGGCCATGGGCCGAGCGCGGTTCTTGCTCTGCACGGGATTTTTTTTAACCGCGCGGCCATGGGCTGAGCGCGGTTCTTGCTTTACACGGGATTTATTTACTTTTTTTAACCGCGCGGCCATGGGCCGAGCGCGGTTCTTGTTTTACACGGGATTTATCTTTTTTTAACCGCGCGGCCATGGGCCGAGCGCGGTTCTTGCTTTGCACGGGATTTATTATTTTTATTATTAACCGCGTGGCCATGGGCCGAGCGCGGTTCTTGCTTTGCACGGGATTTATTATTAACCGCGCGGCCATGGGCCGAGCGCGGTTCTTGTTTTACACGGGATTTATTATTATTTTTTTTTTTGTCGGTGACCAGACGCAAACCTCCACTCGGCCAAATCGTGTTTGGGGCTTTGAAATCACGCAACCTATGATGTTTATCCGCCAAAAGCTGTTGAAACATTAATGTACCGAAAATGTTGCGGATATTGTTTTCTTTATTGTGTATAAAGTATATTTTCTTTTGGTTTTATCGAAGCGTTGGATTCAAAGCGAATGTTGAATACACTGAAAAAAGGTATTACGTCAGCCATGGAATGCGCTGATGTTGCAGGTTTCACTTTCGTTACGTGACAAATAACATTGTGTTTTATTTGCATGTTTATGTCGGCAGAAGCGACGGTCATTAATTTAATTTGTTTCCTCTTCTGCGAGTATTTCTTGTGGGTTTAGGCAATCGAAGTGAATTCTTTGGCTATTTCATCGAAGTGAGTTCAACGATTTGAAAGGAAATGAAATATTTGCTTAAGTAAACAATTGAGCGTGTCCGAACGTGCAGGGGTTACGTCATTAGAAGGGAAAACCCCCAAGGTAAGCACTTGCAAGGATTACATCATTGGTAGGGAAATTACCGCCGTACACCGCCCTTCTAAATATAGCCGTGAACATTGTAATGCTTGAAATGTTAGAATCGTGTGATTACCTTCCTGCGGGCTCTTACTCACGGCACAAACCAATTACATTTAATCGTGACTTTTACCTAAAGAAAATAACAGTTATTACTAGCATCCAAGTACTGGAATGCTAGTTTTCTTTTTGTTTAATTCATGCCCATTCGTGTCTTCAGCGAAGTTCCAGATTAAGACCATTACGTCATCATAAATTTCACAACGGCTATGGACGATGGTGCAACATTGGATTGTGTGACTCGCGTGACTACTTTGGTATTCCTTTACTCATAGTGCAAACAGATTAAATTTCGCCCTGACTTTTGAGGAAGAAAGCTGTGCATTAGCAAAAAAATATAAGCGCGGTTTTAAGTTGCTATAGCAACTTCTTGTTTTTATTATTTTTTTTTTTATGTCGGTGACCAGACGCAAACCTCCACTCGGCCAAATCGTGATCGGGACTGAATCACGCAACCTGTGATGTTTATTCGCCAAAAGCTGTTGAAACATGAATGTACGGAAAATGTTGCGGATATTGTTTTCTTTATTGTGTATAAAGTCTCTTTTCTTTTGGTTTTATCGAAGCGTTCGATTCAAAGCGAATGTTGAATACACTGAAAAAGGTATTACGTCAGCCATGGAATGCGCTGATGTTGCAGGTTTCACTTTCGTTACGTGACAAATAACATTGTGTTTCATTTGCATGTTTATGTCGGCAGAAGCGACGGTCATTAATTTAATTTGTTTCCTCTTCTGCGAGTATTTCTTGTGGGTTTAGGCAATCGAAGAGAATTCTTTGGCTATTTCCTTGAAGTGAGTTCAAATATTTGAAAGGAAATAAAATATTTGCTTAAGTAAACAATTGAGCGTGCCCGAACGTGCAGGGGTTACGTCATTAGAAGGGAAAAACCCCCAAGCTAACTGAAGCTTTCCGGGGACAACGTAACCCTCGGATTGTGTGACTAACGTGACTACTTTGCTAGTCCTTTACTCATAATGCAAACAGATTAAATTTAACCGTGACTTTTGAGAAAGAAGGCTGTTAATTAGCCAAAAATATAAGCGCGGTTTTAAGTTGCTATAGCAACTTCTTGTTTTTCGTTTTTTTGTCTGTGACCAGACCCAAGCCTCCACTCGACTAAATCTTGATCGAGACTTTCAATCACACACCGTGTGATGTTTATTCATCAATAGCTGTTGAAGCATTAATGTACGGAAAATGTGACGGATAGTGGTTTGTTTATTGCGTATAAAGTATATTTTCGTTTGGTTATATCGAAGCGTTGGACTCGAAGCTAACATTGAATACACTTAAGAAAGGTATTACGTCAGGTATGGAATGCGCTGATGTTGCAGGTTTCACTTTCGCTGCGTGACAAGTAACATTTTGTTTTCTTTGCAAGTTTATATCGGCAGATGCGACGATCATTTATTTATTTGCACTTCTGCAAGTATTTCTTGTGGGTTTAGACAATTGAAGTGGATCGTTTGGCTGTTTCATCGAAGCGAGCTCAGAGATTTGAAGGAAAATTAAATATTTGCAAAGGTAAACAATTGAACGTGCCTGAACGTGCAGGGGTTACGTCATTAGTAGGGAAAAAATCCAACAAGCTAAAGATAGCCGGGGATAACGTAAACCTCGGATTGTGTGACTCGCGTGACTACTTTGCAAGTCCATCACTCATAGTACAAGCAAATTGAAACATGAATGTACGGAAAATGTATCGGATATATATATATTTTTTATTGTGTGTAAAATATATTTTGTTTTGGTTTTATCGAAGCGTTGGATTCGAAGCGAATATTGAATACACTAAAACAATGGTATTACCTCAGCCACGGAATGCGCTGACGTTGCAGCTTTCACTTTCGTTACGTGACAAATAATATCCTGCCTACTTTATAAGCTTATTTCGCCAGAAGCGATGGTCGTTAATAAGTTGGAAATTTTGCGAGTATTTCTCGTGGGTTTAGGCAATTGAAGTGAATTCTTTGACTTTTTCATCGAAGCGAGTTCAGAGATCTGAAGGAAAGAAATTGTGCCTAGGTAAGCACTTGCAAGGATTGCGTCATTGGTAGGGAAATTACCGCCATACACCGCCTTACTAAAGATAGCCGTGAACAATGCAAAGCCTGAAATGTGAGACTCGCGTGACTACCTTCTTACGGCCTAACTCACGGTATAAACCAATTACATTTAATCGTGCGGAATGTTTAATTCACACACATAGATATCCCAAGCGAAGTTCTAGATTAAGACCATTACGTCATCTTAAATTTCACAACGGCTATGGGCGATGGTGCGATATTGGATTGTGTGACTCGCGTGACTATTCCTTTACTATTTGTACAAGACAAATTTAATTTAATCGAGACTTTTCTGAGTAAGCAACCTGTTCATTAGCAAAAATGGAGTTAATTTAAAAAAGCGCGGTTTTAAGATGCTTGCATCTTCTTGTTATTTTTTTTTATGTCGGTGACCAGACGCAAACCTCCACTCGGCCAAATCGTGATCGGGACTGAATCACGCAACCTGTGATGTTTATTCGCCAAAAGCTGTTGAAACATGAATGTACGGAAAATGTTGCGGATATTGTTTTCTTTATTGTGTATAAAGTATCTTTTCTTTTGGTTTTATCGAAGCGTTCGATTCAAAGCGAATGTTGAATACACTGAAAAAAGTATTACGTCAGCCATGGAATGCGCTGATGTTGCAGGTTTCACTTTCGTTACGTGACAAATAACATTGTGTTTCATTTGCATGTTTATGTCGGCAGAAGCGACGGTCATTAATTTAATTTGTTTTCTCTTCTGAGAGTATTTCTTGTGGGTTTAGGCAATCGAAGTGAATTCTTTGGCTATTTCCTTGAAGTGAGTTCAAATATTTGAAAGGAAATAAAATATTTGCTTAAGTAAACAATTGAGCGTGCCCGAACGTGCAGGGGTTACGTCATTAGAAGGGAAAAACCCCCAAGCTAACTGAAGCTTTCCGGGGACAACGTAACCCTCGGATTGTGTGACTAACGTGACTACTTTGCTAATCCTTTACTCATAATGCAAACAGATTAAATTTAACCGTGACTTTTGAGAAAGAAGGCTGTTAATTAACCGCGCGGCCATGGGCCATGGGCCATGGGCCTTGTTTTACACGGGATTTATTATTATTTTTATATTTTTTTTGTCGGTGACCAGACGCAAACCTCCACTCGGCCAAATCGTGATCGGGACTGAATCACGCAACCTGTGATGTTTATTCGCCAAAAGCTGTTGAAACATGAATGTACGGAAAATGTTGCGGATATTGTTTTCTTTATTGTGTATAAAGTATATTTTCTTTTGGTTTTATCGAAGCGTTCGATTCAAAGCGAATGTTGCATACACTGAAAAGGTATTACGTCAGCCATGGAATGCGCTGATGTTGCAGGTTTCACTTTCGTTACGTGACAAATAACATTGTGTTTTATTTGCATGTTTATGTCGGCAGAAGCGACGGTCATTAATTTAATTTGTTTCCTCTTCTGCGAGTATTTCTTGTGGGTTTAGGCAATCGAAGTGAATTGTTTGGCTATTTCATCGAAGTGAGTTCAAAGATTTGAAAGGAAATGAAATATTTGCTTAAGTAAACAATTGAGCGTGTCCGAACGTGCAGGGGTTACGTCATTAGAAGGGCAAACCCCCAAGGTAAGCACTTGCAAGGATTACATGATTGGTAGGGAAATTACCGCCGTAAACCGCCCTTCTAAATATAGCCGTGAACATTGTAAAGCTTGAAATGTTAGAATCGTGTGATTACCTTCCTGCGGGCTCTCACTCACGGCACAAACCAATTACATTTAATCGTGACTTTTACCTACAGAAAATAACAGTTATTACTAGCATCCAAGTAGTGGAATGCTAGTTTTCTTTTTGTTTAATTCATGCCCATTCGTGTCTTCAGCGAAGTTCCAGATTAAGACCATTACGTTATCATAAATTTCACAACGGCTATGAACGATGGTGCAACATTGGATTGTGTGACTCGCGTGACTACTTTGGTAGTCCTTTACTCATAGTGCAAACAGATTAAATTTAGCCCTGACTTTTGAGGAAGAAAGCTGTGCATTAGCAAAAAATATAAGCGCGGTTTTAAGTTGCTATAGCAACTTCTTGTTGTATTTTTTTTGTCGGTGACCAGACGCAAACCTCCACTCGGCTAAATCGTGATCGGGACTGAATCACGCAACCTGTGATGTTTATTCGCCAAAAGCTGTTGAAACATGAATGTACCGAAAATGTTGCGGATATTGTTTTCTTTATTGTGTATAAAGTATATTTTCTTTTGGTTTTATTGAAGCGTTGGATTGAAAGCGAAAGTTGAATACACTGAAAAAAGGTATTACATCAGCCATGGAATGCGCTGATGTTGCAGGTTTCACTTTCGTTACGTGACAAATAAAATTGTGTTTTATTTGCATGTTTATGTTGGCAGAAGCGACGGTCATTAATTTAATTTGTTTCCTCTTCTGCGAGTATTTCTTGTGGGTTTAGGCAATCGAAGTGAATTCTTTGGCTGTTTCATCGAAGTGAGTTCAAAGATTTGAAAGGAAATTAAATATTTGCTTAAGTAAACAATTGAGCGTGCCCGAACGTGCAGGGGTTACGTCATTAGAAGGGAAAAACCCCTAAGCTAAAGATAGCCGGGGACAACTTAAACCTCGGAGTGTGTGACTAACGTGACTACTTTGCTAGTCCTTTACTCATAATGCAAACATATTAAATTTAACCGTGACTTTTGAGAAAGAAAGCTGTTAATGAGCCAAAAATATAAGCGCAACTTCTTGGTTTTTTTTTTTTTTTTTTTGTTTTGTTTTGTTGTCGGTGACCAGACCCAAACCTCCCCTCGGCCAAATCGCGATCGGGACGGAATCACGCAACCTGAAGCTGTTGGAACAATGATGTACGGGAAATGTTACGGATAATGTTTTCTTTGTTGTGAATAATATATATTTTTCTTTGGGTTTTTTCGAAGCGTTGGATTCAAAGGGAATATTTAATTCACTAGAAAAAGGTATGGCATCAGCCATGGAATGCGCTGACGTTGCAGCTTTCACTTTCGCTAGGTGGCAAATAAGATTGTGTTTACTTGGCATGCTTATTTCGCTAGAAGCAACGGTCGTTGCAGTCAAAACAGCTCAAGCGTTTCTATCGAGGGTGAATAATGAATTTATTTATGGAAATTTGATTTCATTCTTCGCTTCAATATTCCATTCATGAAGAAAATATTTCAATGTTCAAAAGGCGGCTCAATTCAAATCGCGAATGTTAAATAGTTTGTTATCTTGCTTCACGCGACGGGCACGTGGGAATTTGGCCAAAATTTGCATAATTTCGACTGCAACAAGTCAACCGTCAATTGTCACGCACACCGTTTCTTCATCATTTTGTTCGCATTCCAAAAGTCGCTCCAAGGTAGAACCTTAGGCCTGTTCCAAACGCCGTTCCACTCATGTGCCGAACTTAACTCAGTAAGGTTCGACCTTGGAGCGACTTTGGAGCGACAGCTGATTCAAACGGCGTATTTGCGTCGAACTTAATTCGCGGAAACAAGACGTTAACAATAGTAATGTTGACTGAACGTCTGCGTTGAGGATGATAAAAGGTTTTTGCAGTCGAAATCAGCAAACTATTACGCAAGTTTTGCTATAATAATAATATTTCCGGAAAAGCAAATTCATTCCGCGAGATTTACATTATTTAAACTGGTTTTCTCTCGAGAATTAGTTTGTAAATGCTAATCTACAAATCTGATCTCACAAATTGGGGAAACAGCAAAAAGGAATTACCACCAAAACAACTTTCCCATGAAGTTCCGCTTCTCTTGAGCTGAAACATATTGAAAGATAAACAAAATGCGAGCCCGGTGAGCGAAGTAATTTCCCCGCAATTTTATGCCGTCGTGCTTCATGCATGACTGGTCAGACCTAGTCACGCCACTCTACTTTAGACCAATCATGAGCGCTGTTATATCGAAAATACATTACAGTAATTCATGCATTAGGATAGGCACATTAGAAGAACGCCGTATGAATCAGCCGCCACTCCAAGGCCGCATAGTGCGGCAGACCCTGCCGAACTTAACGTTGTTTGCCGAACCTAATCAAAATTGCCGGACCAAACTGATTCAAACGCCGCTCTTCTGCCGTACTTTATTCACCAGTTAGGTTCGGCACATGAGTGGAGCGGCGTTTGGAACGGGCCTTAACTAAACTTTATACAACGTTTACTGTACACTATGTTAATAAACCTTTATGACTTATTCAATGTAAAAAGGACCTTGGTCTGCTTTGATTTACTGCAAAACAGTTTGGGCATAAAAAAAATAACTCAAGGCAAAAACAAAAATACAGCAAAACAAACTAAGTAAACTCGCTGCTAAACACAGTAAACAAAATGAACTCATGCTACGGCAAACAAAACTCACGGCGGAAAACAAACTCTGCAAATTGATGGTGCCGGTTTTGTAAGTCATTTTAAAGCAGATTTTGTGTAAGAATTGTGGCAGTTTGTGATTTGGAAAGTGGTGCACGCTAACATAGAATAAGCTTACAATGTTGTTTTGACTGTTTTGAACCGTGTTCTTTTCGTTGCAGTTTGGTTGCATGATTAACTAGTTCTGTTTTACCGTACGCCTTGCTAAAAACCTTACAGAATTTTATGCAGAGAACTGATTCAATTTTCTTCATTTCTGGTAAGCAAATATGCGGAAGGTTAAGTCTGAACTTGCTCAGCCAAGCACATGTAACTCGCAACGAAATCGGCGAAATATTGGTTTACGATTTCAACACACTCGCTGATAAGAGAAACAAAACAAATGCAAGCGAGTAAAAAAAAAAAGAGCGGTTGGATAATAGATCGCTTAAATATATATTGGTGTGCAGTATCGCTGAGTAGTTTTATTCGGTTTTGTTTCGCAGGATTTTTCTGTACGTGTAGTTTGTAATTTATAAAGCGAAATCGTGATTTTGATCCGTGAAACTTAATAATTTGATAAGCTTATTGTTATCAAAATCCAAGCATGGTCAATCATGAACATCACAGTTAACTCCACTAACTAAAGCACAAAACAATTAACCTAAACGAAATATTTAATAAACAATATAATGTCTGTATGAAATGCACAAACATGAACAGGTTTGTGAGCAGCATGAATTGAATTATACGGGAAGATCTGAAAACCGACACTACTTTAAATTCGTTCATAAATGAAGTATAGTATAAATAGATTCTCACAATAAAATCAAACTTATGCTTACTGCATATATACATTTACGTTTGTTACCTCAAGTTTGGGGAAGGCTTGTAAATTCTGCAGGGCAAAAATTTCAAACCAGCACAATATATATCAGAAACGAAAACGCCACTCGTTGTACGGCTTACTCCAACACCAGCGTCATGTTTTGAATTATCAGCGAAGATTGATCTCTCCTTTCTTTTCGGTGTAGCTCTTAACAGTCTTTTATCCATCACTTAGTGAACTTCACCGGCTCTGAGCTCACTTTTACCTTAGTTCAATGTCAGCTCAATTAACTTTTCAGCCTTGGTTAGCCGCAGTGCTTCAAATCTCGGTGTTGTCCGATGTATATCATGTTCAAGTCGGCAATTATTTCGAATCTTCCCGTCAAGAGGTTGCCCTAAATCATTTGGCATGAGTTTTCATGATGTAGATGAGTAAATAGAGCGAGAAATATTCACGAAGAACTATGTTTTCCAGCATGCTTTGATCTTTCTTCGCGTCTTTCATTCAGGTTAAAAACTGAACAACGTACCAACTATTTGCCGCCTTTTCGTACAACCGCTTCGTTTAAGTTGAAATGAAATGTCCAGATCATGAGAAAACATGAGAAAAAAAAACGCTGAAGTAATAAAGTGTTCTTACAAGTTTCTATGACATTTAAGTTAACTCTCAACAAACCAAAAAATGTTTTGTGTTACTTTTGCGTAAGAAGGACTCCAAATCAAGGACAAAGATAAACTCGTCCCAGGCCTAATCCGTGCGTACGTACTTACGGACGCGGGCGACCACCAAATTTTCTTGGCTTGATGGATTTCTCATTTTCTATGGGTATGGAGCTCCGCCCGCGGGCGCCTTCGGCGCCCGCGGGAGCTCCGCTATAAAAAAATTATAGAAAACCTACCTGACCGTCGATGACTAACTCTGCGCGGACAGAGGTTATATTACAGCCTCCTCCAATCAGGAACGATATGCTCTGTCCTCTGATGTTAAACATTGGAGAAGTAAGAGTTCCTTGGGGTCCGTCCCCTTGCGTGTTTCCCGCCGGTGCTGCTTTGGAGGGTCTGTCCTCGTGTCCGCCAATCCACCAGTCCCCCTGTTGATTGGCAGGATCTGTTTTGCGAGCTGTAGGGTTATCGCCATAGGTCGGCTGGTTGTTAAAAACTGTACCAGTCTTCTCCCAGCCATTGATTCCGCCTTCGAAGTCGAAGTTGCAAGCCTGCGGATAAATAAATAACAAGAAGAAAACGCGAGGTCTTAGCACAAGTTAAACCCTTAAAGATCAGGAAGATCCGCTTTAATGAATACCTAGAGCTGACACTTTGAACGTTGCAGATCTCATAGAAGTCTCTCTTTCGAGAGACGTCTATGGTGCTGTTTTCGAAGATTGAGCCACAATTGTTCTTAAAAATAATGTTCTTACTTTAACTTACTTTAGCATTACAATAAAAACACTTCTAACCGATGTGTATATGCATGTTCCCGTTACTAATGAAACATGACAATGTTGGTTCAAGGCTTTATTTGAATAAAGGTTGATTCGTTTTGTACATGTATTTGTCATTCACACTAAATAGAAAAGAAAAACATTTGTTCTTAGCAAAATTTCAGGGTTGTGTACGTTTTTAGGATGTTGTTAAATTTAAGGCTTTCTCAGCCTCGATTTTCTTTGAAAAGGTTCTTAATAAAAAGTGTGTAATGGCTTTAATATCTTAGGTCATGCACCCACGAAAAGCCACGTATATACTCTTTAATCATCCTTTGTATTTTTTCTTATTTGCACTTCTTTTCACCATTATTAATTCAACTTTGTAACCTGTGGTTTCCAAAAAGAAGATGACAAAACATCAGTCGAAACGTTTTTGAAACTCAAACAATTGTCAGGGTTTTTTAATTATAACATGGCTACTGGTAAATTTTAGCAGCCTTTTAACTGCGTCGATCTTTGCTGGATCTGATCCCACAATATAGCTGCTCAATTTCAATGAGTTGGGCTCTGACTAGCACTCTTAAATAAAACCTAAATTACCTTTAAAAACACCGAAAAAGTGACTCCTTCTTCTTCATGACACTCGACATTTTCGTCGATGAACGAGTGCACGTTCAGTTCACAAGTTCCTTTGTCGTCATTCTTGGAGGACAGTTTAAAGTTTGTGGAAGTACACCACTCGTTTATCATGCATTCATGACTGCACGATAACAAACTAGGAGACTCGAAACGTTTACCAACATGGCCCTTAAGCCGCTTATTTTCCTTCGTCACGAAAAATGCTGAGCGAGAAAATGGAGAGTCTTCTTCGTCGGCGAAAGCGTCGCTTTTTGTAATGCCTTGAAGCAGGAGAAGCAACAAAAGATTTTTACCGCTTTCCATCGCTGAGAAAGTCAACAAGTACTGAGTTAGTTTCCTAACACGGTTCTAAATTGTGTAATATGATTGGTCGCCTTCAGTCGTGGTGATCTTCGCTAACTGAATTGATATCAGGCATAAACTGATAATAGTTTCAGCTGGCTGAATACGTAACTTGGAGAGCAGGTGGGCACAGTTAGGGTATCAGTATATCCCCAAATTCATCATTTTGAAGAAAAACATGTTTTGGTACGTATTTTCCAGTAGATATCATTGAGACCTTTCATTAAAAAATATATATATATTACGGAAAAAGGTTGATTCTAAACGAAGTTATGAACGTAAAACGAATCTTTGCATAAATTATCTCCAGTTGATAGCTGTCAACAGGTTGTCACAATGTTATTACCTCACATTTGGAACGTGACCTGTTCTGCTGTGCAATTAGTGCGAGCGACGAGTTGCTTTGAGTGTTTACTATACGTTGAGATTTCACTCGGTTATGTCAAAGAAAAAAAAAAGGAAACGTTCCTGTCTCTTTGGGTTCGAAGAAAGTGCCAAAACAATAAAAGAATCTGAGAAAGATTTGGACGAAGTGCTAGCCGGCAGCGACAAAAGGTCATATTCCGGGTCATATTATGACTGCAGCACAAGATACATCAATACTTTATTTCACGCGTACCTTTTTTTGCCCTAATAAAAGCCTTATTACAGATATAAAAGTATCGCCTAAAGATCGACAGACGCGCCATTGTTTTGACAGAAATATATACCGAGATGCTCTCATTTCCAAACGCATGATTTCCTTGACCGTTTTCTGCTTGCAGGATTTGCAGGAGTGGAAATATCGTCACTAAAATCAAGATTAGTTCCTTGTTTGACGCTTCCTTTACGTTGCTTGCGACCGCGTTGCTTTTATCGCTGCCTTAACTGATACATACCTTTGTACGAGATTGCCGTGGAAGTGATAACTCGTGACGGATATTAATTTTAGACCGCTTTGAAATTGATAAGAGTTATCTTTGTTAAAGTAAAATGAGCCTTCCCTTCATAGATCAACGCGTAATCATCTTCACAAGTCTTGTGTAATTAATCTAATCACACCGGAAAAACGCCCCAAAGTTTATTTCTCGCCGTATCTCGAAACCAAAATTTCGAAGAGTAGGGCACACATTTTAAGTTCGTTTTCAATCAATTTTCGACGCTTTCCGCTGAAATTTAGCAAGAACGTTGCCCGATAATCGGGCAACAAAACTGTGTCGGAAAAATTTTATTTTTTACCTCTTCCAAAAGTTATAGCTATTTTAGCAAAGGTAACGGTTCATTTTTAAACTCCTTAAGTTTAACTGTCTGTTAAAAAAAAAAACAGACAAGTAATAATATTTCCCCGACACAGTTTTTTAGAGGAAGGTGTGAAGAACACATAGCGATGTTGATCTTTTTCTCCGGTTCAATTCCGGCCGGAAACGAACTGGATTTGTGAGCCTCGGTACTTTTGGAAATCAAACGATCTATTCGCACAACATTAACTTTTCAACTTCAAATGAATATATCCTTGAAATCTTCAATTCTTAAGCTTTCATAAAATATATACTTTACTCGGGTTTTCGATAAACGCGGAGCGGTAAAGCAGCTTCAACGGAAGAAGGTCATTTGGGGTACGCTGATACCTTAATTCATTCTTTATGTTAGTGAGTTTTTTCCTTCTTATTTTGGCCAGGTTTTCTACAGTAACTTCACATTGATAATTCTCTTAGCCTGCATTTCGTGTTTTCTTCTTACTGAGAAGAAACCTTTTGGCTTTGGATAACAAAATGTTTAGTGCTAAGTTAGATAGTTAGATTATAATTAGATTTAGTTAGATCTTTTAGCTAGTCTAATATTTTAACTCTTTTTATCTTAATACTGAATTTCTGTATCTTTTTTATTATTATTTTTAATCATGTGCAATTGTAAGCGCATTGAGAATTTTAAATGCGCAGTAAGTGGCTGTTTAGTAGCTTTAGGGTCAAGAAACTTCAATGAGTATGTTTGTGTTTTAGTCGGCTATACTTGCCTTCCTACAATAACTATACCCGTTTACCCGTATAGCACCTTATAGCGCGTATCGTTCTTGTCACGCTTTAAGGTGGTGGCAAACGAGGACACAATGTTGCGGACACATTGTTGCGGACACAAATGTTTCACCGTTTGCCCGCGCGCGCAACATTTGTTGCGGACACAAAATTTGTGTCCGAGACACAAAAATGTTTCTGATTTCCTTCAGAAACATTTTGTGTCCGCAACAAATGTTTCCCGGTTTGCGCAGCATAGAAACAATCATGAGCAACAATGTGTCCGCAACATTGTGTCCTCGTTTGCCACCACCTTTACAAATCAGTTAGACACATGCAAATGAAGTGAACATGAAGTGACTGGGCTCACCTTTGGTGTTTATCTTTAAGTTACGTTATTTAATGGTACTTTTATTGATGGACGCAAAAGCGTTAACTCTCAGTGGCTGTTCAATCATTTCTCCGCCACGACTGTTTGGCTGCAGGAATTGATATTGCTATGGCAATCACGTATTGAGGGAGCAAGTTTACCAAAAATGCATTTTTTTTTTCATAATATCTTTATTTGTTTCCTGCATGTCGTTAACAAATTACAATACTCTTTTCAAATGAACATTACATTATACATTACATAAATCTATTTACCTTTCTTTCGTTTGTATTGCAACTATCTAGCTTGGCACATTTACATTTCACTTACTTGAAAATTGTCTCTTATAATAAATCTATTTACATTTGTTCCATTTAACATTTCACTTACTTGTATATTGTCTATCTCTTATAATGCTTTTAGGAAGAGCATTTTTTGCACTAATTAATGACAAAAATTTTCTATTCTGTATTTAAATAGTGCTTTATCAACGAAATTAGAAAGGCGAATAGCTTTATTATGCATTTTGCTAGTGTAGATGTAGTAGTAATATCGGAGTCGAACGAATACCACCTCGGGCGCACCCACCTAATTTCACCTCTTTCCTAAGGTTAACACTAAGGATTTTCAACTTACCTCGCTCACAAAGCTCGCTCGGTAAGTTGAAAACTTAGTGTAAACCTAAGGAAAGAGGGAAAGGTGGGTGCTACTCGGAAGTATTCGTTCGACTCCGATATTACTACTCGCAAGAGAAGGATAAAAGGATGCCCATTTAGAGGGATGCAACATAAATGTACAAACAAATGGGGCGAGGAAGAAAAGGAGTTCTATGCCAAAGCCGGAGAAAAACCAAAATTTTTAAAAACGGCCTGACAACGCCGCACGCAATATTCATCGCAGAACCGGATAACGGAGAAGAAAAAGAAGGGCCAATACAGATTTCAGAAGAGCTGCTCACAGCAATGAAAAAAATGAGCCCACAGGATTTAAAGAACACACTAATGGAGCAAGAAGAAGTGGAAGAAGTGGATTCAAACGAGCAGGAAGAGTTCGATTTGACAGGCGAGGGAGAGCCGGTATACGAAACGCCAATAATAACTTCAAACCTATGCGACAGAATAATGGCAAACGAGTTCAGCGCGGCACAGGTGGAGTACATCTTAAGAAGAGCGTTGAACGCTTAATCGGGCGAACAGTCCACAATAGCTTCAACAGCCTGAGCAACAATGAGTCTGACCTCAGAAGCCCAAACGGGGGAAGAAAGGTCTTTGACGGCGCAGACGACAGCGTGAAACAGAACAATCATGGTATATAACCGTATTTTTTTGCCGCATTAAACAAATATGCACGTGGGTTATAAGAAAGTTGAAGCAATGGCAAACACCGGGCGAATAAGGGCATTAATAAAAAGGATGCAAGTGGAGCTGGCGAAAAAGCTGGAAGAGGACATAAAAAAGCACCAAGAAGCGGAGTACATAGAGATCGACGGAATGAAAATCAAGAAATGTCTGACGCAGCGTATCCCTGCCACGAAGGAAGAGTTGGAAAAATACCAGCGGGATAAAAAGGCCTACGAAAATAAAAAACGAATCAGCTTCATAGATAAAGTATTTTTCGAAGACGGCGCGCTGGAAGATTTGCCAAAGGAGAAGAAAAGTTGTGCAATAAGCCAAAAAGAAATGAACAAAAACGGTGATGTGGCCAGCTACATTGATAAAGTATTCTTTGAAGACGGCGCACTGCAATTAGAGAATCAGGCATAAGGAAATAAACATGGATACATTAGAACTGATACAAGCACTTCCACAAGAACTTCGAGAAAAAATCTGCACGGAGTATATTATAATAAGACTCTGGCAACGTAAAATGCTTGGCTGGGACGATGTCAGAAAAGAAATCAATAAAGGGTATACTTCAATGAAGCTCAAACAGCGTAAAACTCTTGGCTGGGATGAAGTTCATGCTGCAATTTATGAAGCACCATTTTGCGATCGCAATAAACAAATTGTAAGGGTTTTGTTTTGTTATAAATGTGACAGAAGCAGATGTTCGCGAAATGGTCTCTGTAATCTGTGCATTAGAAATGGATTCAGACACTATCTCGGCTATCCTATTTTTGATGAAAATGACTACGACGAGTGCTTCATGAGACCTTTCTCCTCGAAATGGAGAGGAGTCTTTGCGTGATATTTCTGAGAAGAAGAGCGGTCGGCAAACTTACCTCTTAAAAGAAAAATCGTCTATTAAAATTAAACTTACCAATACACGTTTTGTATTAGATAGGCCTCTATCTGAGTGGTCATGTTGAGATAAATAAACCGCAAAATAGTCTCCCGGGTCTATTCTTTTTCTTATACCTAAATGACGGGGCTCTCCATATTGGTATTTTAAACCATTAGCATTACGTATGCTTGTAAATGGGGCGTCACCACGTGAACCGAAAGATAAAGTAAAATTAAAACCTATTCTTTCAAAAGTTCTAGAGGCACCCTTTTGTTCTATAATTAAAGTTGAGATACCGTCGAGTAAGCAAGGAAATGGCGCCATCACACGAATGTCATTACCGAATTTAACAAAAGTTCTATTACCAGTAACATTTTCATCAGATTCCCATTCGCCAGTTATTATTATTCTAGGTTGGAAATTTTTTAACGAATAACCGCTTAGATCTAAATCTTTTTGTAACCTGATAGTATCGTTGTCTATTTTGTACCCTCGATCATAATTTTTCAATGAAAAGCCGTTCATATCCAAATCGGTTTGTAGCGTGATTTCGCCATCATCGATAACGAAAGCCTGATCATAAACAGTTCCATCTACATCTGTTTGATAACCCTTTACCCCATAAATAATCAAAGCAGCCTTTTCAAGTGGCGACGAGCCGTCATAACCCGTATTTGAAATATCAAAATAGATAGTGTTATCGTTGTTTTTGTATTTATGCGTGTTAATAATGGTGCGTGAATATTTCGGGCTGTGACTGTAGAAGTGCTTGGTATGGTAATTAAGAGTATCAACCGGGTTAAGGGTTGAAGGACTTAAAAACCAATTAGTATCAACTTCCGGGATAAAGAACTCGACACATATAGTGTACTCTCCTTCGGGCAGGGGTATTTTATTTAACGCCAAACGTGAGTTGAAAGAATTGACACCAGTTCTTACGAGATTGAAAGTGTAAGCTTTTTTATTCACAAAATGAAGGTTCGATGTAAAGTCTTCAAACGTAATAGAAGTAACATTGTTTCCAGCTGCAACACCTACTATTTTGGATAAATAGGCTAAGGCATTCTTTTTATGTGAGTGCCCAGTTGTAATAGAATTTGAGCCCACATATTTTTTCATCGAACCAAGATTTACAGCATCCTGATCACCCGTAGGATTTGCAAGTTGCTTTATCGCATGGTCTTTCATGAGAATATCTCCAGAAATATTAGCGGTTGATACATCCCCACTATCACCCTTATCACCCTTTGCACCTTTTGGTCCAATAGCGCCTCTCGAACCCGCAGGTCCAGTTGCTCCAGTTGGTCCCGAAGGTCCTGTAGCTCCGGTTGGTCCGGTTGGCCCAGTAGCTCCCGCGGGTCCAGCAGGTCCGGTTCGCCCTTGTGGACCTCTTTCACCTTTTAATCCTTTTTCTCCAGCATCACCTTTATCTCCTTTAGGACCTTGTGGGCCAGTATCGCCCTTATCCCCTTTTTCACCTTTAGGGCCCTGTGGTCCAGTTGCACCAGTTGGCCCAGCAGGACCAGCAGGGCCAGCTTGCCCTCGGATTGAAGGAGACTCTCCATGTGTTTGAGTTGCACCCGTCGCACCGTTAAGAAACCCCATCTCTATATATTTTCGTCAAAATTTTATATATTTTCGTCAAAATTTTTTAGAGTTTGTTTTTTTGGTTTGTCGTGGTATAAAAAAGAATATTTAGCATCGGTAGCCCTTTCAAGCAGCGCTCTGTCAATTCCCAATTCATCAGCAATACGGTTATTCTCTCTGGGAAGAAAGTTGAAAATGCAAAAGTGGCTACAATTATCTCGGATGTTTTTGGGGACCTTAAAATAGCTTTGAGAAAGATAAATGACGCTGCAATTGCGGTGGCGACCGTTGATAAAATAATCGATAATGTCGTTTTGGTTGCTTTCACAAACCATGTCATCGAAAATTACAATCTTTTGGTTGTCAGTGGACAGCGCCTCCAAAGGAATAACATCGTTGGCGGCTTCAATAACATTATAGTCAGCCACAGGATTGACTCTTGTGTCGAAATCATCAATCAAATATTGGTACTTGTCTTGATGCAGGTTCTTAGCGCAAAGGTAAATTTTGTCGTAGACCAACAGCCTGTAAAGCATATGCATGAGAATATTTGTCTTACCAGAGTTGCTTGGCCCGCAAATAAGCATCCGAAAGGTATCTGCTGGCATACAAGGGTGGCCTTGCTTGTAATTACTTTTTGCAGTCAAACTGGGGTCGTAATTGGGAATTTTCATTTTTTTCTGTTATATATACGGCAAAAATATGTCCATGAAGAAGTGGCAAAAACTTGCTAGCGAAAAGGCTGAAGTTGAGCAGCAGAACGACAAAATCCTCGCGGTGATAAAAAATACCAAAATCAATAAAGGGTTTGGCCAGCTATCAGGTGAGGATTTGTTCAAACCTATCACATCGCGGCTTGACAAACTCCAAGTAGGGACGGCCCCAAAAGAAGAGGAGGAGCAGCTCCCAGACTATGGTATGGATGAGTTTGATTTAAACAACCCCTTTGACGAAGATTTTAGACCGGATGCGGAAACCCCACCACCAACACCATCACCATCACCTACACCAACACCAACATCATCACCACCACCATCACCAACATCAACACCATTACCACCTTTGGCTGAAGAGGAAGAAATGGAATTAACGGAAGAAATGGAAGAAGAGCAACCAAGTAAAAGTGGGGTAAAATCCCAACCAAGTAAATGGGGACCACCAAAAGAACCAGTTATCAGGGGGGGATCAGAGTCGGTTGACCTGCAGACACTGAGCAGAATGTTAACAACAAATAAAGACAATCCGAACTATGTTGTAAAAAGCAAAAAATCAAAATTCTATGGCTACACATTGGAAGACATAAAAAGTGCAAGAAATGAAATTCTTGCCAGGAGACAAGGGCAGTTTATGCCCCCCGCCGATTGGATGCCCTCTCCACCTGATGAGGACGAACTTGAAAGAGAAATGGAAGGAAGCGGAAGTGTTGATCCAAACGCTTTGGTTGACAGGCTACACTTAAGCTTGGCGTCTATACAGGCGGGCAACACTTCACTGAAGCTGAAAAAACAGGTCCAGCAAATGTTGGGGTTGCTGGTAAAGCTAAAGGAAATAACACAAAAAGAAGCCCACAAAATTTTGAGTACAATTATATAAGCAACATTACAACACATAAATTTGAGTGATATTATATAAGCAACATGACAACCCATTTTCATTTCAACCTGTTGCTCGACTCGCAGCTGGCCAAACAAAACAACGCCAACAGCAAGTCACATGACTTTACAATTAACTTTGACCCGCCAATCGCTTTAGATCCCTCCAAATCGTACAAGGCGGCGTTAAATGAGCTGGTATCTATGACATATTCGTGGTACAACATCGCGAAACAATACAACAACAACGAGTTCAAATGGCGGAAAAAAACAGAGAACTGGAAAACCGTGACAATTCCGGATGGAATGTATGATTACAAAGGTCTCAACACCACCATCCAGTCGCTTATCGGAAGAGTGGATCCCAAGGATGAAAAATCCAAGTTTATTTTCCAGCTTTATTTTCACACCACAACGTATCGGGCGGTCATTTTGTTGCAGAACGGCTACGAGCTTGATCTAAGTGGAGGTGAATTTGCTGCGTTGCTGGGTTTTGACAAGAAAACAATAGATGGAGCGAACAACAGGAGCGACCGCGTGCCAAATATAACAAGAGGCGTCGACTGGATCTACATCCATTGTGACCTCATTACAAGGGCAGTGGACAACATCGGGGGTGACGTTATGTTCTCTTTTTCAACCGCTGAACTCACAGTCAGCTACCCCTTTTCAAAAGAGCCCCGCCGCCTCTTGTGGCACCAGGTGAACAAAAATAGAATCAATACGATAAATATCAAAATCACGGACGGGCGCAACAACATTATAGATCTGAATGACCAAGACGTGGCTTTAAATATCATCATTGAAGAAGAAACACCTAAGCTCATCTGAAATAATTTACACATAAGTATAATAATGAATCATCCGAGCGAGTGGGCGAGATATTATGACGCGCCAAACGGAACATATAGATACAGACACAAAGGTACGGGGGTTGTTAGAGACACCTTGATGAATATAGGAAAGCGGTTCAAAAAGCAAGTCACCCGTCAGACGTTGGAGAAGGCTGTAAATAAAGCCTCAAAGCAAATGCTTAAAAAAGCTGCAGAAAAAGCAGAAGAAAAAGCGGCTGACAAGATACAAGCGGTTTTGCGAAATAGCAACTCAGTTGCTGTTCCACACCCCCAAGGTAAAAAGACTCCAAGTGTAAAACCAAAGAGTAAAAAGACTCCAACTGTAAAACCAAAGAGTAAAAAGACTCCAAGTGTAAAACCAAAGAGTAAAAAGACCCCATCACAAAAACTTAGTACAGAGTCGAAACAGAAACTGAAGAAGATGCTAAACCCTGGGGTAGCAACTCAGTTAAGCGGGGATTCACGGAAAAAGTTAAACCAGATTTTAAACGCGGGTCGGGCTGCAAGGATGAAAGTAAACCAATTGATAGCAGAAAATTAAAATAATTTTTTAAAAAGATATATAGGCCGCAAGATGTTCAGAAGCCACAGGCATTTGGAAAAAACAGAGTATGTTCGTATCATGTTAGACAAACCGATCACTATCCCGGGAAACAATCAGCACCAGGTAAAGACAAACTATAAATTCACACTCACCGACCGAGACAACTGGTATGACTGGTATAACGCCTACTTTCGGGCTGATTTCACTTTCGAGGCAACCGCGGATGGCGCGGCAGTTGCAGCAAATACCCAATCAGCGCCCATTAACGGCTCATTTTCACTGATAAACAAACTTGTGGTAAAATCAACGGGCAAAAACATGTACAACGTAGACAACATTCACAAGCTCATATTTATCAAAAACTTGTTGGATTTTTCAGATGACTATGCGAGGAGCGCAGCGAAAAACCAGTTTTGGTATCTAGACACAACGAAAAGCGATGTAACGGCCGCCGCTGCCACCAACCAAGGAATCAGACAAAGGGGCTTGCTTGCCCACAGAGGTCTCACGGTTGAAACCCTCATACCGCTTAACAGGTACTCATTTTTCGAAGAGTTGGGTGACAAGCTTCTCCCCCCAATGCAGATGGAGTTCGAAATTGAGCTACAATCGGATGCAGAGCTGATTTGGCAAAATGATGGCACCAATCGTAGGATAGTGGTAAGAAACTTCGAGCTGTGGGTTCCATTGCTACGTTTTACCAGCGAAGGGCAGAAGCTCGCAAACGAAAACTTTTTGAAACCTCAGAAATGGACGTACCTGAATGAAATGATCCAACCCAGCAGTAGCCGGCGTGACGCTTTTGGGACGTGGCAGATAAATCCTGGTATAAAGGATGCCAAACATGTTTTCATTTTCATTCAACGGTCAGGGAAGGATAAGGCCTTGACTCAAAACCCCTACTTCTTTGACACTTTTGACATTGATGATGACAATTCAGCCAAGCTAGCGACTTGCCGGCTACAGTACGGCTCTTCACAGTACTATCCGGAGCTGGACTACGACGAAAACTTCAAACTGCGCATTCTCAATGACTTGATGAACTACCGGTACCGCAAAAACGACTACAACACCGGTGTCCAGCTTCAGCCCAACAACTTCAAGGATTTATACCCAGTACTTTATTTCGACCTACGCGAAAACAAGGATAACATGACCAACGACCCGAAGCAGATGGTTTTTCACTACAGGCTCAACGAGGCGGCCAACGCGCATGACTACACCATTTATGCAGGAATTTTGTACGAGTCCGAATTTGCTCTCAGGCAGGTGGGTAATGAGTTGGTTATGGGTTAATGACTCAGAATTTATTTAGCATAACAAAAGTTAATATGTAGCAACTTTGTAGCAAATGAAAGTGAAATAATTTTGTATGAAATATAAGAATGACGACTTACTATCCGCACAAGATTTCACTTTCAGATGGGCAGAAGGTAAACCTCGCGCGAGCCTTTGGGCGAGGAGAAGCAGTTACACTCAGATTTAAAAACGAAGCTATAACCGGCGGTAGCGACACTTTGCACTTAACCACCAGGCAGATCAAAAAAATAGAGCGCGCTGTCAAAAACAAAACGGGCGTGGACATAGACATGAGCAAGACACAAATCAGACGTGTGCGCAACGCTATCAAAAAGAAAACAGGATCAGGCATGCAGGTAAAACCTCCAACAGGTGGAAAGGGAATGCGCATCAACCCTCCGCCATATATGCGCCCACCACCATTTATAGGTTCTTGGGGTGACCAAAAAAAAGCCCGCCTTCGTTGATGTCCCCTTAACTGATTATGACTTGCAGCGATGGTGCCAATACTTGAAAATCCCCATCAAAGGTATATTTGCGAGAGACGAGTGGGGTGAACCCCACACCCCAAAGCGGGTGAAAAACCACTCCCCTTGTATAATCAACATGGATGATCTTGGAGGGCCAGGCACCCATTGGGTATGCTGCTGGGATGGAACTGAATACTTCGACTCTTTTGGTTTACCTCCACCCGCAGAATGGGAAATTGAGTTGATTCTTGAAGGTAAACAGACCTTTCTTCGGAATGACAACCAGCTTCAGGAGGAATCTAGTGTACGCTGCGGCTACTACTGTTTGCTTTTTCTGAATGAGCGTAACAAAGGCCGGTCGTTTCGAGATATTTTGAGCATGTTTTCAGAAAATACGCACGCCAACGAGGCTGTGGTGAAGGATTATTTTACACAGTGGGGGTTTAGCAACTGAGTTGCTGATTCCACGCCCCAGTGAATTTTTGCTAGTTATATAGGATGGATGTTTACTGTGTCAAAGAAAAGCGCTTCACACCTAATGTGTCGGGAAGTGAAAAAATTACAACCGCAAAAAACGGCAGAAAACTGCTTAAAGTAAAATGCGCCAGCTGCGGCATTACCAAGACAAGATTCGTCAGTGGGGTAAACCCCACACCCCAAAATGTTCAAGAAGGAGGTAATATTTTGGAACCAATATTTAAGTGGACCAGAAGGGGTTTACCCAAAAAGAAGAGAGAAGAACTTGCACGCGCTGACAAAAGATTATTCGGTGGCGGAATTTTTGATACAATAGGAGACACAGCTGCTGAAGCTTTCATTGAGTACGGAGTTCCTTATTTAGCAAAGCAAGGTGTGAAACAAGGAAGATACATGGCGAGCGAGTTTTTAAGAGAACCAGAGTATCAGAAGAAGTTAGCCAATAAAGCCAAACCAATCGCGAGAAAAGCTGTTAATTACACAATTGATGCTTTGTCTGGAGATTTGTTAACTAAAGCCTCAAACAGACTAAGACCAAAAGATATGATACCCGGAAATAAGTTGAAAGGTGGGTGTCACAATTTGTAATTATTATATAGAGATGGATGTTTACTGTGTGAAGGAAAAGCGCTTCACGCCCAATGTGTCAGGAAGTGAAAAA
The DNA here is from genome assembly GCA_963693305.1 of Meandrina meandrites. Taxonomy (NCBI): domain Eukaryota; kingdom Metazoa; phylum Cnidaria; class Anthozoa; order Scleractinia; family Meandrinidae; genus Meandrina; species Meandrina meandrites. Next base: position 47,820,833 of record OY855903.1, read on the forward strand.
TACGCAACCGCAAAAAACGGTAGAAGGCTGCTTAAAGTAAAATGCGCAAGTTGTGGCATTACCAAGACACGATTCATAAGTGACAAAACGCAAAGTGGTGCTAAAAATAAAACGCAAAGTGGTGGTAATTATGATATGAGAATTTATGCGGGTAATCGCGTAGATGACCCAACAAACCCTCTTTACCAACGTGGTGGGGCTTTTGATTTGCATAAAGCTATTGGCAAGCTGCCTAAACCAAAAAAAGGGTGGACGCTTCCTGGTCACAACTACACAGGACCGTACAATCCCCTTGAAAAACAGCTTTCTTACGACCCCAAGACGGGGAAGATCTTGAAGATATACCAGCAACCCACAGGCGCCACGGACGCAGTTGCAATGCAGCATGATGTTGATTATGCCGTCTGTGCAGGCAAGAAAAATGAGAAAGGCTGCAAACATGATGCTGACAAAAAAATGGTGAAGGCGCTTGACGCTATTCCCAAAAACAAACGGCAATGGGGTCACGCCGCGGCGCGCAACGCAATCAGCTCGAAACAAAAAGTGGGTTTGGGTGTCGGTGAAACGATCAATAAAAATATCGGTGAAAAAATTCCGGGCTTTCAACCGGCTCAAGATGTGGCTGCTGCAATCATGGCTGTCACAGGTGGTGATAAGGATTTGTTTAAAAAGTATTGGAGTGGTGCCATCGCAAAAGGCGCCTTTAACAAGAAAACCGGTCTGTTTAGCAAAAAGTTTTGGACACATCCTACCAGAGTAACCGAACCGTGTAACCAAATAATTTACGACAAAAAAACCGGAAAATATCGCAACACCTATTGCGACTAACCCACTCCCCAAACTCAAAATATTTTTAACACATATATAAGAAATGGATTCTGCAACAAAATTCCGGCGGGATGAAATAGAAATGATAAAGAAAAATCTTGAAAACCAGTTGGTGCATTACTACCAAACCTCAGCCAAGTTTAAACGGTGGCACACGCGGTGTCAAACAGTATGTGCGTTAACAGGCGGAGTTGCTACCATTCTTACAGGCTCGGGGCTGGCCGCTTCTCTTTCTGTGGTTGGCGTTGTTGTTGGTGCCCCTTTAATCGCAACTGCCACCTTGTTTTCATTGGTGTCAACCTCCTCCATCGTCACCGTCAAATTTTTCCTGCGTAAAGCGAAAAAACACGAAAAAATACAAACTTTGGCTGAAGCTACGCTGAGCTCAATAAACTCTCTCATATCAACCGCTCTTGAAGATGGTAAAATCTCAGACAGTGAGTACCAAGATATTATCAAAAAGTACAACAGCTTTACTACTGCAAAGACAAAACTGCGGTTTTCAAACCACACTGACGGCGGGGTAAAGGTTAACAGAACATCAAAGACAACTTCTGTTTAATGGTGGGAAAACTGATACCTGTAATAAATAATTTGTTTTAACATTTCTTCTCTCCACCATTTGTTGAAACTTTTTTCAGCTTTATTTCTGGTTTGCACCATCTTCGGCAATCTTTTCGCGAGCTTTTTCAGTATTGCATTTTTCGCCGGCCAATCGATAGGTGAGACCTTTTGAAAATAGTTGTATAAAAAACAAACGTAGTTACACGACCCGGGGTAGCAACTCAGTTGCTGATTCCGCTTGAACTGGTGAATGACATTGCCCAAAAAAGTCAACCCCATATTGTCACCGACCTGATCTACAGAAATGCCGACTTTTTTTAGTACCGCAATTAAATACCATAATTTGAGGTGGTGTCTCATCTCTTCGTGGGGCTCATCCGGCAGTGGAACAGCAACTGAGTTGCTATCCCATGAGTAAAAGTCAAGATCTTTTTCCGGTTTGATTTCTTTTATTAACGCTTCCTGCTCTTCCACCCACATTTCGTTAAGCTCTTGGAGGCTTTGTTGTCCTCCGAACCTCTTTGGAAAAGGGAAATCGAAACTCATTTTGTTGTCATGTATATATGCCCGCGCATAATTATTTAAATGGACAGAAAATTGGAGCGGCGTTACTACAGCCCACAAGGTTACTGGAAAGGTATCTCCGCCATTAAAAAATTAGCGGTCGCTGCAAAGGTACCTGAAGTTGTTGCCAAAGAATGGTTGTTCAAACAAGCGCTCTGGCAGATTTACCTCCCCGCACCGCGCTACATTCCTCGCCTAAAATTCGACGTGCCTACACCCAACAAAGTTCATCAGGCAGATCTTCTTTTTCTACCACATGACAAAGTGGGGCGTAGCACTTATAAATACGCGCTTACCGTTGTTGACATTGCCAGCAGATTCAAAGAAGCTCAACCTTTAACTTCTAAAAACTCTGATGAGGTTGCCAAAGCTTTTAAGACAATTTATACACGTGGACCTTTGAAATGGCCGCAGATGTTGCAAGTTGATCCTGGGCGTGAATTTATGGGCGCTGTTACGAAAGAAATGGAAAATCACAAAACTTCTATCAGACGTGGTCACCCTGAAATACATAGAGACCAAGCTATTGTTGAACGTTTCAATCGCACCTTGGCTGAGCGTTTGTTTGGCCATCAGTACGCAGTTGAAATGCGTTCGCCTGAGGGTTTGCGATCTACAGAGTGGGTAAAAAGGCTTCCCAAAGTTGTTTCTGCTCTGAACAACCAAGTCACTCGATTGATTGGTATGAAACCTGCTGCCGCAATCAAGAAAAAACATGTTTATGCGGAGCCATCAACCAAATATTTGAGACCCGTTGGTTTGAACGAAAAAAAGCTCCCCTCCATCGTTATGGTTCGGTATTTGTACGAACCTGGTGAGCTTGAAGGTGGGACAAAAAGAGCCACTGATCCTATCTGGGCCTTGGATATCTTCAATATTGAACGTGCTTTTATCAAACCGAAACAACCAATTCTTTACTATTTGCGCGGTGGTCCTAAGCGTGGTTTTGTGCGTGAAGAGCTGCTTGTTGTGCCGCCAAATACACAATTACCTCCAGCTAACGTCACCTAGGGTGTGGATTATCGTCAAAGTTGATGTACCCGCTTAAACATGGTATTCAATTGGTTCTGTATGTATTCCGTCTGGCAGTACCCAGCGTTTGTCGTAATACGCGCTCAACCCCAGCTTTTCTTGCTCGTATGTTACCATATTCCCGTCTCGCATTCTGAAACCCCTGTTTGTTGCCATGTCTTTGCTTCCTCCCAATGCTGCTTTGAAACGTTGCCAGTTTATTTCGTTTTGCTTCTTCGACATTCCTTTTGTACTTAGCTTCTGCTTCACTCCATCTTCTATTTGATGTTCTGTATAGTAACATTTGGAGCACAGCGCGATCATCCGCTCTCCCTCGAATTCTTTTTTGAACAGTCCTGGCGTTCTTCCGCTCCACTTGTCCCATGCCAGCCAGTTCTTTTTTTGCTCTTCAAATTCCACTTTCATCTCCGGTTTTACAATCTCTTCTAACGTTTTTCCCGAGATCGCCAGATAGTTGCTGTCCGTGTCCATCTGGATCAGCTCGAAATCTTTCCTGTCCAAGTACCTGTCCAGGAAGTCGTAATAGAATTGCAGCATCCGCAGCTTGGCCAGCTGATATACCGCGATCCCGATCTGAAACGGCCTTCTGATTGTTATCCGCGGCTTCCGGCTTTCTAATTCATACGCCGCCCCTATCTCATCCAGATCTGAGAAATATGCGCTTCTCAATGCGCGGTCTACCACTTTCTCATCCTTTGTGTAGATCACGTTGGTTTGCCGTTCCAGCGCTTCGATCAGCTTCCCATACCCGCTATTTCCCAGCAGTTTGAAGATGTCCGCCAGCAGCGCTTTGCTTTTGTCCACGTCCCCCGTTCGCCGCGCTTCTGTGACTTCTTTCACGAACCATTCGAAGATCTTTTTCGGTTTGTAATCGATTGTCCGATACACCCTTTTGATCTCTGCCCCGTGGTTTATGTACCACTGCAGCAGCGGCTCGTACAGCAATATCTTCTCCGCTGACAATGTTCCCAGCAGCTTTTTGTTGCTTTCTACCGCTTTTCTCCCCGTTGCTTTCAGATATTTTTTCATGTGTTCTGGCACCACATTGGCCGGTACCTCTTTTTTGTGAAAGAATGGACACATCTCTTCAAACTTTTGATGCAGATGCTCCGGGATTTCTATGTCCACTTCCGCGTATCCGAACCAGCTTTTTTCTTTCAATCTTTGCGTGAAGTCTGCCGCTTCTTGCTCCTCGTCTACCTGTTCTGTAAAATGGTCTACGCCATCTAAATAATTTGCCTGGTCTGGATTGTTTGTTTGATGCTCTCTTGAATAGGCTGTGTAGTGCACCACTTTTTCTTTCCCGCAGGGCATATAGTTCAGCATGGTTGATAGATACAGCGCGTTTGCATCGTACCCCTGGATGTTTTCACACAGTTTGCTGTCTGGGTATTGATGCGATCTTATCCGCGTTTTGCCCGCCTCATGGTATCTTGTAAAAACCAGACTTGGCCCGCCTACCACCGCCCCTTTTAACATGTCGTACGCTTCTTTTCTTGGTGCGTACAGTTCCGCTTTGCGCTCTATTGCGCCTTTTAGAAGATAGTGCAGACTCACCCCCGGTATGCTGACCGCGTCTTTCAGGATGTCTATCCCCTTTTCTATGTAGAACGCTTTCATTTTTTCCAGCGCTTCTAGCCCCGGCGCCACATCCAGGTTGTTGTAGTACTCCAGCCAGTCTTTGAACGTTCTCATCCCTTTTTCTTCGAACGTCCGTTTGCAGGCTTCCCATTCTTCTCGCGTCAGCACATACTCTTTTTTCAGCTTTGAGTACCAATGCTCGTATTCCGGCAAGCCCTCGTAATCCAGCTTTTCTTCGCTGTCGAACCATTCGTATGGCAGCCACGATTTTGTTCCCTTGCAGTCGTACGCCTTTATCCATCTTTCGTAGCTCGTTCCCGGGCCTAAGTAGTTTATTATGTCCAGGAATCGCAATCTGTCTGTCAGTAAGAACATTATTTTGCTCCCGTTTTTCGCCACTCTCACTTTTTTGGTTGTTCCTGCCAGCTGTTCCGCGAAGTAGTTCTTTATCAGGTTTAGATCGTATGACCCGGAGTTGAATCCCAGTGTGGGCACCTGGTCGCACCAGTCTTCTATCTTTTTTCTTTGGTCTTTGGGGATCAGGTGCACGTCCGCTGGCATGTGTTCTGCCCTCACTTTTGCTCTTATGTTTCTCTCTCGCCTTCCCACCTCTTGCATGAACTTTTGGACTAACAGTTTGGGGTTTCTTTCGCAGATGTGGGTAACTTTCGGCACTTTTTTCCCATCTTGTGTAATGACGGTTTCCAGCGTGTCGCCGATGCTCACTGAAACCGGTATATGCTTGCTTTCAATCTTCAGAAATTTTGTTGGCTCTTTTCGCTGATTTGTTGCCCCGTACGCCTCAAAATCATACAGGATCGCGTGTGGATACGCTTTTGTCTCTGGTTTTGGTAGCTTTTCTCCGTGTTTGTCCGCTCCTCCTGGAACTAGCCATTGACATGACCAGCATTCAATCACTTTGTATCCCACCTTTCGCAGATGCGCTGTGCGCCTTTGTGTGGCTTGGTACAGGTCTTCTGCTGTTTTGCATGTGCATCCGCATTGGCATTCACATTTACATTTACATTTTGGCCGGCCGCGTTCTGGATAACATTTTGCACATTCTTTATCCCGCTCGATTCTTTGGTGTCGATCTGGATAACATTTTGGACATCCGTGCCAGCGACAGCCATGATATTGCAAGATTAACTTTTTCTTGTCGTTGTAGCCGTCTACCGGCTTTTTCTCTATCCAGCGTTCTCCCCCCTGCCCCGACATTGCGTGCGCTATTTTGATTTTCCAGTTCTTCTCCACGTACCTCAGCCACTGGATCGATTCTTTTGAGACTTGTTGCTTTGGATAGAACGCTTTCTGGTACGCTGTCTGCGGTGCTTCAACTTTTTCACCTGGACAGTGGATTACAGTTTTGCCTTGGCCGCATCTTTCTGCGTGACGTTGCAAATTGCAAGCCTTTGTGAATCTCGCGTGACAGTGGTTGCATTCATATACATTCGCCAGCTTCTCTATGGCTTTTATCAAGAACGCGTGATCTCCGTATACACCGATTGTTATTATGTTTTTGATTTGTATTGGCGGGTTTCTTATCAGGTGCCATACTATTCTGGGGCTAGTTTCTAAGCCGAATTCGATTTCGTTTTCATTTATCAACTCCGGGATATATACCCTTATTCCCAGCCAATCTGCTAAAACCTTGCCCTTGTTCAGGTGCATTTCCACCTTTTCCAGTTCATCTAATGACGTTTTCTCCCAAGTTGATGGCATATTTCGGAGTTTATAAAAACTCTTGGCTAGATCTCTTGCTTGTTCTGTGCTTCGATCTGGCCTAGCTCCCTTGTGTACAGCTATGCAGCGCCATAAACACAGGTTGTCGCGATATTGATCTAGCGCTACCATTGCGTGATTTCCTCTTGCTAGGTTGCGTAGCCAGTTTGGTAATGGGCCTGTTCCCATCAATGGCTGGCGGTCAAGCACAACCTTTATATCGACGGTGAAATGGGAGTCAAAAACCCACTTTGTATCTGGTCTTTCAATGTTATCCGATTCAAGACGCACCGCCTCCATTTCCCTTATCCAATTCTCCGCGTCCGCGTACGTTTTCATCCAGGGGGAGCCTTTATTTTGGTAGTAAGTTAGCCTGGTTCCGTCTTCGATGTTTTCAAGAAGATACGAATAGACGTGCCTCATGTAAAACGATGTTCCCACGTTCTCCCTTATCTTTTCCATAAACCTTGGTGTGAGGTCTTTATTTAGCCCCGCTACGATGCGCCACCTCCTGTAACGTCTCCCGCTTGTCTCTTCTACCCCCGCATATTCCGTGTCTTCGTACAGATCCAGAATCTCATTCTGATAATCTGTTACCGTTTTCACCCTGTTCGGCCGGATAGGGTCAAATATGTTCAAAAGGATTTCTTGTTTTCTGTTTCTGTTTCTGTTTCTTGGCGGTGGTATTGGTATTGGTTTTGATGGTTTTAATGGGGCTTTTAATTTTTTATTTACCCCTTCTGGGATTGGTTCTTCCAGCAGAGTATTTATTTTTCTTTGAATTGTGGGCGAATATTCTGCAATAAATTTTGATAAAAACCGCAAATCCTCGGGATCAAGATTTGCAAGCTCTTCTTCCAATGATCTGAGGTCTATGCTGTCCATCGTATATAATATGGAAAAATATTTTTTTTTTTAATTTTTATTCTATTGAACTTTGTACATTTATGTTGCATCCCTCTAAATGGGCATCCTTTTATCCTTCTCTTGCGAGTAGTAATATCGGAGTCGAACGAATACTTCCGAGTAGCACCCACCTTTCCCTCTTTCCTTAGGTTTACACTAAGTTTTCAACTTACCGAGCGAGCTTTGTGAGCGAGGTAAGTTGAAAATCCTTAGTGTTAACCTTAGGAAAGAGGTGAAATTAGGTGGGTGCGCCCGAGGTGGTATTCGTTCGACTCCGATATTACTACTGATGTAATATCCCATAAAAAGGGTGGTATAGTTAAATTTTCTTAATGTTTCTTTTTCATATGGGCCAGATAAGATACCAAATAGTTTTTCTTCAATTGTTGGACTAAATTGTGAATTATTAGTAACATTGAACCAGTGGATGACGTTTTTTACAAACGTCCTTACAAATTGGCATTCATAAAATGTATGATCAATCGAATCGTGCTCACCGCAATAAAGACATTCGTCATCCGTTTTAATACCATATTTACAAAGCTCCTTTTTGGTAACTATAATTCTGTGGATAAATTTAAACTGGAATTCCTTCAATTTTGTTTCCTTGCAGATGTTTTTCAAAGAGGCAAATATTTTTTTCCAAGCGTCCCCATCCAGCTTCATTGTGTTGTTCCATCTCGTTGGGCCAGTTTGGTTCTCCGTGTGAATTTTATTGTTAAGTAGACGATAGAAGTCACTGGTTTTGGTCTTTTCTAGATGTATTTGTGTCGAGTCGTCTAGTTCGAAAAGGAGGTTATCTCCAGTGTATAGTTCGCCTTCCGGTGTCTCTGTGTTTTTCGCTTTTGTTACTAGATGCTTCGGTATTGCAGTGATAACCTGATAAAATTGTAGAAAGTTCGTTTTGCAGGGATATTTACTTCTAAATTCTTGGTAAGTCAGAAACTGACCGTTGTTGTTCAGTAAATCCTGGATTAACAAAATGTTACTGTTAAACCATTCACTGATGAAAACGGGTTTTCCTCCAACAAGAATCTCTTTGTTATTGAATATTACCATATCCTGTCCCTTTTCATAGCAATAGAGAGTTTTCAGATCGTTAAAGTATTTTAAGAATGTCCTTGTAAAACATTGGCAAACCTTCTATATATTTTATGTCATAGTTGCACCTTAGGAGAAATCTCAAACCGCCATATTTTCCTAGGTAATAGTCTGGAACCGTTTTCCAGTTTTTCCTTCCCGGAGTCAAAAGTCGTGGAATCCAAGCTAACCGCAGCGCTTTAGTCATAGTTTCAATGTCTGTCATACGTATACCCCCTTTGTCTCGGTCTTGATAAAGTCCGGTTCTTTTGATTTTGTCTCTTTTATTTTTCCATAGAAAGTTAAACAGCTTTGTCTTAATTGTCGATATTATTTCTCGAGGAACATCGAGATTTGAGACAGAATAGATGAGTTGTGGCAGGCCTAGAGATTTTATTATTAGGACTCTCCCAAATTGTGTAAGGTCCCGAGCCCTCCACATGTCTAGATTGGTTTGTAATTTTTGGAGTTTGTGGTTGAAATTCATTTGGTTATTTCCCTTTTCGTCGTATGAGACATGGATTCCTAAGATTTTTACCGGGCTATGTAACCATTTCAGATGTAAAGGATTGCTTTTATTTTTTCCCCACTTGCCCAACCAGATCGCTTTTGTTTTCTTCCGGTTCAGTCTTAAGCCAGCTAGCATGCCGAAATTGTCCACTGTTTCTAAGGCAGTTTCGACAGAAGCCAAGTCAGCGCAAAACAGGTTCGTGTCATCTGCGTATTGGCTTAATTTCAGTTCGTTTCCTAATATTTTAATGCCTTTAATATTTGGGTCATGTCGGATTTTGTTTGACATTATCTCTGCTGAAAGAATGAAAAGGTACGGCGATAAAGGACATCCCTGACGCACTCCTCTAGACGGTCTAAACCAGTTTGTCAAGAAACCATTGTTTAGTACAGCGCTCTCGACATTCGTGTAAAAGGTAGAAACCCATTTTTTAATGCTCGTTCCGAAATTGAAGGCGTCCAGTGTTCTCATTATAAAAGGCCATTCCAGGGAGTCGAAAGCTTTCCTAAAGTCAAGGGATACCAGGATACCTGGGATGTTGTGCGTCTTAGTAAATTCCATAGTGTCAATTATAAGTCGGATATTTTCACCAATATATCTCCCTTTTATAAAACCCGTTTGGTCAGGGTTGACTAACTTTGGTAGCGATGCCTCTAGTCGTTTTGCTATGGCTTTAGTTGCTATCTTGCTGTCAACATTGAGCAAGGTTATTGGTCGCCAATTCGATACATCCAACAAGGAGCCATCCTCCTTTGGTATTAGAGTAATGATACCTCGTCTTTGAGATATGGAAAGCTCATTTTTTACATAGGCCTCATTATAGCTTTCGACAAGGTTGTGTCCTAGCAGTTCGAAAAAAAATTTATAGAATTCCACTGTAAAGCCGTCCTCGCCCGGGGACTTATCGTTCTGAAAAGTTTCTAAAACCTTTTGGCATTCTTCGAGCGTAAGAAGACCTTCGATTTTATCTCGCTCTTCGTCAGAAAGCTTAGGAAGATGTAATTCCTGAATATATTCCTCAAATTCATCTTGTGTTGTGCTACCGGCTGATGTGTATAAGTTGTTATAATAATTTCCGATAGCGTCTAAGATCTGGCTCTCATTTTTAATGATTGTTTCGTCCTCCCCTCGGAGTTCAGATATAGTCTTTTTATTGTAATTCCTTTTCTCTAGGTTGAAGAAATATTTTGTTGGACGCTCGCCTTTTTCTACCCATCTACATTTTGACCTAAACATTGCTGCTTCTCCCTTCTTGGAATATATTGTTTGAAGTTCTGTTTTGAGATCATCAAATTCTTTTAACACCTGATCAATATCAGGGGAATGAAAGTTGTTGCAGATTACATCATCTAACACGTCAATTTGGCGTTGTATTTCCATCGCCCGACTATTTGTCGTCTTGGCGAGTTTTCTGCTAAAAGAGATGGTAGCTGTTCTAATTTCCATTTTTAGCATCTCCCATAAAAGCCGCTTGTCCACTAAATCAGAATAATAGAGACATGCTTGGTCGTACGTTTCACGTATTTTGTTGACATAGTGTTCATCGTTTAACAGAGAATTGTTAAACTTCCAGAGTCCGGGTCCTCTAGGTGTCAAATTATGCCAAGACAATGAGATGAAAATTGCTTTGTGGTCGGGTGCTATAGAAGGATAAATTGCACTTTTCTTTATAAATTGTGTCAAATTTTTGGCTACCAAGAAAAAGTCAATTCTTGATTTCACTTTTAGTGCCTTTGATTCGTAAGAGTACTTGCGCTGCTTTGGATGTCTAACCCTTTGAATGTCCACGAGATCAAGAATATTCATAGTAGTCAGAAGAAGGTTTCTATAATTTGTTGCTTTCCATGGTTTGCCGCCAATTTTATCGTTCTTTGATAGAGTGCAATTCCAGTCGCCGCCTACGATCAATGTTGTCAGTTCTGATTTGTCTATAAGACAATTATTCAGTTCTTGCAAGAATTCCAGCTGTTCATTTTGATTGTTCGGGGCGTAAATGTTACAGAGCGATAAATGTATAGAATTAATAACAATAGTAATTAACACAATTCCTCCATACTTGTCACTGAAAGAATAGTCGACCTTATCTTGCACCGATGGATGAATTAGAATGCAAACACCTTTGCTGTGTTTAGTACCATGTGAAAAAAATATTTAGCCTCCCCATTCATTTCTCCAAATAATTTCATCATTCAGTTCAGAGTACGTTTCTTGTAAGAAGTAAAATTTGGATTTCTTGTCTTTGAGATACGAAAAAATGCTCCTCCGTTTGCTCTGTTCTCTAATTCCTCTTACGTTTAGCGATGTTACATCATAGGTTGATTTTTTGGCATGCAGAAAACTCAAGGTTATATTCAATAATTAAATAAAACGAGCACACACACACAAAAACAAACAAACAAACAAACAAAAAAAACTAATTTATGAGATTCCCTTCCTCTAGTTTCAGACACCTAGTTCCTACCCCCATCTACAAATTAAAAGTTTGTCGTAGTAAATGATTACCTTAAAGATTTTCCAGGTCAGATTTGTCATAAATTCTAATCGGTCGACCATCAGGGGATGTTTTCACAAATATTTTCCCGTCCATCGACCACGCACCTAGTACCAAGCCATCTTTACGCTTTTGGTTTGCTTCTTTCAAAATCCCACGTCTGTAAGATGTTAAATTTTCGTTCAGATAGATACGTTCTGATTCCACCCGAGTTGCTGCAGATGAATACGGAAAAAGGTCTGACACGCGGACATGCTTCAGCTTTGCTCTCTCTTTGTACAAGCTTGATTTCACTTTGTGACTTTGAAATTTAACGATGATAGGTTTTACTCCTTTTCTGTTAAGTTTGTGAGAAATTTCAACATCCTCTTATTTAACATCCACATTTAAAGCTTCTGCAAGCTTTAGCACCACCTCCTCCGTTGACGTGTAGGCTGATTCGGGCACGCCGTGGATTTCTAAGGAGCTCTTTCTGGTATACTGCTCAAGTTCGTCTTGAAGATCATAAAGCTCAGCAATTTCTTCTTCTTGATCGTTGATTTTTTTTCTCGCGGCGGTCAGCTCGGTTTCCATTTCCTCATGTTGTTTCTTCGTAATGGCAAGTGCTGTTTTGACGTCTGCGAGTTCAGATTTCTGCTGATGGATTGCATTTCGTACCTCAGCCATCTCGTTTGTAAGTTTAGAGTTTTCGCGAAGAATATCCGACACGGTTATCTGAATATCAACTAACATTTCTTTCAGTTCTAAAAGACTAGTTTCCTCGGGGCTTGTTCCTGACCGAGCCTCTTCGCTGCTGGCGCCGGGCAGTGCTTCGTTTTCCTTGCCACTCGATTGAACTTCGACGTCCGCCATGTTTGCACGTTTGTTGGTTTGTTGCTCTTCCTCCACCGACCCGCGTTCGCTTCTTTTATGTTTCCCAGTGAGCTTTTCTTTACCGGACATGTAGTTATTTTAAATAAAGGTGATCAAGGTTGCTCAAAAATTAGGTTCTGGGGGAAGGAACTGCTCTCTCACAAAATGTACTTCTGCACGCTAACCCCGCGCATATGCTCCTATTTAACTTTTCGTCTAAATTGTTGTTGTTTCTTTTTTTTTTTCAAATTTCCTTTCAGTACCTTCAGAGTGTTAATAAATTTTAGCATCCTTTTCCTGTTTTGGATCAAGGCAATTGACTAAAAGAACCATTATGACATTCAAAATATTTTATGACAGCGAAAAGCTACATCTAGTATTTGGTTGTTCCGATAAATTGACTATATTGGCGCTGGTAAAGGTGAATGGCAGTTTCACAAATTAAAATGTGACAAAGAAGACATTTTAAAATGTTTTAATGACAATATGTCTACGATATAAGTAGGCGTTATGCACATTTAAACAGTTTAATAACTTGCTTTATATCGAAAAAAAAAAAGTATAAGCAACAAAACAAACCCAGGAACAATTACAGTCAACTCTCGCCTTTCGGACACATCATAGAGGTTTGAATGGAAATGCCTCCCGCTTACGGATTCCCGCTATTACGGAATTACGGACACTCAAATAAGTTGCTTTCTCGAAAGCCGCAAAACCAAGGAAAAACTACATTTTTAAAGTGCATCCGGTCAGCAGTCTTGTTTATACTCGCATTTCCGGTGTACAATCTTCGAGGTTGTCAACTTAGCTTCACTTTCCAGACTTTCTATGTGTACGTTTCGATTTTAGCCAAGCACATCGCTCTGGATTGTTTACAGACATGCATTTTGCTAAGTACGGTAATCTTGATGTGTTTATCTAACTCGCTGGGTGGACGTTGTTGATGAAGTTTAATACTCGGCGGTAAACATCACAGACATTACGGATGTGTTTTGACATAGCGGCGGACTGTCGTTTATCATGTCGTATCATCATTTGTGGTCTGAAACGCAGGAAAATGGATTTTGATGTGGGAAACTGTTAGATTTGGCCTTTCTGCTAGTGTCTGTGCTTAATTTGGTCAAGAAATTGGAGGGAGCAAAGGCGAGTCTCACACAACAAATCGTCTTGAAGAAATTGCCAAAACTTGCAAGGTAATTTAAATTTCACCAAATTCGCCAACCAAAACGTTATTAATCACATTTACGTAACAGACCAGGTGATATAAAATTATTTTCAAGCTGAATTCATCTCTCTTAAGCCTTTTTAGGCCAAATAGCGAGGCCCTCAAAATGGCCAATCTTGCAATTTTTTGCAATTTGCCTTGTATGTCTTGAATGCCTATGGATATGTTATGATATTTCGAAACTACATTATCCGTATTAGCTCTGCTGCTAATTTGGTTTCAAGAAAGTGAGTACTTTGGGAAAAATAGCGAAATTGGTTTTGCTTGATTTTGCCGCTTGTCCAAATGGCAGATAGGCTTTATTACGCAGCGTCAATTTTTTTCCTTGTTCATAAACGTCAAAATATTTTTACAATAATTTTTTATAAACTAGAAGAATAACTCTACGTTCTGCAGAAATTTCATCTGATTTGGTTTACATTTACCCAAGAACTAGCCTAGTATATTTTTACTTTTTGAGAGTGAAATTTTAGCTCAAATCATGAACCTGAGGCTTGCGTGACCAAGTGCGGTTACCATGGAAACAATACATCAAAATATGGTCGCTTTTGTTCATCCCCCAGGTAGCCTACCTCCACACAAAAAATGAAGGGAGTTTAAAAATTTTCATTTCCAACTTTGCTTCACTTTCTCAGAGAACGGTTCTTAAGATTCCCTTGCTAAAGGTATTCGTGTATATTGCAATAATTTAGCACAGTAGGTGATACCAACAGGAACAGCTATTCCCAAATCATAAACTTGTTGTTTTGCTGTGCAAGAATGGCAAAGAATCGACGAGGAGACGCAGAATGGGCCGTCTTGCTTACCATATACGCAAACGGTGGTTCGATTGGTGTTTTTTTAGGGGCAACACCACTAATTTTTCGTGTTTACAAGTGAGTGTCAACTCAGCTTAAACTTCGTTTGCATTAAACACTCAATTGCTTTCTGAAAACATGCAAATACGGCTTGAAAATTGCAATAACATTTGTTGCGCTTTGAGACTGTTATAAAGCAATGCCGAGGGTCTCTATCTCCGGACAACAAAAACCTATTTTTGTGCAGGACAGCTGATCACAAAAAAGTATAGACTCACTGATAATATGCAAATAGATTTTTTGCTGAGTTGTGCACATTGAAATGAAAGTTGAATACAATGCCCGTGAATAATGAGGACACACTTGTAAACACGAGATCTACGAGAACAAATAGTACATATGCATTGGCGCTCGCCACGCAATCTTTCTCGGTAACCAAATGTACAAGAAGATTGGCGCGTCGCCGCACGTATTTACAAACTGTTAGGATCTTTTTGTGTTTGTGTGTGTGTGTTTGTGTATTATGAGCACGGAAATGAAGAAACACAGATCAATTTTAAGTGGATTTAAAATGGAAAATCATGGAGTACAATGTGCTAGAACCGTGCCGGTGAGAAATGTATCTTTTATTACGCGGGTAAGAAGACCTTGTGACATGCATGTTTTTGACTACAATTTACGGACTTGATCACGACTTGATGTAGCTTTAGCTTCTCAAGACTTTAGAAAGGAAAATGGTAATGTATAATATTGCTTCGAATTGGATGGAATTTTTATAAGGATCGGTAAAGCCACTGAGTGAAAAATTGACTGCAAAAAGCCGTCGGGCTAAAATTAAACTTACGCTTTAGCGTGCATAATGCAGGATCTCACAGCTTCGAAAATGTGCAGAATTTTGAAGAATTTGAATAAATTAGTAGCTACATCTTGAAATGAGAATTAATCCAAAACAAAACTTCTTTCAAGTTTCTTTCATTTGTCCAGCTTACGTTTGGAATTTTAGGCTTTTGAAGCAAATTGATTTGAAAAACACATGGTGACATCTGATACGCATTTCTTGCGGACGAGTTACCGTCCCGTTGTGTATATGATTTATTACCGGCAGTGCTTCAGAAAATACAAACAAGTATTTTTACTATTAGTTATAGTGACGGAAAGCATAAAAAGCAATATAAGTGTTAATTTTGTGGAAGGAATTCAGTAGTTTTGCAAGCAGTTTTGTGCTATCTCACGGCAGCATGTTCATGATTCGCAAATAATTTTATTATCCCCAATTACCGCTTTTCTGCAAGAAAATATCACCAGTTGTTAAACTGTCAGTGATAGTTGTACACAATAAAAACCTACCTTTCACCAGAGCGTTTTGAGCTAGTGTTATATTTTGTACAGAGTTCGTGTTTTTGCGAGTTGTTAAAATGACGCGCTGTGGTGAAGAATTGAATTCCACCGTCTTCAAGTTTGGTTGGGATCAATTTATCAAAGTTGATAAGCATTTTAAATCATAAATTGGTCTTTCAGCGTGTCTAGAAACGAATTATTTGTCTGAATTTAGTGCGCATATCCTTTTTTTTTCCACTCGCACGTTTGTGTTAAATGCCGTAAAAGAGCCGGGAATTTTGGGGGGTGGGGTGCGCGCTAATAAAAGCCTTCGGGACTGGGAGTCAATGGATTAATGCATCGCAAATCGCTTTCCATATTATCATCTTTTCCCCTTCGCATACTCCAGGAATACGAACGAAAGCGATTAACGTGATGACGCCATTATGTTGCTATGACAACTCCGATGTCAAAAAAACTGGTGGCGATCGTTTTTCGACTGTATATTTTGCAATCTCTTTTGATTTTTACATTGCTTCACTAGCTTTTTATTCCAAGAATACTTCTTGAACAGAAAATTGTGGCACAAGAAGCTGCTTTGAAAATAAAAAATTAATTAAGACAGTCTTGCGCAATATTGGCATATTAAGTCGTAGGTGAATAAAAAAGACCGACTTTGAGGAACTTGAATGATGATTGCATAGGCAGCTGCCAGTTTTCGCAGCCTTCTACTTGGGACCTCTAAGTTTGATATGATGCCACAAAATAGCTGCTAAATTCCTATGAGTTGGGCTCGACCCAGCACCCATTATTAAAACCGCATTACAGAGCCATTTTTAACAGCCGTAAATGTATTTGTTCTAAACGGCTGAGAAAAAAGGTCTACAAAAAATTACCTTGAAAAGCATTGAAAAAGTGACTGCTTCTTCTTCATGAAACTTGGTGTTTTCGTCGATGAAAGACTGCGCGTTCAGCTCACAAGTTCCTTTCTCGTCATTCTTGGAAGACAGTTTGAAGTTTGTCGAAGTACACCACTCGTTTTTATTACATTCATGACTGCACGATAACAAACTGGGAGACTCGGTACGTTTAACAACATGGCCCTTAAGCCGCTTATTTTCCCTAGTCACGAAGAATGCTGAGCGAGAAAATGGGGAGTCTTCTTCGTCGGCGAAAGCGTCGCTTTTTGTAATGCCTTGAAACAGGAGAAGCAACAGAAGATGTTTACCGCTTTCCATCGCTGACGAAAGTCAACAAGTACTGAGAACTTGAATAAATTTCCTACTTAACAGTAAACCTCCGGTTATTGTAACACTGTTCTAAATTGTGTAATATGATTGGTCGCCTTCAGTCGTGGTGATCTTAATAACTGGGTTGATGTCAGGCATAAACTGATAATAGTTTCAGCTGGCTTAATACGTAACTTGGAGAGCAGGTGGGCACAGTTAATTCACTCTTTATTTTGGCCAGGTTTTCTTCAGTAACTTCACAGTGATAATTCTCTTAGCCTCCAATTCGTGTTTTCTTCTTACTGAGAAAAAACCTTTTGGGTTTGGATAATAAAATGTTTAGTGCTAAGTTGTTTCATGCTTCGCCTGGGGGCATTTTTATACGACAGCTTTTCGTCTCCGGTACTTGATTTTGAAATGGCAACCACGTTTTGTCATCTAGGCAAATTTTGAATTTTGCGCCATCTAATTGCTCCTCATATTATACTTTTGGTGGTTGTTAAGTAGCTTTAGGGTCGAGAAACTTTAATAAGTACTTTTGTGTTTTAGTCGGCTATACTTGGCTTCCTACAATAACTATACCCGTTTACCCGTATAGCAACTTATAGCGCGTATCGTTCTTGTCACGCTCTACAAAGCAGTTAGACACATGCAAATGAAGTGAACATGAAGTGACTAGGCTCACCTTTGGTGTTTATCTTTAAGTTACGTTATTTAATGGTACTTTTATTGAGGGACGCAAAAGCGTTAACTCTCAGTGGCTGTTCATTCATTCCTCCGCGACGACTGTTTGACTGCAGGAATTGATATTGCTATGGCAACCACGAGGAATCAAGTTTACCCAAAATTCGAATGCTCCTATTTAACTCTTCGTCCTTATTTTTTTTTTCCGAATTTCCTTTCAGTATCTTCACAGTGATAATAAATTTTAGCATCCTTTTCCTGTTTTGGATCAAGTCACTTGATAAAAGAATCATTATGGCATTCAAAATATTTTATGAAAGCAAAAACCCAAGTCTAGTACTTGGTTGTGCCGATAAATCAATTATATTGGAGCAGATTATGGTGAAGGGCAGTTTCACAAAATAAAATGTGACAAAGAAGACGTTTTAAAATGTTTTAATTACAATATGCTTACAATATACGAAAGCGTTATGCACTTGTAAACAGTTAATAACCGTCTTGCTGGTTAGTTTAATTTCAACGATAGTTATTTTGAAGTATCGATATTTACTTACAATAATAGTCAATAAAAGACTGTTCAAGAAACTGCCTAAGTTGTTATTTCCTCTACTTGTAAATATGAAAGAACTGCGACTACGACTGCTAATTAGCCGCCTTTCGCCCCTCCCGGCTGGTTGCTATTTCACTGACTTTACTTTTCTTCGCAGCTAATGTCGCCTTTCAGGTCATCAAAGTTGATGTGACCCCATACACCCGAGCTGGCGTCAACCAGTCGCATGCGTGCACTTTGACCAATAAAAGCTGTAACATCCCAATTCTTACGGTACATCGTTTCGTTGCAATTACCGGTCTCTTTTTTAGCAATCTGCAAACCAGAACAATTATATAACTAACGAACAAAACAGTCTAGATTAAGCTTTTACTAATTTTTTATTATTATTATTATTATTATTATTATTATTATTATTATTATTATTATTATTATTATTATTATTATTATTATTATTATTATTTATTATTATTATTATTATTAACTCCTTTTCGACGCTTCTTAATCCTTTTTTCCAGTTTCAAAGGTTTTATATGGATCTTTTTAGTTTTTGGTATCTTTATATTTATTTACTTATGCTTGTTTAAACAAATCATGTTTGCATGCATATCGTTTGATTGTAAATGATATATACGTAGCAGGTCTACAACAGCCCATTTGGCTACTACTCTCCAAAACTGCTTTTACAACTTAACTATTCACCGAGCTGGAGGTAACAAGTGGTGGATATTTACCAAGCCGCGAAGCGCGCGAGGTAAATATCCATCACTTGACACCGACACTGAGGTGAATAGTTGTTGTAGTGTATACAGAAAAAAATGAGATATCAGTCTCAGGTTTTAAATCTTTAAAGTTATTTTAAAATTATTTTTAATATTTAAAAGTTTGCAAATATATAACGTGGCACTACTATATAAAAATATACAGGATGAACGGAAAAAGTATAAAAGTACCTTAAACCGTTGTAATTTTATACTTTTTCCGCTCATCCTGTATATTTATATGTAGCAGTGTCACGTTATATGTTTTTTAATTGTCACGTTGATTTAAAAATAACTTGGAAGATTAAAAAGATTTAAAAGATTTAAAAGCGTCGATTATCTCGCAAAAGAAACCGTTGTAATTTAATACTTTGTATACTTTTCCACTCATCCTTGTGTGTATATACAGTAGTTTCTAGTTTATCTGGTGAGTTTCGTACAAGTTGTGAGGTATAAAACTAAATAGTAATAAATAGATCCCCTCATTTATGCATTTCGGCTTCAAAAGATGCGAACTTGTGTAGCATGCCCAGCATTGAGAGCATTACAAGTCCTCTCTGAATATATATGTTTCCTTCTACTCATCCCCCATAAATATATGTTATTTACCGGCTGCGAGGTCCGTATCGTGAAAAACTGTGATCGAGGTCTTGACGGGCAGCATTTTCAAGGCTGAGGTCACAGTTTTTCACGATACGGACCGACCCAAAGCCGGCAAATAACTTATTTATTTTTTTCTTACTCGGTTAAAAAAAAAAAAAACTAAAAAGATCGTCTTGCAAAATGTAATTTTATACACCTGCACCAATGTTGAATCGATCGCTAAGCTACGGCAAGAGTGAAGAACGATTTGTTTAATTTGCCGCCAAACAAAGTAAATTTGCTAAAGTGAACAGTACTCACGGAAAAGGTCATCAGAAAAAAAGAGAAAAGTAACTTTAATAATACAAAAGAAGCACAATGCAGCAGCAAAAGAGCGGCATAAAAAAATGTCGAGTCACGAAAGTGAAATTGAATGATGCTGAACTTAATGTGTAGTTTGGTCGCCTGCACGCGGCACAATTTTGCGAAAATTTATTTGACCGTTTTTTATCAAAACATCTCATTTTCTTGAATGGTCATAAGCAGTATTCGGTTTTGGGGGAAAGTAGCAGAAAGGCAAAGCGTTTGAAAGGATAAATCAAGTCTGTAAACTAGTGACTTGCAGTAAACCGCATTACGGCGTGAAAATCAGTGCGAATGCACAAACAACGATCGACAAACTACGATTATAAAACTATCACTTGTTTTGTCAATAAATACAAAGAATACCCGCCTATTGGAGAACTTCAAGGCCTTTAATTCCGTTACTAATTTAGTTTTTGAAAGAATCAATCGGTTATATAAGCCGGCGACTTACAGGTAAGCGCAATGGCGTGAAAATCAGTGCGAATGCACAAACAAGGATCGACAAACTACGATTATAAAACTATAACTTGTTTTGTCAATAAATACAAAGAATACCCGCCTATTGGAGAACTTCAAGGCCTTTAATTCCGTTACTAATTCAGCTTTTGAAAGAATCAATCGGTTATATAAGCCGGCGACTTACAGGTAAGCGCAATGGCGTGAAAATCAGTGCGAATGCACAAACAACGATCGACAAACTACCGCCATAAACTTGAACAATTTGATTTAGTCAATAAAGAGAATGAATACTCGCCTTTTGGAGAACTTCAAGGCCTTTAATTCCACTGCTTACTTTTCCTTTCATATTTACAACGGTTGGTGAACAACTACATTAAGTTTGGAGAGCAAAACTTTCATGGGTTCGTTCGTCTCGCCGTGAAATGAAAACACTGCGAGCTAGCCAGGCGGAATCGCTCCGTGAGCGGGCAAGATCGAAAATTTTCGCCCGCTCCCGGAACCAATCAGATTGCAGGATCTGGAGAATTCCGCCCGCTCACAAGCCAAGAAAAAAATAATTGTTAAATATCACATGACAATTTATGAACCAAAAAATGATAATTTAATGCTTTTAAAGTTTATTTTTGTTATGTGATCTTTCAGTGATTGTTATGAAAATAAACGACCACATCAGTGGCCAAAAAGATCCCAGAATGGGAAGTTGTTGTTTTGTCCCAGCAAACAGTGCTCAGCCAAAGCAACACACTCTGGTGTTTAGAATAAGTTGTGATTAATTTAGAAGGAACAAGATACATAAGTGCTTTTAAAGGCTATCCGCCCGCGGCATTTACTCTTGGCCGTGATTGGTTTGTGAAAATGTGTTACTAAACTGCACTTAAACATCAGAAGGTTCACTTTTTAATGTTTTCTCTCTAATAACCTCCTCCCCCCTTAAAAGGTCCCGAAAAGTAATAAGCCGTCAGAGAGCTTTGTGGCAATTACTCTTACGGTCATTTGCAAGTCTGTTAATCCCTGTCATATATTGTTTTCCCCTGATATATAACTATTTCAAGAGAGCGACAGGGCCAATTGAGAGCAGCTTTCTTATATCACAACAATCAACTCAAGCTGCGAGGACAGTGTATAAAAAATTATAGAAAACCTACATGACCGTCGATGACTAACTCTGCGCGGAGAAAGGTTATATCACAGCCTCCACCAATCAGGAAGGATATGCTCTGTCCTCTGACGTTAAACATCGGAGAAGTAAGAGTTCCTTGGGGTCCGTCCCCTTGCGTTCGGCCGGCAGGTGCTGCTTTGTTGGGTCTGTCCTCCGCTCCTCCGATCCACCATTCCCCCTGTTGATTGGCAGGTTGATCTCTGTTGCGAGCTGTGGGGTTATCACCATAGGTCGGCTGGTTGTTAAAAGCTGTAGCAGTCCTCTCCCAGCCATTGATTCCGCCTTCGAAGTCGACGAAGTTGCAAGCTTCCGGATAAATAAATAACAAAAAGAAAACGCAGTTCTGATATGAATCATTTCATATACTATTCGTCATTTCACTCCTTTCACGGGAGAATAAGA
Source organism: Meandrina meandrites (assembly GCA_963693305.1). Lineage (NCBI taxonomy): Eukaryota > Metazoa > Cnidaria > Anthozoa > Scleractinia > Meandrinidae > Meandrina > Meandrina meandrites. The sequence goes on from OY855903.1 coordinate 47,842,495, forward strand.
ACTCACAAGTGACCTCGCTCCCAATGGGGGTCCCCAATGTGTGGCTTCATAGCTCAGTTGGAAGAGCATCGCACCGGTATCGAGGAGGTCACGGATTCGAATCCCGTTGAAGCCCTGTTTTTTTCAGGCTTCTTCATTCCAATTACTTAAATTGGAAATTCACTGCGACGATCAATTATCACCTTCAAAAAGAAAACGTTACAAACTTAGATAATTATCAGCTTAAAGCTCAGGAAGTTCCGCTTTAATCAATACGTAGAGCTGACACTTTGAGCGTTGCAGATCTCATCGACAATTTCAAATTGTCGATAATATGTTGTGTTACTTGTCAAAGTTTGATATGTCAGTGATCAATAATCATAGATGGAACTGTGGATAGAATGATGAGATGAAAACCGAAAAAATAGCTAAAAATTCGTTTGCATTAAACAGGACGCTCGATTGCTTTTTTAAAGCATGCAAATACGGCTTGAAAATTGTAATAACATTTGTTACGCTTTGAGACTGTTATAAAGCAATGCCGAGAGTTTCTTTCTCCGGAAAACAAAAACCTAATTTTGTGCAGGACAGCTGATCACAAATAAGTATAGACTCACTGATAATATGCAAATAGATTTTTTGCTGAGTTGTGCATGTGGAAATGAAATGTATTTCTCTTAGTTGTTAATTAGCGGGTATTGCATAATTCCCATTGGGATCTCTAGCCCCTTTAAAAACCACTCCTCGTGTATGTCACACCACTTGACGCCGACCAGTTTTCTCGAGGCTAGTTTTTTTCATATTTTGTTTGTAAAATAGTGTGTATTTTTCTTAACTTAGTTTGTCGTTTCGCTGTAGTTTATAATAGCTGTAATTGCCACGTTTATATTCCTTTTTGCTGTTTTCCGCTTTGGCTGTTATTTATCTATAGTTCCTGTATACGTTGTTGTTTATACTATAAATAAACTCAAATGCCAGTGGGCTGATAATCGGCATTCATTATAGACACATCAGTGTTTTCTTTCCATTGTCAATTTCCTTTGGACACTGCATTTAAATGGTTAATAATTTTTGCCAAGCGTTATTTAGTACAGTGGAACCTCGATTAAGCGCAGTGCCATGGGACTGGGGACGTTTGTTCGTTATATTGAGGGTTCGTTGTATCGAAAACCTCGACTTAACGAATTTTCGGGAAAACAACGATAGTTAATAATTAATTTTCAACGGTGTTACGTTGCACTGCCCAGCATTTCCGGATCTGATCAATATTACTAATAAACATTCCTTCTTTAATGTCTCAGTACAGATCTGTACATAGCTACCGCACTAGAAACCGAACAGGCAAATAAAAAGAAACCGGGACACTAACGATAGGAGGTTATTTGGAAATCTGTTTTTATTATTTATATGCAGAGAAGATAGAGAAAGTGCACTCAAGGTTCCCATTTGTACCATCTTTGCCTTCGTTCCCCAGGGTAAATATAAAACACCCCCATCTTCAGTGACATTTTCCGTTGAATAATCGAAATAATCATACGAAAGCAATATACGAAGCAATAAGGCATTGAATGTAGCTTAAAGTAGAGCTGAATTTGGAAGGTTTCCTCGAGCTCCATCTTATTATAGCCATTAATCAGAAATAATTCATCACACCTTGCATCTTCAAAGTGAGGAAAATGATTTTATTGTTAAACAAATATTTTTCATGTCATCAGTCTCCATCACATCGATAAAATGACTTTCTACTCTTATGATATTTTATAATTTTCCTGATTTTGACCCTACATTTTTAACTGGTGCGTCAATCACTATGTACAGCTTAAATGCGCAAGAAGTATATTCAACATACTATTCAATACTATTCGAAACTAGAATATTATACCTTTTAGCGCCTTTTTTTTTAGGATCGAGAAAAGTTTCAATGAGAATTGATTTGCTTTAGTTGGGTGTGCATGGCATATTACAATAACTTTTCCCGCATAACCACTTATAGCTCGACAAAGCATTAGGTGCATGTAAAAGAAGTGAACATGAAGTGACTGGGTACTCTGCTGGTGTGTAAAAATCAGCTGGGCTCGTCTTCGTCATTGATCTTTAACTTACGTTATTTTCATTGTAGGAATTGTTCATTCATCCGTCCGCGACATCTTAACAGGACAACTGTCTGACTGGGGAATTGATGTTGCTATAGCAACTACGTGTTGAACAAGGAAGTTTCACCAAAATACAAATGTCGTGCTCATCGTCCCGAAGATGTTTCGTTTAATTTTGTTTTTCAAACTGTCTTCAGCAACCTTATGGTGTTAATAAAATTTAGATTTTAGCGTCTGTTTTGGTTTGTTTTGGATCAAGGTAATTGACTAAAACGTAAGAATCAATAATAATCGAAAACTCAATCTAGCGTTTGGCTGTTCCTTAAATTTACTTCGTTGGCGCTGGTAATGGTGAAAGACAGTTTAACAAATACGTCCAGGAAGCCATTTTCAAAATGTTTTATTGATATATAACTTACCTACAATCTACGTAGGATATTTCATAGAGGGAAATGGATAGGAAGCCCGCTTTAAGTTCTCTTTGGTATGTTTTTGCTCGTTACTTTGAAAGTTGATCCTGAATAAACTTGACAAAATACATTAGGTAGTTAGGTGTGTTTATGCAACTAACCATCAGAAACATTGCAATAACGTAACTCGTGTAGTGTATGAGCGTAAAACAAAAGATGTACATGGTCGTGCACGTTTCAACATATATCTTGGCCTCCTTCTTCGCTCCTTTGATGATTTCAAGGCTTCCTTACCATTTCCCACTATTAATTAATTAACTATGCTTAAACAATTTAGCTTGCTGGTTATATGACAAGTGTAATGGTAGCTTGGATAATGCCAGTGAAGAATGAAGATGCGTTCTTCAATTCAAATAATTCAAATTACTCAGAAAATTTCTCATCAAATTACTCAGAAAAAGAATTTCCCGAGCACCAACGGGAGTCGAGCCCATGAACTTCCAGATGCCGGTTGGACGCTCTAACCATTTCTCATTTCGACGTATTTAACACCTGGCAGTTAGCAGGACATGTGTCACACATACGAATCTAGTACATGGCCTGGCTCACCACGAATCTCCCATAGCTCAGTCAGTGGTTATAGCATCTAGCAGGTATCTAATACTAGGTTCGAGGTATTTGAATTGACAAACGCTTCTTCAATTATTTAACTTAATTGTTGGTTAGTTTAATTTCCATCGCATGGATGTCCAATTGCAAAAATTTTGTAATTTGATATCTGTAATTGGACACCTAAGCTATTCACGCGTCAATCATGTGCACTAAGTTGGGTTCGTTCTTGTTGTTTTCCTTCTGCTTGTTTTGTTACGTGAATCAGAGTTACTCACATGTGGAACCTTCTGGAAACTTCTTTGACGATTGTTGTAATTTTTTGCGAAAGTTCTAGAGTTGGGTTACTCAGCGTGACTCAACATAACTATGTTAACTAGCTATGTTCCTATGTTTTTTCCATGAAATGTTAAGTAGAAGCAAAACCACAAAGGAATGGCTTCACTTGTCTTGTCCCCTTAGTAGCCTGTGACTAGAGTGCATACACTTATTAGGTAATTAACAGAAACTATAAAGCCATGCGACTTCTTTTGTACTATTGTTTTTTTGAGCACTTGTGTTCTAGTTTTAGGTCCTTATTACAATCCTTCTCGTGAACCTTATACGGTTAGTTTCTTTCCTATTTATGGACAATCCACATTATATGGCCAATCACAAACTTTGAGTGTCGGGTTGAACATGAGTCCTACACCGCAATCCTTGTTATATTCCTAACCGGCATGGCACTCAATGAACTTGGAACACTCACTGGGGTCCGCACGAAGTCCATCACCAGCGCTTGCACAAGAGAAATCTGAACCTAAAATTAGAGATTCTACATCAACAGCATCGATAACGTCAACGACAGCGTCAATACATTCATCTTATCAATTATAACTGTACAATCTCCGGCTATTAGTATAGGTAATCACATGATTTCGAGTGCAATTAGGAATAAATAAGCACGAGTAAATTTTTCAAAGGCTAACAAAATTGCACGAGCCCGTAGGGCGAGTGCAATTTGTTGCCTTTGAAAAATTTACAAGTGCTTATTTATTCCTAATTGCACGAGAAAAATCATGTGATTACTTATTAATAATATACATGAAAAAAGGGACAGAGAGTAAAAGAAAACCAGTTGAATTTTGACACCGCGCGCCTTTTCTGATTTTTCATTCAATTGATTGGTTGAAGCACAGCAAACACATGTCAAGTTCAAACTTTCACAAGAGCGAAATATTCAGATTCATTCAGTTGTACTGTAAACCTAGGAATTTGTGGTTTTTCAATCGTTTTTGAAGCACAACTCGGTTAACAATGACCGACTAAAGACAATGTACATATTAGACTGTGAATGCTCGGAGTAAACTGGACGGCGGCCGTTTTGGAAACCGAGATGTAAGCTTCGAGCGGCCAAAGATGAAAGAAACCTGTCAGTTGATAAATGCAAAAAGCCACCAAAAACTACAGATATGTAAGTGCTTCTGGCGTTTTGGCACCAAAAAATTCCTACTGTCATAGCACGTCCAATTCTTAATTCTTCGGTTGAACTTCGCGCTTTTATAGTTGGACGTTTTCCCGTGACAGACCGGCGAAGAACTTGGTCGGCGAAGAACTTACTTGTCGGATTGAAAAACATGTATCCTTGTTTATTTATATGCCTGTCGAGTGTAGTTATTATCATTCTGTAAGCGGTCTGGTTCCAAGACAAGTCGTCACTGTTTTGTCCTTTTACTTTAGGGCAGAACTGTTAGTTCGCTTGCCGGCTCGTTTTCCTCTATTTTGTTGGCGATATTTTTTTCTCTTCGCTTGACGTTTTCCGTACATTTAGCCAGAATGAGGTGCTAATAATTGTATTTGGTTTCTTAGAACTATCTTTTAGGTGTTTTACTGTTGTTTACCTAGCGAAAACCCCGGTCGTTGTTTTCGTCCGCGTCTATTTGTAATTTGCACTGGTGTTACACTTTTTGCACTGGTGTTACCTCTGAACTGCACTCAGTCTCAGCCAATCAGAATCGAGTAATTTTTTCATGTATATTATTAGCGGAGCTCCAGCGCGCGAAGCGCGCCAGCGGAGCACCATGGGTAAGAAAATTTGGTAAACCACCAAGCCGAGAAAATTTGGTAATCACGTGACCGTACGTCCGTCCGTCCGTCCGTCCGTACAGACTCTGGGGGAGGGGGAGGGGAGTCACAGAACAATTACCGCTTTGGTTACTGTTAAATCTTTGATATTGAACTTCCATGTCATGGTCAATTGACAGCTGTCAAAACAAGGTATCCGCTGACCAGTATCACATGACCATATCGCGGGCTCAGGCGTAGAGCTAATCGAGGGGACGTCTTTTTTGGAAGTTGACCGCTGACCATGTAATGGTTCTCCAATTGATCGCGGGCTCAAGTACTCAGTTTTTACTTTGCCTGATAATTTTATCATCGCGTAAATTCAGATTTAAATAAAGGGCAAGGTAAATAACCCGCAAGCTCTGCTTTTAGGCTTAGCTAAATCTATTTTAGAAATACAGTATTTAGTTTAGTTTTTTTCACATGTTAAATAAATGATCTGGACATTTCATTTCAACTTAAACGAAGCGATTGTTCGAAAAGGCGGTAAATCTTTAAAGCTGAATGAAAGATGCGAAGAAAGCTGCTGGCGAACATCAATTTTCGCGAGTATTTCTCGCTTTATTTACTCATGCACATCATGGAAACTTATGCCAAATGATTTAGGACAACCTCTTAACGGGAAGATCCGAAATAATTGCCGATGTGAACATGATATACTGGATAACAAGTCAAAAAGAGCGCGATGTCCAGGGTTCGATCTGCGGCTGAGCAAGGCTGAATATCACTGAATTGAGCTCAAACAAAAGTGAATTCAGAGCCGATCAAATTCACTGAAGTGAAGGATAAAAGACTGTTAAAGGCTACACCGATGGAAAGGAAGAAATTGTTGTTCGGTGATAATTCATATAATGAATATGTCGCTGGTGTTGGACTAAGCTTGCAACGAGACTGCCGTGTTCGTGTCCGATATTATTGGGCTGGTTTGAAAGCTTTGCCCTACAGAATTTATAAGCCTTCTTCAATAATGAGGTAACAAACGTAAATGTATGCACTAAGCATAAGCCTAATTTTATATTGAGAGAATTTATATACTTCATTAATGAATGAATTTGAAGTTGTGTAGGTTTTCAGATCTTCACGTAAATATTTATCAATTGCCTGTTCATGTTTGTACATTTTACACATTAATTTTGTTTAGTAAATATTTTGTTTAGACTAATTATTTTCAGTTTTAGTTAGTGGAGTTAACTGTGATGTTCATTATTGGATTTTGAAAACAAATTATTTAGCTTCACAGATCAAAATCACGATTTCGGCTCGCTTGCATTTGTTTTGTTTCTCTTATCTCTGCTTATTAGTGAGTGTGTTGAATTTGCCGGTTTCGTTGCGAGTTACCTGTGCTAGGCTGAGTGGGTTCAGACTTAACCTACCGGATATGTACTTACCAGAAATGAAGAAAATTCATTCAGTTCTCTACATCAAATTCTCTTAGGCATTTTAATAGCAACGCGTACGATGAAACAGAATTAGTAAATGATGCAACCAAACCGCAACGAAAAGAAGACAGTTCAAAACAGCCAAAACAACATTGTAAGCTTATTCTAAGTTAGCGTGCACCAGTTTCCAAATCACAAACTGCCACAATTCTTACACAAAAACTGCTTTAAAATGACTTACATAACCGGCACCATCAATTTGCAGAGTTTGTTTTGCCGCCGTGATTTTCTCAGTTTGCCTTGCCGTGAGTTCATTTTGTTTACTGTGTTAAGCAGCGAGTTCACTTTGTTTTCTGTTTTTGCCTTGAGTTGATTTTCTTGCTCTGATGGTTTTGTAGTAATAAAAACAAGGTCAAGGTTCTTTTTACATTGAATAACTCATAGAGGTCCTAGAGGTGTATTACGAATTAGTGTACAGTAAACGTTGTAAAAAGTTTTACTAAGATTTGTTTTGCACCTACGTGCATACGTGAGGAACCCAATAAAGTGCACTCGTCAATTTCAATTTTAGAACCTGTCACTAAAGGCAGGAAAATTCATACGGGTTAACCACGAAATATATTGACGTCGCTTTCGTCAACAAAATCATGAGAGGTTTTTTGTACCTATATGGGCCACCGTATAAGCTTAGAAATATAGTGTGGTTTCTTATTTGGTAACACTGTAATTAACTCGAGCAAAAAAAAGATAAATGCATGGGAGCTCCGCTTTTAGGCCTGCCTAAATGTATATATTAGTGTTTTAACTGGCGATTGCATCGTTTACTATACAATCATTAACTGTCACTACTTTTACTGGACGATGGCATCATTCACAGTGGAATCATCAGCAATACAGTAGAACCCTTATTAAGCGGCCACCCTCGGGGAAATGGCATCTGGCCGCTAAAATAGAGGCTTTAGAGAGGTAGTGTCTTACTGTTAAAAAAGGTCACGTTGTGTTAATACAAAATAACGTGAAATGGAATAACAAAATCACATTAAGACGACAATAAACCTTTGCGTGAATGATTTTATTAGCCGTCACTATTCGAGCTTGTTAAAAGTAAATCCAAACGTCGTATATTACATTCTTACTGGCCGCTAAATAGGGGCGAAAACAATAGAAGAACGCTCATTGGGACGGCAAAAGGGTAGCCGCGGCCGCTTAATAGAGGTGGTCGCTAAAAGGTGTTTTATTTACAGTATAATACTGACAGCAGTTTCGGAACTTTAGTAACTGGCCGCTTAATAGGGGTTCGAGTGTACGTTTGCTTGAAAACGAAGGTACGGACAAAGAAAGAAGAGGGAAAAAACTAAACATTGTCATTGCAAATAACTCGATGGCGAAAACTGTGTCTAGTGTTGCAAATAATTTCACACAAAAAAGATAGCTTTGCAGTACCTTCAACAGAATCATTGATATCACAGTGAGTCCCAGCAAATCCCGGCTTGCAAACACAGTGGTAAGTATTGTTTACAAAGTCAGGAACACAGTCGCCATTGTTCTGGCATGGGTTGGCTTGGCATGAGCCCTGTGGGCTGGTTTGGTTTGGGTCCTGTGGGTTCGTTTGGCATGGGCCCTGTCAAACAGAAATTAAGAACAAATTAAAATAAATTAAAATACAAACAAAAAATAGAATGATTCCCTCGATAAAAATGTTTATTATACGACTAAGGTAAGCAGAGACTAATCATTGAAATCAGTCAATCAGACTGCTTCATTACCGGTCCAGTAGTAGTTCCGTAGCACTGAGAAGGCGAGTTCTGCGAATGACAGAGCTGCAGATATAACGGGGGTCTGGGGGCATGCTCTTTAGAAAATTCCGAACTCTAGAAGCTCTGAAACGTTATGACTATTTTCCCGACTAAACTTGTAGTGTTTTTAATTTTGCCTCGTCTTGCCTCTTATTTTGCTAGCTACGGCCCTGAATAGCTTCCAAGTGTTACATCAGGTTTTTGCTGGCTAATGACATTCAAAAGTACTGTACCGTTTACTGGTTTGTGTTAAGGAATTCTTTTCCGATCAAAATGACCTTGGGGTCCTGGGTTAAATCACGTTTTATCATTATTATTATTATTATTATTATTATTATTATTATTATTATTATTATTATTATTATTATTATTATTATTATTACTATTATTATTATTATTATTCAATAGGTTTAACTTGATAAATGACGCTACCTATGCTCTAAAATATACATTTTCTGCCAAGTGTAGAAAGTAGCGACCCTCGAAACTAACGGTAACCCAAAAATAACGTTAATTTGCTCCCATCACCTCGCGGCACCCGCCGGAAGAAAATCACGGTTAACGTTCAATTGAAAACAGAGACTGGAAGTGGAACATTACAAGCACAATTGGTCATAATTATAATTTGTGAAAGCTCTTTACACAGTTACTTGAACAGAAATATAACTTTCTTCAAAATTCATAACCTTAGTGCTTACTCTACAAGTACGCCAATAAACCAGCGATAAAGAGATAATTAAAGTGAAAGTATTTCTTGTTCGACTGTTGCGTTTACCATTAGTTTTTCAGTTTTCTTCAATTACTCGCGTATTTTGACTAGCTGAAAGAATCAACCGAAGAAGAATCAAGACGAAGTACCCCGCTGAATTCGAAACTTAAATGTATTGCAGCACCAGAACATTCTTCTAGAAATAAGATTGGAAAAACACCACAAACGTTTCTTCTAATATTTTCACTATTTTGACTAGCCGAAAGAAACGATTACACAAACGTAGAGGCACCTGCTACATTCGAAACTTAAATGAATTGCCAAAGTTAAACATCCTACGAGAAATAAGATTGGAAAAACATCGAAATTTTTTAAGACACTGCCTACAAATGTTGTGACTTGATGTAAAATTGATCTGAAATAAGATGTCAAATTACGGAACTTGATGTAGCCGTAGCAAAAAACGTATGGTGTTTGATGGACAGGTTTTATCAGTGTTTTAATGAATATTAGTTGCAATCCCTTTTGCGTTTTTATTTTCTTTCACTAGTTTTTAGCCCCTATGGCGTCTTAGGTTGACATAATTTATCAACAACTTTAACAAGAAATTTTAGCAAAAAATATACATTGATATCTTTTAGGTACTCTTGCACAACAGTGGTATTATATCTAATGATACGTAAATACAAAATACCGACTCTCGAGAAATTTCTATGTCAATTGCATAGACATAGCTTTCGTGAGTTATGCATACTTTTAATTATGTACCTCTCTGTTGGGTCTGATATCACAGACATATAAGCTGCTTAATAAACTGCATGCTATACCGAGTTGGGCTCGAACCAGCACCCGTTTTTAATGTTATAGCACATTTAACAGCTTAAAGTCAATTTGTTGTAATTTTTAAGGTAATGGGCTACAATATTAAATTACTTTGAAAAGCATTGAAAAAGTGACTCCTTCTTCTTCATGAAATTCGGTGTTTTCATCGATGAAAGAGTGCGCGTTCAGTTCACAAGTTCCTTTGTCGTCATTCTTGGAAGACAGTTTGAAGTTTGTGGACGTACACCACTCGGTTCTCATACATCCAAGACTGCACGATAAGAAACTGGGAGACTCAAAACGTTTAACAACATGGCCCCTAAGTCGCTTATTTTGCTTAGTCGCGAAGTATGCCGACCCAGAAAATGTGGAGTCTTCTTCTGTGCCGACAACTTCGGTATTTGTCATTCCTTGAAGCAGAATAAACAACAAAAGGTATTTACTGCCCTCCATCGCTGACGAAAGTCAATACGAACTGAGAACCTCACAATGACTTTAATCAATTTCTTACTATTAAGTTAAAACAGCGAACTCATAATACAGTTCTTAAATGTGTAACATGATTGGTCGGTGTCAGTGGTGATGGTGTACGGTGTTGTTTTTGGTTCACTGAATACTTAACAGGGAAGCAGATCAGCACGCCATTTATTCATTCTTCGTTTTAATTTTTTTTTTTTTATTAAGTTTTCTTCAGTAACTTTTCAGTAATAATTCACTGAGCCTCCTTTTATTGTTTTCTTCTTATTGAGAAAAAATACCTGTTTGGCTGGGGATGCTAAAACTATAAGTAGGGCTCGTTGCCAAGTTATAAGTACGGTTGCCATGGAAGTGCAATTTTACTTCCGGTTTTCTCGTATCTCGTGCTTCTGCTTGGCGGCCCAATTTTATGTTCGTAAATATTTTTGGTTTGTTTGTTTTTGTTAGAATCTTTTCCCAATCACGGAAACGTGTTCTGCAGTAAAAACATAATGCGTGAACGAAAACAAAAAGAAACGTTTGTCCTACTAAAGGTTTACAAATTGTAAGAAATCAGTATCCGAAACCGCCGACATCTTTTTAACAGCAGTGGCGATGCATTTGTAGAAAACATACCCAGATACAGAGCTACCGTGTTTTGATCACTTCCCCAAGTTCGGGTCACTGGAGAATTCTATTCTTCTTCTATCCCGTACTCGAGTTATCCGTCAGAATGTTTCACACAAATTTACAGAGCACAGTATGGAAACGCCATGTTTTGTACCCATGCAGTTGGGCACCAACATGGCGGCCGTAAATCAATGAAAACATCTGGAATTCACTTCTGCTATAAAAGGCAGTTATATCACTCTCATGAACAAGTAAGCATTCACATAAACACTTCTCACAAAACCTCAACTGTTCAGATTGTTAAAAATCGTAGGATAAGGCATTATTTGGAAGCATACGTGACAGCCTTCTGGCGGCCATCTTGATGCCGTGTGGCGTGAAATTCCCAAATTCAAAATGGTCTATCTTAAAGACGGCGGCTGCTATCGAGCTAAAAACCTTCAACAAGATATATATTAAGGATTTCTAATAGCCAGTGAAGGATAAAAACTCGGGGGTCTTGCGATTCTGGATTTTAGAATTTTGATGATATCACGTGACAACCAAGAATTGACTAAAACGTAAGAATCACTGATAATCGAAACTCAATCTAGCGTTTGGCTGTTCCTTAAATTTACTTCGTTGGCGCTGGTAATGGTGAAGGTCAGTTTAACAAATACGTCCAGGAAGCCATTTTCAAAGTGTTTCATTGATATATAACTTACCTACAATCTACGTAGGATATTTCATAGAGGGAAATGGATAAGAAGCCCGGTAAAAGTCTCTTTGGTATGTTTTTGCTCGTTATTTTGAGAGTTGGTCCTGAAAAAAAAAAACTTGACAAAATACAAAAGGTAGTTAGATGTGTTTATCCAACTAACCATCAGAAACATTGCAATAACGTAACTCATGTGAAGTGTATGAGCGTAAAACAAAAGATGCGCAGGGTCGTGCACGTTTCAACATATATCTTGGCCTCTTTAATCGCTCCTTTGATGATTTCAAGGCTTCCTTACCATTTCCCACTATTAATTAACTATGCTTAAACAGTTAAATAGCTTGCTGGTTATATGGCAAGTGTAATGGTAACTTGGATAATGCAGTGAAGAATGAAGACGGGTTCTCAATTCAAATTACTCAGAAAAAGAATTTCCCGAGCACCAACGGGAGTCGAGCCCATGAATTTCCAGACGCCGGGTGGACACTCTAACCATTTCTCATTTCGCCATATTGAACACCTCGCAGTTAGCAGGACATGTGTCACACATACGAATCTGGTACATGGCCTGGCTCACCACGAGTCTCCCATAGCTCAGTCAGTGGTTATAGCATCTAGCAGGTATCTGGATCTAGGTTCCAGGAATTTGAATTGACAAACGCTTCTTTAATTATTTAACTTAATTGTTGGTTAGTTTAATTTCCATCACATGGGTGTCCAGTTGCAAAATTTTTGTAATTTGATATCTGTAATTGGACATCTAAGCCCTTCACTCGTCAATCATGTGCACTAAGTTGGGTTCGTTCTTGCTGTTCTCCTACTGCTTGTTTTGTTACGAGAATCAGATTTACTCACATGTGGAACCTTCTGGAAACTTCTTTGACGATTGTTGTAATTTTTTACGAAAGTTCTAAAGTTGCATTACTCAGCGTGACTCAACATAACTATGTTAACTGGCAATGTTCCCATTTTTTTCATGAAATGTTATGTAGAAGCGAAACCACAGGTGAATGGCTTCACTTGTCTAGTCCCCTTATTAGCATGTGACTTTAAGAGGGCGTACTCTTGTAAGTTACTTTAGAGAAACTATAAAACCATGCGACTTCTTTTGTAATATTGTTTTGTTGAGCACTGGTCTGCTAGTTGTAGGTCCTAATTACAATCCATCTCGTGAACCTTGTTGTTAGTTTCTACTCTATTTATGGACAATCCACGTTTTGTGGCCAATCACATACTTTGTGTGTCGGGTTGAACATGAGTCCTACACCGCAATCCTTGTTATATTCCTGACCGGCATGGCACTGAATAAACTTGGAGCAGTCACTGGGGTCCGCATGAAGCCCATCACCAGCGCTTGCGCAAGAGAAATCTCAACCTAAAATTAAAGATTCAACAACAGCAATATCAATAATGTCAACGGCAGCATCAGTACTTAACATTTTATCAATTATGATATCTGTACAATCTCCAGTATCAGTATTTTAACTGGCGCTTACATTTATTTATTATACAATCACTAATTGTCAGTACTTTTTCACAGGGGAATCATGAGCAGTATATTTTTTTTTTTGTTTGTTTGCTGATTTGACAAGACAAGGGAATTTTCCGTAGCATTATACGGTTAATAGACGAAATGACTGAAAAACAATAAATCGTCTCGTCTTAATAGGGATAACTCGAGTGCTGACACCGTGGATATTAGCACTGGAATTACCAAATTTTCTTATGAATAGGGATTAACATGTGCGGGGAGCTCTTTTAGAAACCTGTCAAGAAACACAGATTCAAATACAAGTTTGTAGTGGCGCATTGGATTATTTGAGACCGTAAAGCTTACGATTTAGTCCTAGTCATGCGAGCTGCGAAAATTTTCAAAGCAGTTCCATAACTGGGACAATTAAAGCGAAAACACGGTGATAGCTGAAGCTATTTGAAACAAATTGTTCAAGAGACTACACACAGTATGTACACATGATTATAAAAAAATGGTTTAGTTGTGATTTATTTATTACAAAAATCATTTAACACGCTAATACATATATGAGAAGACATAAAATCAAGTTATGGCTGGTACGTTGGCTTGAAAACGAAGATACGGACAAAGAAAGAAGAGGGAGAAAACTAAACATTGAAAAACAAATTAACCCATGCAAATAACTCGAAAACTGTGTCTAATGTTGCAAATAATTTCAGAAAAAAGATAGCTTTGCAGTACCTCCAACAGAATCGTCGATATCACAGTGAGTACCAGCAAATCCTGGCTTGCAAACACAGTGGTAAGTATTGTTTACAAGGTCAGGAACACAGTCACCATTGTTCTGGCATGGGTTGGTTTGGCATGGGCCCTGTGGGCTGGTTTGGTATGGGTCCTGTGGGTTGGTTTGGCATGGGCCCTGTCAAACGGAAATTAAGAACAAATTAAAATAAATAAAAATTCAAGCAAAAATAGAATGATCCCCTCGATAAAAATGTTTATTATACGACTAAGGTAGGGAGAGACCAATCATTGAAATCAGCCAATCAGACTGCTTCAATGCCGGTCCAGTAGAAGTTCCGTAGCACAGAGAACGCGAGGTCTGCGAATGACAGAGTTGCAGATATAACGGAGGTCTGGGGGCATGCTCTTTAGAAAATTCCGAACTCTAGAAGCTCTGAAACGTTGTCATGACGACACGAGAATATGCGATGGGGAGAAGGTGCATTCCAAGGTGCATTCCATGCGCGTTTGCTTTGTCAGGCCGCGGAATTTTCCCGCCATGTCAAGATTTGCTTTGTGAGGCCGCCGGATTTTGTGCGTGTTGTGAAAGAACAAATAATTTTTGTTTATAAGTTGGAGTTCAAAAATATTGCTGCATTGAAAGTTTTTTGCTTTTCTGCTGGTTCATTGTAATCGTTTGTCGGTTGGGAGTGTTTATTATAAATGGCTTTTTAGTTGAACAGAATTGAACTTTAATTTAAGGGAAAATCGCGGCGTAGAATGTAAAGCAGTGAAAGAGATGTATTAAATTTGAGCAGTTTTATTAGGTGAAATTTTTGTACATTTTTTAAATGGAATGGTTGAGACAATTAGGAGAGAGTGTTTGATTTATGAACTTGCAGCGAACGCAAATTCTTAGTGGTCCAACAGGCAATATGAATGGAACAGAAATAAGGCCCCTTTTAGCTGGCGACAGTGCCTATTCACAAACGAACTGGCTAGTGAAACCCTACCCGGACAGAGGACGCCTGACTCAGGAGCGGAGAAAGTTTAAAATCTAAAGTTCGGTGTGCTACGATCTGTAGTGGAATGAGCATTTGGCATGTTGAAAGTTCATTGGAGAATTGCGTTGAAAAAGGTTGGACAAAAAACGAGCATCCTAAGAAAGACTATGATTGCTACGTGAGTTTTGCACAACAATTGTATGTATCGTTTCAATAACAGAAGATAAACGATTAGATAAAGACAATTATTTTGATGCTAAATCTTTAAAAATGTCAACTATGGCGTTTGTTTGTTCCATTTGCCTGCTCTGGGCGTCACGGAACATTTCAGCTGATCGTTCAAATCTTGCGTTGTCCTGTTCCATACTCTTTTCACACATTTCAATAAAAGAACTCTGCATGCCAATCTGGAGTCGTACTTTCTCGCCTTTCTTTACTCAGGATGTTGAAATAGGGGAAGTCTTCTTTAATTTTCTGAATTCCATCTTCCACAGTCGAGCGAGATCGCTGCCTGAACTGCTTGAGTTCACTCGTACTCTAGATTCTGCTGCCGTTTCTTCACCTGCTGTAGCATTCTCTGGCTTTCTGGACACCTTTCTTTATACGAAGAATAGATATCGTTCCACATTTTTATTTTTTTTCTTTGTGAAACTCCCCACCGCTTACTGAATTTGGGGGCCCACGCTTCAAGAAGTTCGTGCGTTTCTTTCTTAGTCCTGTCAGCAGACTTAACGCGAGGTTTTTTCGTTTTGTGTTTGCCGTAGCAAGTACTTCGACATCACTTGCAACTGAAGACTGAGGCGATGGCATGCTTCTTGCCAGTAGAATTGGTGATCATCGAGAAATGTTTATCAGTACGCCGAGATAAAATCATTTTAAGTCAGCTGCGTTAGGGGGCTAAAAAAAGCTTGCTTGACTTATCTTACAAACATCTCAAAAGTTAAAGGGCAACTCTTGGCTAGAAAACTATATTTCAGTAAAAGCTTCCGAATGTTTCCAAAATTACACAGGAAGCAAAAAAATTGAATTCAGAAACTTTTTTACCGGTTAATTTTAACGTAAAACTTCGTATTTTACGTGACATTTCGCCATGGATGCTTCGATTATGATCACGAGATGTGATACGTCACAGGTGTGGAACCGCAACAAGTCACGAACATGGCTGACTCAAATTCTTGCAGTGAGAGCTCAACTTCTGCTAGCGACTCCACTGATTTTTAGAGAGCTATAGGAGGGGATATGTCAGGGGATAATTAAGAACCTTCTATGGTACTTCAACCCTGGCGTTTTGAGCCTCCAGGGAAAAAACAGCGAGACAGAGAAAGAGAGTAAAATATCGAACCTCCTCACCGCCGACGGCGACGAATGGTGAGTGAATTGAAGTCCTAAATGTACAGTTTCTTTCTCTATTACCTCGGCCAGTTGTTTGTGAGCTAAGGCAAACCTGAAAAGCCTTGTTTTTATTTGCATGTACGCGAGAAGCTGAATTAAACATGCTTTTATACAACCAAACTGTTTGCTGCATTTTGTTGTTTATATTCGGTCTTCAAATATTTTTGCTCATGTTTATCACAATAGGTTTTGACCTTTTGAGCTTCAGCCTAATGTACACTATCTATCTTGTGCGTTTGAAAGCTTGCAAATACAGAAACGCAAGTTAAATTCTTTGTCTCTTTTGTGTTACCGATTTTTCTAAATTCTGCTCGAAAACGAAGAATTCTGCGGGCGAAATGCCAGCTACCGAAACTAGACTATCCGAAATTCTGCGGCAGATTTTATCTAGAACATACACAGGCTTGCAGTTAAATGTGGACAAAACTCTGCTGGGTCTCTTCACTTCTTTTGTTGGGAGAAGGGAGTTTGCGCTTTCTGTAGTTGAAACAACTTGCCTCGAGGAAACTTTGTTCAAGGTTGTTCGTGCTTGTATGCGTAAAACTGTACTGAGAATGATTTGTAAACTGATTACTGCCACCGGGACTATTACACGACCCTGCGTGATTTTATATTTATCGGTACAATTAAGGGCCTGTTTACATGGAGGTGGGGGACCCCGGGTAGGTGAGGTAACCCGCCCAGCCGTGGTCGAAAAATAGCTCGCGTTTACATGCAATCTTATCACCCCGGGGTCCCGGGGTTAACTTCCTTGAGAAAATAGCGTGGCGTAGGTTTCTTGTTTTTTTTTTTTTCTTGTTTTTTTTTTTCACAGCATGATTTTCGTTGGGCAGAGACAACGTTTTTCGTTGCTTTGTAGAGAAGTGATTGCGGCCTTCGACACTAAGCAGATGAACCCGGCGAAAAAGCTTCCCACGCTGATATCCTCGAGACTGAAACATGTTTTTGCGGTTCCAATATGGCGGGCGTTTGGTTGTTGGTTCGGATTTGGCGCGTTTTGGTAACATGAACCGACCCCGGGTAGGCGGGTTACCCCACCTTGAAACGTTTACATGGCAAAAAGCGACCCCGGCTGGGAGGGTTACCCTACCCAGCAGACCGGGCAACCCGCCTAGGCGGGTTACCCCACCTATCATGTAAACGCGATCGAGAAAAAATGAGAGTTTATATGGAGAGGCGGGTTACTCCACCCAGGCGGGTTACCTCACCTACCCGGGGTCCCCCACCTCCATGTAAACAGGCCCTAAGTTGTCATGTTTTTATTTTGCAATTTCTTATCTTTTTGCGAAAAGAACCCCCACGAAAATCGAAAATTGTGCTGTGTTTGGCTCCTTATTACTTTCGCGTTTGCTTGCGTTTTAATTCATGGTTTGCATTTGAAATGGTCGTTGCGCTCTTCGTGTCTTACAACATTTGGCATGTTTTCCTTTAGTTATCTCGTCAACTGACATCTGCTCGAATCTGCACACGAAACTGTTTCGTGGTCAGGCTAGGGAGGGTGAAGGGAAAGAGCGTGACACGCTTTCATACCCGGGTTTTATGCTACACCCCAGGTTGCCTAATTTACAACAATTGTTTCTCAAAAGGAATCACAGAATAAGTACTTCACGCAACATTTCTTCTCTTAGTTATCCGGATATTGTTTTATATTTGATTCCCCATTTCTTCGTATAATTTTATATCCCGCGAGAGCGCCTCTGCTAGCGCGCGGGGTAGTGGCTTCTTATTGCGCAGTACTGACCTGCACGCAAATCACGCCCGCCTTTCGAAGGCGTATACTTCAAAGAAACACTACATTTGCTGGTGGGAATTGCATTCTATTTTGCCAATTAACAGCAGGAGAAATCTGAGGGTGGCGACAAATTTCTCAACAACAGAATCAAAATATATCGGTCTGTTTCCGAACGCGTGGATTTCGCTTACATATAGGACATATAGAGGCTCAGTATTCCTGCTCATAAATGAAGAGATTTCTGACAAATTATGGGAGTCAGCACTCGCAGACCCTTTTCAATTTACTATCTAATCCAGACAAAAGGCATCTTTATCACGATATGGTGCAAGAGAGGATGCATCGTATTATAAAGCTATGTACATTTGGTGACCTTAGAAGGCCGATCAATCTGACGGATTTGTTTCGTTTCACGACACATGATTTACTCTTTTTAAGTTTATTTCCTTTCATATTTAAGCACTGAAGCACTACCTTTTTTATCTTGGACATCATTGAACAGCATAGGGTCTCTCTCCTTGCCATTCTCATTTATGAAGAGACGCTTGGCGTGTTTTCCTCTTATCAGAAGCATGCAAAAGCAAATCTGCCTTCCACACCTGTGACGTAGCATCACGTGATGTACCAAAATCCGAACGTTTTCAAAATGGCCGCCAAATTGGCGTAAAAGAAAATTCGTAGTAAATTCATTTTGGCCGATATCTTTAAAATTTAACCTTCTAAAGATTCCTGTGTGCTATAAACAACTTAAAGAAAAAATAAAAAAGTCGGGGTAAATTTCCCAAGAGTTCGCCTTTAACAAGGACAAAGACAGACCTCACGCTAAGTAACCCAGATAAGAAGATGTGGTGATATTCGGCCGGGATGGGAGCTGCAAACAGGAGCGGGAAGCAGGAATTTCAAGAAAGAGCCGGAGCGGGATTTTGAGAATCTTTACGGAAAGTTTTTTCGTAACTGCATAAAATGTAATTAACAAAACTTGACTGGAACAAATTGCTTGATCTGTGTAGCGGTGTAGGGTTTCAAGTACGGAATAGGTTAATAGTGTAGTGTGTCAAATTTATATAGTTGCGGTTACACATCGTCCTTTTAACATGGTAAAAGGGCTCTTTACCTCGGGAAACTCACAAATAGAGAGGACGTTTTTTTGGTAAATATCATAAATAATATGTGCTCTGTCATTTTGTTTTTCCGCGTGCTTTGTAATTTTGTTTTCCCAGGTGTTTTGTCATTTTCATGGCCTGTTCGCCATTTTTATTTCCCGCTTATGAAAGAAAAAAGACTAAAAATTATCTCAGCAAAATGTTCCCCCAAGGTAAATTTATGGCGGTGTGAAAAAGAACAAAAGAATCGCCCATGAACGTTACCGAGGCAAATAGGTAGGTTTTCCAAGTACCCCAAGATAAAATGACCAATCGTGAGGCAAACCTCAAAGATAAGCAAATAAAATAAACAGAGAATTTGAAATTAAATATGATGACGTGAGGTTTAGATTTCCTGAGGTCAACTTTGCGTGTTCAAGGCAGCAAAAACGTGGTCTTTCTTAGAATCATGGCTTGATGGCTTGCTGATTTGTAAGTAATATAAATGCTATTTTTTTGTGGAAATTTGACGTTTAAATACAACACTAGTCAAGGAAGATCTACTAGTGCGTTTTCTTATATGTATTTCGATTTCATCTCAAGGTTTAGAAAAATCCAACAAAGAGATTTATATAAACGGAGTCTTCGCCTTCTATTTCTTCGCTGTCTGAAATACTGACATAACAAAGCAGTAGAGGACTGTCGAAAGAGTATAAATAATAAAAGCGAGATGATGCTAAGTAAGCACCCTCGTATTGCCCATTTTCGCATTTCGCGCCGAAAACCGTATGAAAAATTGACCTTGGTAAAGTGTTAAGTGTGTGACCGCAAACACCTCGGTAACGTATTCCCGCGGTGAGTTTACCTTGGTGTTATTTACCTTGGGAATGCTATTTGCCTGGGTATGTGTAAAACGTTCGTTACAAACATATCGGCATTTCTATTTTCAGCGTTTTCGTCACAAGAAACATGTATGAAGTACTCTATTTTCTGATATTGTTCTTTGATCGTTAAAAACGGGCAATAAATAACAAAAGAAATGGAAAACTTCGCAAAACGTTGGCGCAAGGAGGTGAAGTGGGGGACGAGTGCTTCGAGTAACGCTCAATTCCTCTTGCGTTCAGTTTGCGTCGGAAATAGAGAGGGCTCTGTCATTTTGTTTTCCCGCCTGTTCGCCATTTTTATTTCCCGCGTATGGAAAAAGAAGACTAAATATTATCCCAGCAAAATGTTCCCCCCTCTCTGCTTTCCCTATCCCCGGATATGGTAAATTTTCTAAGAAAACCTATTTTTTTAGTGGTGCGAAAGTCTTTAATGAACTCCCTGTAAATATTGCAAGCGTAAATAACATACAAGCTTTTTGCAGCCTAGCAAAACATTTACTTTTTGTCTCGTGTCGTCATGACGTTGTTATGACGACACAAGAATATGCGAGGGGGAGAAAGTGCATTCCATGGACTATTCCATGCGTGTTTGCTTTGTGAGGCCGCGGAATTTTCCCGCCATGTCAATATTTTTTCCGCCATGTCAACATTTGCTTTGTGAGGCCGCCGGAATTTCATATCAAAGAACAGATAATGTTTCTTTAACAAAGTGGTCGCAGCCCGCTGGTTTATCAAACTGTAGGTTGGGAGTATTTATTGTAAAGGGTTTATTATGTGAAAAACAGGCACGCTTTACTGCTCTTAAAATTGATTTCTTTTTTTTTACGTTTATTGCTGTAGTTAGTTCACAGTCTTGTGCGGTTCTTCTGATCGGTCTATCAAGCCCAACAAATTCGAGCTAATTCGGTGCACTCTCACGATGATATAAAGCGTTTACGTTATCTGTAAATAAACGACACGCAATGCACGCAGAAGAGATGGCGTTTCTTTTATGAACTTGCAGCGAACGAGCAAATTCTTAGCTGTCCAACAGTGCGTTGAAAAGGTTTGAACAGAAAAATGAGACCCTAAAGAAGACTGTGATTGCTACTTGAGTATTGCACAACATTTGTTTTGAAAAGTGCGACCTCTATGGACTCTATGGCACGGATAACAACGATCCAATAACACAAAATAAACGATTAGATAAAGACAATTATTTTGATGCTAAATCTTTAAAAATGTCTTTTAAGCCAGCAAGTATGGCGTTTGTTTGTTCCATTTGCCTGCTCTGGGCGTCACGGAACATTTTCGTCCAAATCTTGCGTTGTCCTGTTCCATACTCTTTTCAAGCATTTCAATAAAGGAACTCTGCCAGTCTGGAGTCGTACTTTCTCGCCTTTCTTTTCTCAGGCGGTTCTGATTCATGAAGAGAAACATTTACACTTTCGATTTGCGAAGCCTCGTTAACACTCGGCTCCGAGGTAAAGGTAGTGACTCATTTGATTGCAGTTTTAGATGGATCGATGTCCCACCACAGGCACCTCAACAAAGATGTCGAAATAGGGGAAGCCTTCTATAATTTTCTGAATTCCAGCTTCTCCAGTCGAGCGAGACCGCTCCTTTAACTGCTAGAACTCGTACTCTAGATTCTGCTGCCGTTACTTCACCTGCTGTAGCATTCTCTGGCTTTCTGGACACCTTTCTTTATACAAAGAATTTTTTCTCTTTGTAAAACTCCCCACAGGTTACTAAATTTTGGCGCCTACGCTTCAAGAACTTCGTGCGTTTCTTCCTCAGTCCAGTTAGCAGACTTAACGCGAGGTTGTTTCGTTTTTGTGTTTGCCGTAACAAGTACTTCGACATCACTTGGAACTGAAGACTGAGGCGATGGCATGCTTCTCGCCAGTAGTAGTAGCTGGACGATAAAATATGGCCGGCTTGTCGATGGAAATGGACAATGTTGACCGCCATTCATTGGCTGATCTGGATTTGCTACTCTTGCAAACCGTCGATTTAATAAGTTATCGCTAAAGGAACAAAATGCGTGATTTATGATTGTGTGAATTTTCTTTTTACAGAAAGAAATGTACGTGTCGCACAAGTCTTGCGTGTTCTGATAACTCATCGAAAACTCATTTGATTGACATTTAATTTCCTGAAATTGTTTTGATAGTGCGTATTAAATAAAGTAGCGCGGCATCCGACAAACGATACAAGGTCAAACGGTCTCAGTTAGTCCTTCAGTTGTTTACACTTTTTAAAAGAAATTTCTGTCTACCGAATCTAATAGACCTCGTCAAATATAATTTATCTCTTTCGTTTACCCTTTGTATTAGTCCTTTCTAACTGCCGGGGAGTAGTTTGCTTTGTGTTCTACGCGGCGATAACTTGATTTCTGTTCGCATGTGAAAAGTAGCCGGGCAGTGGCTTTGCCGTGAACATGGCACCTAACTATTTTATTAACTTTTATTTAAAAAAACCTTCCTTTCCAAATAGACCCATGCGTTTTATGATTTTACTTCCAATCATTGCGAAATGTTAGACGGGGATGTTAGATTCTTAGTCAACTTTTATTTTAGAAGTGAAAAAAAAAACATACAGACCACGAAATTAAGTAGCCCTCTGATTATAGATTTTGATAATCGAGAAATGTTTACCAGCACACTGAGATAAAATCAGTCAGCTGCGTATTAAACGAAACGCGAGAATAAATATAGACATTCCTTAAATGTTTCTTTTCCTTTCGCGTGACAGTCAGGACGTTTCTCGAAGGTTTCTTTTTCCCCTCACGTGACAAGAAATCCACCATGGATCCTGAAAGCGTGATCGCTTCGATTGTAGCTCTTCTTTTCCTGATTATTGCGCTTAGAAAAGTTCAGAGATTTTTTTCGAGTTGAGGATTGTGGTCGCGATGTGAGAATCGTTACCGAAAGGTTTTTCGTGACTGCATAAAATGTAATTAACAAGAGTCGACTGGAACAAATTACTTGATCTGTATAGCAGTGTAGGGTTTCAAGTACGGAATAGCTTAGTGTTAAGTGTAGTGTGTCAAACTTCTACAGTTGCGGTTACACATCGTCCTTTTACCGTGGTAAATGGGCTATTTACCTCGGAAAACTCACAAATCGTGTGTCACCAACATTTACCAAGGTAACTTTATCGCGGTGTATTTCCATGGATGCATCAAAAAGAAGAAAAGAATCGCCCATGCAAGTTACCGAGGTAAATAGGTAGGTTTTTCAAGTACCCCAAGATAAAATGACCGATCGCGAGGCAAACCTCAAAGATAAGCAAATAAAATAAACAGAGAAATTTGAAATTAAATATGGTTTAGATTTCCGGAGGTCAACTTTGCGTGATCAAGGCAGCAAAAGCGTGGTCTTTCTTAGAATCATAGCTGGATGGCTTGCTGATTTGTGAGTATAAGCTACTTTTTTTGGAAATTTGGCGTTTAAATACAAAAAAAGTCAAGGAAGATCTATAGTGCATTTTCTTATATGTATTTCGATTTAATCTCTAGGCCTAGAAACATCCAACAAGGAGATTTATAAAAACGGAGTCTTCGCCTTCTAATTCTTCGGTGTCTGAAACACTGACATAACAAAGCAGTAGAGGACTGTCGAAACAGTATAAATAATAAAAGCGAGATGATGCTAGCAAGCACCCTCGAATTATCCATTTTCGCATTTAATTCGCGCCGAAAACAGTATGAAAGATTAATGACCTTGGTAAAGTATTAAGTTTGTGACGGCAAACACCCCGGTAACGTATTCCCGCGGTGAGTTTACCTCGATGTAATTTACCTTGGGAATGCTATTTCGTTACAAACATTCCGGTGTTTCCATTTTCAGCGTTTTCGTCGCAAGAAACATGTACTCTATTTTCTGACATTGTTCTTGGATCGTAGAAAGCGGGCAATAAATCACAAAAGAAATAGAAAACAGCGCAATTTAACGGTCGGCGCAAGAAGGTGGGGGACGAGTGCTTCGAGTAACGCTCAATTCCTCTTGCGTTCATTTGCGTCAAAAATAGAGAGGACGTTCTTTTTTGGTAAAAAATCATAATATTTTGTTCTGTCATTTTGTTTTCCCGCCTGTTTTGTAATTTTGTCTTCCCGCTTGTTTTGTCATCTTGTTTCCCGAGTGTTTTATCATTTCGTTTTCCCGCATGTTCGCCATTTTTATTTCTCGCATATGAAAAAAAAGAAGACTTAAAATTATCCCAGCAAAATTTTCCCCGGTCTCTGCTTTCCCCATCCCCGGAAATGGTAAATCTTCTAAAAACACCTTTCTTTTTAGAGGCGCGAAAGTTGCAAGCGTAGATAACATACAAGCTTTTTACAGCCTAGAGAAACATTTCCTGTTATAATAGCTTTTTGGTAAAGTATATTTTAGCCTCTTTTTGTAATAGCATTGTAATAAGGAGTACTATTTTTAATCTTAAATTTTAATGTTATGTAAGTTTTAGATGCGACGCACCTATAGATACCAGTCTTCCACCTGAATGACCCACCCTGTTTAAATAAAGTTTCATATACTTACTTTCGTTAATGATTCAGTATACTCACCCGGTAATAAAAAGCTAAAAATGAGAAACAATACTGATAAGAAACAATACTGAACGATTGCTGTGACCGTTTTTGGGTGTCCTCAGTCACCAAACAGTTTCATTCTGATGTCGAATACACGCTTGTCTGACTAGAGACAAGAGATGTAGTCTCCCAGTGAATGTTGTGTAACCCCTTTTGAATGGTAGCTGTCAGCAGTCTGTAAGTGTTCTTCACCAAACACTTTCATTCTAATATCATACGCGCGCTTCTTGGACTTCAGAGTGGAGATGTAGTTTCCCAGTGAATGTTGTGTAGCCCTTACTGAATGATAGCTCTCAGCCATCTCTGAATGTTCTTCACCAAACAGTTTCAGACTGATATCAAGTACAAGCTTGGATCCGGATCCAGAGCAGAGGTGTAGTCGCCCAGTGAATGATGTGTAACACCCCTACTGAATGGTGGCTGTCAGCTGTCTCTGAATATCAGAGATAGTATATCAATATCCTTCATCAAACAGTTTCCATCTGATATAAAGCGCTCGCTTCTTGGACTTAAGAGCGGACAACTTCACAGCACAAAAATGGAGATTTACGGAAAATTAAAGGTGGCTTAAATCTCCTTAAAGCTGGTCATCCAACTTTACGCCATCGATTGGAAAATTAAACGAGACTTACCTGTAAGTTGAAGTTTGATTGAGATTCTATCACTTCATGGTTGTTGTTAGTCATGCTCACCAAACAGTTTTCCGTCTGATTTCAAGTGCGCCCGTTTTGGACTCGAGAGCAGAGTTGTAGTCTCCAACTGAATGTTGTGTAACCCCCACTGAAAGATAGCTGTCCGAAGTCTCTGAATGGTTTTCACCAGACAGTTTCCGTCTGATATCAAGTGCATGATTCTTGGGCTCAAGAACGGAGATGTAGTCGCCCAGTGAATGTTGTGTAACCCCTACTTTATGGAAGCTGTCAGCAGTCTTTCGATGTTCTTCACCAAACAGCCTCAGTCTGATGTCGAGCCACGCTTCTCTGACTAAAAAGCTTCTGAGCAGTCCCCTCTCCTGTGTTGAATGACGGCTTGGTCTAAATAGATGTCTGGAAAAATCGAATAGCACATAGTCGCGAATAGTACGAGTACTCCCGAATAGTCGCGAATAGTATGTGATAAGTCATCCATGTCCAATATACACGACCTGATACGAGTCGTAAGTCGTGAATGATGACAACTAGTAGCGAATAGTACTTGAATAGTACCGAAAAGTGACAAATACTATAGTTCCAAATACTAACGAATAGTTGCAAATAGTGACGAATAGTCCTAAATAGCGACGATAACGAATAGTGACAATTCGAGACCAGAATACTCTCTACTACTGATCAAAGTCAATATCTTACATTGATCTTACACTTTAGCATATACCACGGACAAAGAAAGGGGGCAGCTATTTTTTCCTAATTTGGAATGCACCTTCTTTGTAATCCTCTGCACCCTTAGCGAATTGCAACTGTCAGGTTGAGTTTAAGACAAAACAAAACTACCTGGTAGAAACTAGCCTATGAGCCTGAGAACTTTACAAAAACAAAAGAAACAAGACATCAATGCATCAAAAAGAATTATAAAAGAACAGTCATTTTATAAAATTATAGAACGAAAACAAACTTAGCACCAAAACGAGGCTATACCTTGTGGTTTAACGTTTCAACACTGAAATCACAAATTACACAAAAATATTGAAAACAGACACGAGACAGCCCAAAGGGCCTTTGATATAATAACTATTTAGTAAAGTATATTTTAATCCCTTTTTGACTGACACGAGACAGCCCAAAGGGCCTTTGATTTTTTATTTATTCAATAGGTTTAACTTGATAAGTGACGCTACCTATGCTCTTAAATATACAGTTTCTGCAAAGTTTAGAAAGTAGCGGCCCTCGAAACTAACGGCAACCCAACGTTAATTTGCCCTCCTCCTCGCGGCACCCGCCGAAAGAAAATCACGGTTAACGTTCAATTGAAAACAGAGACTGGAACTGGAACAAGCATAATTATAATTTGTGAAAGCTCTTTACACAGTGACTCGAACAGGAATATAACTTTTTTCAAAATTCATAGCCTTAGTGTTTACTCTACAAGTACGCCTATAAACCAGCGATAAAGAGGTAATTAAAGTGAAAGTATTTCTTGTTCGACTGTTGCGTTTACCATTAGTTTTTCAGTTTTCTTCAATTACTCGCGTATTTTGACTAGCCGAAAGAATCGACCGCTCGAAAGAAGAAGCACCCCGCTGAATTCGAAACTTTAATGTATTGCAGCACCAGAACATTCTTCTAGAAATAAGATTGGAAAAGCACCACAAACTTTTTTTCTAATATTTTCACTATTTTGACTAGCCGAAAGAAACGATTACACAAAAGTAGAGGCACCTGCTACATTCGAAATTTAAATGAATTGCCAAAGTTAAACATTCTTCGAGAAATTAGATTGGAAAAACATCGAAATTTTTTAAGACACTGCCTCAACATTTTGTTACTTGATCTAAAATTGATCTGAAATAAGATGTATTTAATTACGGAATTTGATGTAGCCGTAGCAAAAAACATATGGTGTTTGATGGGCAGGTTTTATCAGTGTTTTAATGAATATCATTTGCAATCCCTTTTACGTTTTTATCTTCTTTCATTAGTTCTTACCCCCTATGGCGTCATAGGTTGACATAATTTATCAACAGCTTTGACAAGAAATTTTAGCAAAATATATAAATTGATATCTTTTAGGTACTCTTGCACAACGGTGGTATATAAATACAAAATACTGACTTTCGAGAAACTTCTATGTCGATTGCATAGACATAGCTGTCGTCGGTTCATGCATACTTTTAATTACGTACGGTACCTGTTTGTTGGGTCTGATATCACAGACATAGAAGCTGCTTCAATAAACTGCATGCTATGCCGAGTTGGGCTCGAACCAGAACCCATTTTTAAAACAAAAGTAGTTATGCCACATTTAACAGCTTAAAGTCAATTTGTTGTAAATTTTTAAGGTAATGGGCTACAATATTAAATTACCTTGAAAAGCATTGAAAAAGTGACTCCTTCTTCTTCATGAAACTCGGTGTTTTCATCGATGAAAGAGTGCGCGTTCAGTTCACAAGTTCCTTTGTCGTCATGCTTGGAAGACAGTTTGAAGTTTGTGGAAGTACACCACTCGGTTCTCATACACCCAAGACTGCACGATAAGAAACTGGGAGACTCAAAACGGTTAACAACATGGCCCTTAAGTCGCTTATTTTGCTTAGTCGCGAAGTATGCCGACCCAGAAAATGTGGAGTCTTCTTCGGTGCCGACAACCTCGGTATTTGTCATTCCTTGAAGCAGAATAAACAACAAAAGGTATTTACTGCCCTCCATCGCTGACGAAAGTCAATACGGACTGAGAACTTCACAATGACTTTAATCAATTTCTTACTTTTAAGTTAAAACAGCGAACTCATAATACAGTTCTAAAATGTGTAACATGATTGGTCGGTGTCAGGGGTGATGGTGAGCGGTGTTGTTTTTGGTTCACTGAATACGTAACAGGGAAGCAGATCAGCACGCCATTTATTCATTCTTCGTTTTATTTTTTATTTTTTCCAACCGACCCAGATTTTCGCGTTTTCAAAAATAAATAAATAAATAAATAAACGTTATGCAGATAGCCTGCGAATACAGCCGCCTCTCATTCTCATTCGCTCCCGCTACTACGTACGAAACGCGAAGAGAGACGTCTGCGATTCACGGCCAAAAATTCCATACTGATGACGTTGACCTCTAATTAGATTTCCGGAATATAACAACAACACACGCAGTTGGTCTCGCATAATTAATGTCTTCATTTTCAGTTGCCCATTGCTAGCTCACTGCTCGAAGAATAGATTCATTGAACAATTATTGATTGAACACAAACACTTTCAAGGCAGTCAAGGACGCATAAACAGCGGACAACTTGGTCACGAAAATCCCTATACGAGTTGCACATTAGCTAAGATTTGAAAAACGAAGCCGTGAAATCACTAAATGTGTCACCAATAAAACCCACGGGTGTCAAAATTTATCTAAATGTTTTGAAACTGGCTGCAGTGGCGCATCCTTCCTGAACGTCTTTGAGATTGTTCATGAAGCACTCTTGCCTTAGTCTTCCAATAAGATATGAAGTGAGAAATCAGAGAAATGTAAGTTGTAAGTTATTGCTCCGGTGTATCTTCATAATCCTGCCGCACCCGGTGTACTTTTGGTCCACAATAACACCCGGCGTTGACCCGGCGTTATATTTCACATACATTATGCAAATTACCTAGTTGACCAATCAGCGCTCCTGTCCGGATTCCGGACAGATTTACGTCATCAGTATGGAATTTTTGGCCGTGAATCGCAGACGTCTCTCTTCGCGTTTCGCACGTAGTAGCGGGAGCGAATGAGAGGCGGCTGTATTCGCAGGCTATTATGCAGAAGGCAATGACACCTTATTTCAAACAAATGTCACTTTAATCCGAAACATTGCCAATTTTTTGGTTCATCCTTTGTTCGCTGTTCTCGCTTCAGTTTAACCACGATGTCGATTTTTCCTTCCTCCATTGCCGCCATGTTGACTTTATAACCACGTCTTGTTGTTTCCAGGCTCCACGGATATGACTCCTTTTCCATTTTTTTTTGGTTGTTCCTTTTTTTATTTTTTTTTATTTTCCGACCGACCGACCCAAAATCAGAAAACGCATTCGACAATAAACGAAAAAAAAGGGGATGGCCTTAAAGAAAACTACAAATGTTCATGTTAATTTGTAGAAATATGTAAGTACTCATAGTAGACGCACGGATGGCGTCGGTGTCACTTATAGGTATCTAATAACAAAATGCGCGCATTTGATCGCGCGTAAATTTGTGATAGAGACGATAAGAACAGGATAATGTAAGACGATCTCTATTAAAAGGCAATTGATAGGACGGGCTGCAGATCATCTTGGCACACAAAGGCTATCTGTTTATATTAATTTGGTGGTTGGCTCCATTAAGTCGCCACTACTACTTTAATTAGTTAAAATGTTTTGATCATGTTGACTTCAAGCTAACAACAGAAATTATCAGTATAAGGTCAAAAACGAAGAATTTAAACAAATACAATAATAATAATGGAAAAACTACGTCTGCTGAAAGGAACTTAAGGTACAGGCTGCTAATCATCTTGCCTAATTAAATGCGCTCAATTTACGTTTTACATCATTTATAGCTTGGCTCTGGTCGCTGCGTCAGTACTGTTAGTAAAATTATTAATTTCCTGATCATGATTGACTTCAAGATAAAAGCGGAAATTTCCAGCATGAGATCAAACGAGCAATTAAAATATGAACAATAAAAATGATAAATCTATCCCTGCTGAAAAGCTTTTTAGGGCACAAGCTGCTAATCATCTTGCAAATGAAACGTTTTCAAGTCACGTTTATAGATGATCAAGGAAAGGAATTTCCTGCCTCCATCACAATGTAAATGAAGCAGCAATTGTCGATAACGAACCAGATAGAAAGTAAATTTTGGAGAATATAGCTGAATAAGCAACTTAAACGAATAGAGCATGTCAGCAAACTCCAACACAACATCGCGGTGAACCATGGTAAAAAAAAATAGAAGAAAAACTACTGAACAATTTCTGCAATAAAGATTGACCAGCCTTTTGCCATGCCACAATCGTGAACCTTTGATTGATGTTCGAGTTGGGGGTGGAGGTAACAAACAGGACGGACGTTTCTTACAATTTTCTGCATGATGTTATTTTGAGCAAAAGCTAAACGCCATCTTGGTCATCTTGGCGAATTAAAACCAGGTGAACAATAGCTTGTTTGATATATAGCCAAATAAAACACTGAAACTTCAGAATTTCGGTAAACTCCAACACAACGATGAATGGAACACAGCCATCGAGCTGCTCCAGTGATCCTACGGCAGAGAAAATCGCAAAAAATTTTGCTTATTGCCTGATCGGGGTTGTTTCTTTTGCTGGGAATACGTTAATCGGAATTATTGTCTACAAGACGAAAGCCATGAGAAAAACTACTAACTTTTTAATCGTGAACATGACCATCTCAGATCTGCTGTTACCGATTTTTTTTTTATTTCCGAAGATTGTTTCAGACTTGTACGTCGACTCCTGGCTGATCAGTGGTTCGCTTGGTGAAGCCTTGTGTAAGCTGCATATCTTTTTTTCGGATGTCTCCACAAGTGTTTCTATCCATACTTTGGTTCTGATAGCAGTGGATCGACTTGGTGCTGTGGTGTTTCCTCTCCGTTGCCCACTCATCAGTTCGAAGATGTGCCTCTTCTTCATTCCTGCCACTTGGGTCATCGCAATGGCTATCAACTCGCCATATCTCTTCGCCTTCAGACTTGCTGAATACAGCCCAGGAAAGTTGGTGTGCGCGAGAGAATGGACAACAGCCTTTGGAGAGTCATCGTCCTATAGAAATTACATCTTAGCAATATTTGTTTTATTTCTCTATACCCCTCTGGCTGCTTCGTGCGCACTTTATTGCAAGATTGTCTTAAAGCTCAAGTCACAGTCGATCCCAGGCGAGAGGTCGTTCAACGCCGGACAACAGCGTGCGAAAAGGGAACGGAATGTGTTAAAGATGGCCATTGCTATTGTGTTAGGGTTTGCAGTATGTTGGCTACCCTTCAGCATTATTGTTTTACTAACACTTTTTGCATCGACAAACAACATTAGATCCTCTTGTGGCATAACACGCTTTTTCTTCATTGCCCAGATCTTGGCTCGAGCAAATTGTGCTATTAACCCTTGCATTTGCTTTATTTTCAGTGGAAATTATAGGCAACGCCTTAAGAGTCTCATCAGCTGCTTCTCGGCACCGCTGGCCCGTAATCGAGTCGCACCAATCGGTTCGTAAGACCCTAGTCGATAATCCACTATAGTATGTATGGTTTGACAGGAACGCAAACGCGTATTACGTAAGGAGACGCATATGTTTCATGCCTTTATTTCTAAGACACTTAAAGTAGCACATAAGTTTAAAACCCAGTGCGTGAAATGTCATTGACAGAACGTAGAACAGAAAGGTCATATTCTAAAAGATCGCAGGCGAAATTAAATCGGGTAGAATTATTTTCTTCGCTGCCATTTATAGCTCCCAGTTGTTAATAAGCTAAAACCAGTTTTCTCTAGTAGTCATACTGTAATATTCAGTCCCGCATCAGTTTTCTTAATTGTATGATTATTATTTTTTCTTGACAAGCAACAAAGCTGTTTCATTGTATGTTCTGTCAAATCACCTGACACTGAAACAAGATGATCTGGAACTGTTATTAACGACTTCACGCAAATTGAGCATAGAAAGAAACATGGAAAGAAAAAAAACTTAGGGATTTGTAAATTATATTAGTAACAAATGTTAGATCACATTTCACATTTGGAAAACAGGAATTATGAGCCAATATATAGCTTTGTAACTGATAGTATTGTAAAACTTGTATTTTAAAACCATATATGAAACTTAATATCAAATATAATAATTTATTCCGTCAATGTAACAACAGAACTTTGCGTAACGATTTTTTAGCGTTATTTGAACGATGTGTTAAAATCATTCGGTATATTGTAGATGTAATTTAGTGAAGCAATAAAAGTTGAAAAACGAAAAGCAACAGAGTGATTGTTCCGCGTAGGGTCATCATCTTTCCAGAGCCGATTCAATTAAGCTTCCCCTTTTAATTTTTTTTTTTTTTAAGTTCCGTGCCGTGCCACGATGGAATCGTTTGGTTTAGTGTTGAATACTGAATAGGTGGACGGAAGCTCATGTCAATCGCGGATACACGATGCAATCACGTGCGGTTTCCAGATGTTTTTCACTTTCTTGGACTCTTGCTGAGTGTAGAAGTGAAACTTCCGCACCTTTCACATAGGAAGTGCTAAAAGGGCTTTCCTTGGTTTTAAAGTGGGCCCGGGCAAACGTGAATTTGAGTGAAATTTTAAGAGGTTTAAAGAAGCAATAGAACAAAGAAAATTATTTTTGAAACACCACCAGACAGTTGACCCCCACGCAAGATCACCCCAGGTTGTCAGGGGACTGTTTGGGTGTCCATTTACTAATTTTTAACTTCAAATTCTAATTTTAAAATCACATTAAATCTATATTATTTTCCTTCCCTTCCTAGCCTTAATTTTCCTTCCCTCGCTTTGCTTTCAATTCGTTCAATTCAGTTATCGGACGTACACTAAGAGGGTGCGCCTCTCCCCACCTCCGCCCACTCCCCCTCCCCCACCTTCCCCGAGGTTTTTTTCATTATTTTGAAAAAGAAATTTCCTGCATGGTTATGGAACTTCCAGGAGCTGCTCATTCATCCCTTGTACAAATGCTGATGTGTTAACTATGTGTTACAAGCATGTATTGCCAAAAGTCACAATTTTTGACATAATTCTTTAACCTTTTTTCATATATACTGTATATTCATATTTTTAGATTCCATAAGCATTTTGGCCTGATTTCGAATCAATTTCCGTTTTTTTCTAAGAAGATGTTAAAATCCAAGGTGGCGGATCCAAGATGGCCTCACAACCGACTAAAATTATGTCAACTTGTAGAGTGTGCTGAGAGCTTTCTCCTCAATGCAAAATAAACCTTAGTGAGGCTGGCCCATCAACCCTCCCGTCGTACCACGGTGAGGGTTTAATATTTGTTTGTACACCCGAGAGTTATAGACATCACTCGTCTTTGGTGCGGCCGATCATCATGACAGAAGGCGATTTGCAAGACACGCAGACAATTTATCAAATGGGCTAGGATATAGTGTTGTTTTAATTTCAGCATTCGTGCTTTATTGATATTTTTCCCACCAAAGTAGGAAACAAAATATTAACAGACCTGGACAATGAGTGACAAAAGTAGCCGTTGAGAATATTAAACACAAATTAAATCGTCCTGCCTCTACTATTAACGGATGTATAGTTTTGTAACAATTTCATCAACCATTAATAAATTACTTAAACTTTAAAGCGGTCGGTCAAAAAAAAAAGATTGGTCTTTGAAAATCGAGCTTCGACTTAAGTGCATTATGGGTGTACATAACCAGCTCTGTAATAAACTTTTTTATTCGTTTGTATTTAAATTCCTGCCTGGGTTCTTTGTTGGCTGTTGGTCTTGTCTTTGTGAGCTTTCTTACAAACGAAGAAGGATATCCGTTTGAAACAAGTACTGATGATAAATGTTCTTTTCTTCACTGACTGAGGATGGTGTGAATCATAAATCTACTGCGGTTCTACCCTACGTTAAAGGTGTTTCAGAGGTTCTCCGCCACTGCCTACAACAACAAGGCGCACGCACCGTCTTCAAATCGGACACAACTCTTAGGTTTCACTTAGCGCGACCAAGACGCCCTTGAACCAACAAAACAAGACGGTGTCGTCTATAAGATTCCGTGTGAATGCGGCAAAGTATATATTAAGGAAACAGGGAGAGCGATGCAAGAAAGGATAAAAGAACACGACAGAGATATACGGTTTGCTCGTACGCAAAACTCCGCAGTTTCGGAACACTCTTATATAACGGGGCATCTTCCCACTTGGAACAAAATCAAGTTCATTCATCGTGATCCTCACTGGTAGACACGTACAACAAAGAGGACCTATGAGGGAACAACATCTAACATTCGGAATAATAATGAAGATCGAAATGCACCAATAGCAGCGAACCAACGTGCTACATCTAGCAACACGTAAACAATCGACCTCATCGCCTGATGAAGACTCTGAAGACTAGCAGTATTGCAGTCGAAACGTCGCGATCAACAACTCAAAGCGATTCCATCGTGAGACAAACGAATAAACGTTCATCTTTCCTATCTTACACCACGATGAACCGCAAAGACATCTTTAATGAAATATAATTTTATCCCATCGTCAAATCTTTCTCTTTAATATTGAATTTTAGAATAGAAAATTTGCAGTTTTGTATTTTCACGCAAAAGGCAATTTTCGCACAAGACAAGTTTAAAGTAGGATCATTTTGTTATTACTTTTTTCCCAAAAAATATTGTTGCGTTTAGAACTTTTTTCATGACCTGATTGACCTTGATTCCCTTTTTTGGGCGTTGTGTCATCCGTGTATCTACTTATTTACTTATACATTGTTTCATTATGTATTTCAAACCGAATCTTTCCATCTTCTGGTTAAACGAACGGTATTATATATAAAATACCGAGACCTACTTAGTCAAGAGCCAAAATACCTGCCGTCTAATTTCTCCACTTTGTGGCATCAGAAACATTACGGCTTTATATAAAGATCTTTCTTTCCTTCCACCTTTGGCTAGCACGCGAACGTGGACGTCTTTCCGGCGGAGTCAGGCGACAGCCGGAAACACGTCTGCGTTCGCAGGCTAACCTTTGGCTCTATATGTCACGACTAAGGCCCTGATTATATGGTTTCGGGTACCCGAGACAACCCTCCCTACAAAGGCAACTTTATCCAGCGTTTACATGAGAAAAAGGTGTCCCTGCTAACCTTGATTATTCATAAAGCTTTTTAATATTCAAATCCTCAGACATCTTTCTTCGCTTGAGTTTCTTTCATTTATTCCATCAGTGTGGGCTTTGCTGAGTTTATTTTGCTTATGTAATGCAAATTTGTGCTTGAAACTTAAAATTTCGAAAATGCATGACACTCGGCACGCCTTGAGTTGTCCCGGGTAGGCGAGCCAAAATGTTTGTATGAGAAAAAATTGTCCCGCCTGCCACGCCCACCCGAGTTTTGTCGTCCCCCGAGACAACTCGGGGAGGATCAATTAAACGGTTGGTGGAATCTTTCAACATTTTAGTGAAAAGTTACAGCTCGCCCATGGTAACTCGTGGG
This sequence comes from Meandrina meandrites, assembly GCA_963693305.1. Classification (NCBI taxonomy): domain Eukaryota; kingdom Metazoa; phylum Cnidaria; class Anthozoa; order Scleractinia; family Meandrinidae; genus Meandrina; species Meandrina meandrites. The sequence continues at coordinate 47,877,885 of OY855903.1, forward strand.
GAGGGTTGTCTCGGGTACCCGAGACCATATAAACAGGGCCTAAAAGTGCGAAATGCACATAGAACACTCAGGAGTTTCAAAATTAAAGCTTGTCACGCTTACGTGAAATTGTCAAGCTGTGGCTATATCCGTACTCTGTTGTGGGACTTTGCAGCTTTTTATTAAAATTATCAGTCGGACAATGCACGAGCCCGATTTTTTTCTATTTTTTTTTCTTTTTCTTGATTTTTGGCCTAAAAGTAAATAAATTGTAGGTTTTGGACTGCCATCCTTTAGAGTCTTCACTAAAACATTTAACCCGCCCTCGTTTTCTATAATCGATATATCAACTCGGCTGCGCCTCGTTAATTATTCGCTCCATCATAGTCTAATTGTTAAATAGCCACCGAGGCCCAGCCGGGTTCACTATCACTCACAAAATCAGAGAAAGAAGTATAATTGTGTTTGTTAAGGACTGAAGTTCAAATCCTGCAATTTTAGGTATTATCCCTTTGAAGTGCTTACCCTGCCTGCGCGCGATTGTGTAGTTTCAGCGATTTCGTAACGCAGTGACCGAGTATAAGGCCAACTCTTTCAGTTAAATTTGTGAAAAATGCGATTTTATATTCTAGATTTGATCTAGAGTGGGGCACCAAATAAAATAATTGTATAACCTGAATATATGCCCTGACCTCTGTTGTGTCGCGGGCGTTAGCGATGCCAAAACTTGCTAGAAGTTAATAAGTTTTCTTCAGTAACTTTTCAGTAATAATTCACTGAGCCTCCTTTTATTGTTTTCTACTCATTGAGAAAAATACCTGTTTGCCTGGGGATGCTAATACTATAAATTGGGCTCGTTGCCAAGTTATAACTACGGTTGCCATGGAAGTGCAATTTTACTTCCGGTTTTCTCGTATTTCGTACTTCTGCTTGGCGGCCCAATTTTATGTTCGTAAATATTTTTTTGTTTGTTGTTTTTGTTAGAATCTTTTTCCAATCACGGAAACGTGTTCTGCAGTAAAAACATAACGCGTGAACGAAAACAAAGAGAAACGTTTGTCCTACTAAAGGTTTACAAATTGTAAGAAATCAGTATCCGAAACCGCCGACATCTTTTTAACAGCAGTGGCGATGCATTTATCGAAAACATACGCAGATACAGAGCTACCGTGTTTAGATCACTTCCCCCAGTTTGGGTCACTGAAGAATTCTACGAAAGTCATGGACAAAAATCAAAGCATTGTCGCTAGAGCTGGACCAAGTAAATATGAATATCGACGCATACTCGAGGAAGAACGCCACTGAATAAAGGTGTTGTTATGATTTAAATGAAGTTTATTCTTGGATGTAATCTCTTCACATTACATCTTAATTTACGGTGTATTTTAATATCTCGTTTAGGTCTTCACTCAGTCAGTATACTAGATTCTTCACTCCTCAGTTACGATTTTCAACGCAAATCTTCGATGATCTTCACTTCACAGAACTCCTTCGATCCGATTATCAACTACAGAGCTTCAATTTTCGTGACAGTCTCCGTTTTTGTCCCGTGTGTGTTTTCTGCCACGTCTAATTAAGCGCGTAAATTAAACTAGAGGTAAGAAGTTTCTTACAGGGATGTTAATTACTTTTGGTTCATCGACATCTCGACATCTCCCTCAACAATAACAATCCTTGTTACTTAATTGGACCGCGATTACGTCGGCAAACAATAATTATTGCAGGTATCCAATTACATCCGAAGGTTCTATTCAAAATGGTTGCCATGGCAACCACGTAGACGCTTTTAAGTGAAGCTTTTAAATCCTTAACGCCAACAGTTGTAGATTTACTACGTATTATTGGGCAAGTGCTTTTAACAGGCTTTATTTTGATATTACCTCATTTTGGACACACCAAGTGGACAAATTCTCACATGTCACATGACACACGCAAAAAGGTCGCGTTTTTCTTTTTGCATCGCGACACTATTTATTCCAGTATCCATTTCACCTGATCGCTCTGGAGTTAAGTGCATTTAAATTGATTCTTTCTTGCTGTCTCTGTACTGTTTTGTAAAATTGATTGACTATGTGCTGACAATTTCACTTAAAACAGTCTCCCTTAGACTTTTTCCCTCAATTTTAATTATCGATACGATAAATTGGTAAATTAAAACTATTCCCAAATTGCTCGTTTGATTACACCCTCGGGAAAATTGACATAATTAATTTCAATTACTAAACAACTTATTCGACAGAATTTCATCATGTACGCTGGATTCTTATGACACTCTCCATGCTCGGCCCAGTATGTGCAATCTGGATCTTCCCCAATCCTAGAAGTTTAAAAGTGACAAAGCTTCAGAAAAAATGCCAACGACAAAACTTTAATCTGCCTTCTCAGAATAATCATTAATATGTTCTACAATCATAAATAAATAAATAAATAAATAAATAAAAATTCATATAGTGCCTATCCAGTCCTGCTGTAGGCGCTTTAAGATAATGTTAAACATTTAAGAAAAACACTACTGGAAGTACAGTATAAAAAACAATCGATAAAAAGTCCCTAAAATGAGCTGTATAAATACTCAACAATTTAAAATGCACATTAAATGTAATAAGAAGATAAAAATCGCTTAGAATAATACGTTTTTTCAAAAAGATAAGTTTTGAGTCTAGATTTAAAAACAAAACTTAAATTGTCACATGAACGGATAAAAACAGGCAGACTGTTCCGGAGTTCAGGAGCGGAAACAGCAAAGCCTTGGACCCATAGGTCTTCAGGTTGAAACTGATGGGATTTAGACGTAATAGTCTATTCAGACCAGGGAGTGATGCTTTTGATCGAAGCCTACCCCAATCTTGAAGATCTGTAGCTTCCAAAGGGGTGAAGCTATAACCACCAACAGTGATAAATTTTCCTAAAACCTCTACTAACATATTTTGACACTAGTGCTAGGTGCCCACCAATTTTGGCGTTTCCATAGCAACCAGTTTATGGCTGCTATGTTTTACAAAATAAGCATGTATGCTGTCTAAATCAATATTATTTATGTTTTATGATTGTATTTGTATTGTTACACTTAATTGAGCAACAGTGTATCAAATTACACATAGTGATTTTTTATTACTAATTAATTTGCGTTGAATATATCAACTTTAAAATGCTAAAATCAAAAATGGCGGACTAAATTTGTAACCAAGCCATTTCTCTCTTTAATATAATTATTTCCTTTCAATTATATTTTTCTATCTTAAAACATTCTTTTTACAGTCGACTTACTTTAATTTTTAGAATATTTGATGAAAAATATTAAGTTAAAGAAACTCAAAATGGCGGCTATTTCAATATTAAAGACATCATAATGACACCAAACCATCTATACTTGCTAGAATTTAGATCATTATTTGTGTGAGAATCTTTGTTATGTGATAAAAGGCGAGATTGCTGTCATCATTTTGTTTGCAAAAGGGAGTTTGAGCGCGAAGCTCAACGAATTTGCCAAGCAATAAGGTCTTTGAAGAGTCCCTTGGCCGGGACAAAATACTGTATCAGGCGAGCCACTAACTGTGTTCAGCTGTATGTTGTCTGCCACAGGCTTTTTTTCCATCTTTAGAAAACTAATTTTAAAAAATGTTTAGAAGCTTAATTCGTATTTGGACGAGTGAATGAAGAAATAGAAAATGAGAAAATTTTCGGTTCTGAATCATAACGACCAAATGATTTTGTTCTTCGCTCCATCTTTGCCTGACCAACTGAATACAGATGCAAGTGTTACTCACTACTGAATGACCGACAGCTTCAGTTGATGTTATTCATGTTTGACAATAAAAACTACAGCGTAGATTTTCGAGTTCGACAACTGTTAAAAAGCTCTTTGTTTTAAGAGCTAATCAAAAGACCGGCTGGCTCTTTTTACGAAACTAGATAAGGTAACGGATGTTATCGCTATAGCAACAGAATGATGCACTTACCACCGGCAGCTTTCCAGGCAATTTTTGAGCATCCTATCCGGATTTTTGAAACATTCTCCACCTTTAACCAATACATGACATTGCACTGCAGTAGAATAATTGAAGTAAAGACTTCTGACGTAAAAGAACAAAACAACTACATTTTCGAACTCTCCGCAATTTTAAACGTTAACAGCTTTACAAATAAATTGCATTTCCATATCAAATAATCCGGAGTCTGCTTGCATGCCAAAATAAGCTAAATTGGCTATTTACAGCTCGGGTTCACGTGACCTAATTTTCATTGAAATGGATTTATGGATTTTGAAGTGTTTTAAATAAACTTTGGCTTAAAAAATATCAGAAAGTACAAAACACGAGTCGGAGGCTTCCAGGTGTTTAACGAGTAAATTGTTTAGTGGTTTGAATGTTTGAAAAATTAAAAATAAGGATTTCTCGAAAAGGTAAGTGTAGATCCGCAGTAAAGTTTGATAAGATAGTTAAGTCTGCATACGAGCCTATTGGCCCATCAGGCCGGAGAACATATGGTCCCTACACGCTTGAGGGCCCCTATACAGGCAGATTTTAGTCTTCTCGATATGATATGCCCAACTGACTGTTTCATCAGTATGCACTCCAAGTTATTTTTACTGCAGAGATTTTCAGTATCAAGTGACCTGCAATTTTAAGGTTTGGACAAGACAGCCTGAGCGGAACTCCACCTGGAAGCCAATAATAGGAATTCTGTTTTGTTGCATTTAGGCTCGGCCTATTTGCTTTTAGCCACTCAGATATATTTTCTAAATCTCAATTCATCTTGACCTCTTTTTCATACGCCGAGGCATTAGCAATCGTGACGTTTGTGTCGTTGGTGTAATTTTTTTTTTCTTGATCGAAACAGCTCTGATCAACCGTGCGATTAGACTGTTATTCCTTCTTCTTTCGAATCGTTGACGAACAGCAGGACAATGGGCCATACAGGCCAGTTATTACATAGATACCTTTTTCACAATGATCTCCTTCGAAACCTTCAGGACAAAGGCACTGATAACCACCATGACCATCGACCACAAAGCAATCACCTCCGTTTTGGCATGGCGATGGAAAACAAGGATTGCTGGTCCTTTTCACGACCGACGAACCTAAATTAAAAAAAGTCATAGGTTTAACAATAGTCCCTCAGTTGCATGGCGAATTTGTGAGAATTCTAACCTCGCAATTCTGTAGGTTTTGCAGTTTTTGTTGTTGTTGTTGTTGTTGTTGTTTTATGAGTGCTGATCCCATGACATCCCAAACTGTACCACAATAATCAAAGTTTAATTTGGTGCGATAAATGAATTGTACAGAGTCTGAGCTGAGGGAAGTCATGGGAACATATGGTTCTGAAATGCTGTAAGGCCCCTATACAGGCACTTTTTTTGGATCTTCTCAATATGCTGTGCCCAACTGAGTGTTTCATCAATATGTGTTGTGGTTCAATTTTATCCTTGGTTCAAATTTTATTTTCCTTTGTTTTAAACTCATTATCATACATTACCATACCAAAAACAGAGGAAAATAAAATTTGAACCAAGGGTACAATTGAACCACAACATATGCACTCCAAGATTTTTTTGCTGCGGAGATCTCCAACATCAAGTAACCTGCAATTTTAAGGTTTGGACAAGACGGCTAAGGGGATCTCTGTCTCAAACCCATGCCACTACTAGGAATTCTGTTTTTGCGGCATTTAGGCTCAGCCTATTTGCTTTTAGCCATTCAGATATATTTTCTAAATCTCTATTCATCTTGACATCTATTTAATAGACCAAGGCATTGTGAAGCTTGTGTCGTCAGTGTACATTTTTTCTTGATCGAAACAGCTCTGATCAACCGCGCAATTAGACTGTTATTCCTTCCTCTTTCGAATCGTTGACGAACAGCAGGACAATGGGCCATACAGGCCAGTTAGTACACAGATACCTTTTTCGCAATGATCTCCTTCGAAACCTTCAGGGCAAAGGCACTGAGAACCACCATGACCTTCGACCACGCGGCAATTGCCTTCGTTTTGGCATGGTGATGGAAAACAAGGATCGCTGGTCCTTTTCACGACCGACGAACCTACATTGAAAAAAAGTAATAGGTTTAACAATAGTGCGTTATACTTTACCATGAAGCTTTCTTTTTTTTAAGTATTCGCCTTGTAATTAATTTCTTCACTGATAATGTTTATAAGTTCAAAGGACGATGAGAACCACGAAATTTGATTGTTTTGAGAAACCCATTCAGGACAAGGCACCCATGCAATAAATAATATATTTATTAGAAGTCACCTGCAATCATCTACCATTATGTATCTGACAGTAAAATGTATGATCTTTCTAATGGCTTGAGATATTTTAGCAGGTATAACCTGCCACGCTTGGTCCAACATGAAGAGTCAGAGACCTTTTCAGAAGACGGAAGGTGTTCGTCGCGCTTTCACTTGTAGATTGAAATTGTTTACCTAGTGGCTCATTATTTACTTCCTGCTAGACTTCGAGCAGTCTCTTTCTTTCCCTGGGGTGCGATGCGGAAACACGAATGTGGATTTTGCGAATTGAGGTCGCGTGTAGGATTTCAGCTACAAAAAACGACTGGTCGCAGATTAATTTCTTGCCCAATACTTAACGTTGAAGGAACGAGATCTCTTTGGGACCTTTGAGCGATGGAAACTACGAGGAGCTTTAAAACATGACAAAATGAAGATAAATAGCTTTGATTATTACCTTTCACCATAGTTTGTCCCACAGCAGCGAGGGCCATTACAGTGGAGAAAACTGCAATGCTGTACATGTTGGTCGGCAAAAGATACGGACGGTGGCTATGAATAAATCAAAGGTCTCCTTGAGATTACGTTCTTTTTGCATCTGGTGAATGAGATGACCATGAAGTAATGTTATATGGTTCATGCACAGAATTTGAAGTACGAGCAGCATTTTTAAACTAGAACAACGAAAGGAGTCGATAGGGTCGATAGTCGTTAAACTTAAGATTCACGTTTACTGTTGACCGCAAAGCGCGGTTTGAGGTTTGGTGTTTGGCGTTTGGTGTTGTACGTCGAGACAGTTTCTGCATTCAGATTGGAACAAATAAAAACAAAAGAACCCTGGGTAATATTTAGCGTTGTTCTATAGACGGCGAAAAAAATGTCTAATTATTTCCTTTTGTATATTAGTGGACAAAATTATGTAGCAACATAATCTAACCTTACTGCAAACTTCTATGTTACTGTTTCAAATATCTTATCAAAAGAAATCTTTCCTAACAACACACGAAAACAAATTTCGAAGTTCCACTGAATTCCACTGAATTCGCTCCATGTGCGATTTTGTCTTTTGCTTGTGAACTTTGAAATTCATTTTCTCGGTTCTGATAAGAAATTATTCTACCAAAATTATGTACACCTTAATGCAAACTTTTGTGTTACTGTTTCAAATATCTTGTCAAAAGAAATCTTTCCTAACAACACCGAACAACTAAAACAAATTCGAAGTTCCGCTGAATTCCACTGAATCGATGGCTTCAAAGACGATTTTACAAATTACCGTACGCAAATACGCAAGTAGCCAATCAGAAGCGCGATCTACTGTCCTGATATCGTACGATATCAAGTCACTGTCCTGATATGCCACGACATCATGGTCACTTTAAAGTAAAGAAGTGTTACCGTACGACTAATTGAAAAGAGCTCTTACCAATAAAACAAAACTTAGCAATTTAAGTTTACCTGGTGTTTACTGGTCATAAAAGGAGTACAAACTTCTCCGCCAAAACTAAACTTGAGCGCGCTCACCAATTGTGCGATGTTCATTCAGACTGAAACAATCTAGTCGGAGTTCCCAAATTTTTCGCTAAATTTTGATTTTGAAAATTAAGAGGACGAATTTCCAAACAGGCGAGTCAAAAAAAGTGTTGAAGACCAAGAAAGTATCACACAATTTGCACTACGTAGCTGGCAAGCATGGCTTTAACAGAGCGATTTTGTCGAGGACTAGAAGAAACCCATTGAAGTTTACAAGAAACAAGAACTTTCCAGATCTTTGCCTGAATTTGGGTACGGTAAATACCTAATCGTACCCTTAATACCTTAAATACCTAATCGTACTCGTTTGGTCTCACCATGGGTATTTTGGCTTGACTGCGTCTCGCCAAAATACGAACCATGGCTCGACCAAACTCGCCTGATATGCCGCCGAAGCGTACCAAAAAGGTACGATTAGGTATAAATATCTGCAAGTGAGATTCTGCCTGTAGATTTTGAACTTTGAAATTCTCTGATAAGAGATATACGTAGGTTGCCAAGAGTCGTCCGAAATCTTGCAAAGCGCTGCACAACCACAGTTTTTCGCGCTACAAAAAGCGTTTCGCTGACAATTTGTTGAATAACAAAACAATTATCCTGCTCAATCTTGCGGAATATCGTCTGATATTCGGCGATTTTCCGCGTGATTTCGCAGGATAATTGTTAAATATCTTTAGTTTTTACAAAGGGAAGAAAATAACGCAATAGGATCTAAACGATTCAGGTACTCTATTTTTTTCCAACTTTAGGCAATATTACCAGATTTCCCGATGGATTCTGTTATAAAACGTGGGATAACGCAAATTCTTGCCTATAGAAAGCTGAGGTAAATGATTTACGTGAAAGCCTACTCTTTGTCGTCGACAACATCAACAAATAACCTCAAAGGTGACGGCAAGTGTTACTCACGTGACCGCTAGCGGTTTTGCCGTTCGCGGTAAACGTGGATGACCTTCTATTTAGGATGCCTATTACCGGTCGTATATTTAGAAGATGAAAATAAGAAAACAAGATGAGAATAAGGTTATGATTAAGATCGTTCGGCAACTTTTACATTTTGGCCTTCTCTTTTTCAAGAATGAGGCACAACCTTTTAACCAGTATCGGTTAGTTTTGAATGCAAGTGATATCGTTTCGAGAAAATACAAATTGGCTTTCTTCTATTCTATATTCAATAACTCGATTAATAACCAGTTTAACCGCCATTTGCAATGTTTGTAACATGCACACTCAGAATATGATAATTGCCTAATTTTTAAAACGCCAGTCAAAAGGACTTGACACAAGTTCCTACCTTTCATCGCCTTTCTCTTCTTAAATTTGCTGTCGGACAGGAATTAACGAAAGAGGTACCGTCCTTAAGATCAAAGAATCGCTATAACCATTGCACAGTAATTTATGAGCAATACGTATTTTTGTGAAATACCTGCGTGAACATTTTGGTTGTCTTGGACTACCCAACAAAGTCTTCACTTTGATTGGTTTGAACAAGTTATACAATTCTTTGTAACAACCAATAGAAATGCATCAGTCATTAATCCTTGTCTCTTGTTTAATTGCAACGCGAGACTCGTATTTGGCCCGTTATTTTTGCATACAAACACTGATTTTACGCTGTATGTGTACATACTAGTCTAATCAAGTAAGAAATAAGGCAGCAGTTTTTGGTAAAAGACATTTGTCGCTAATCGGTTTGCTGAGGTAAGCATCGTTAAATTTACGAGTTCGACATCCTTACTGTGTATCAGATTTAATTTACGCGTATTAGCGTTCGCACATTAGGGAGCTATAGCAAACTACGACGGCAACGGCAACGAGAACGTCGCCGAACAAAAGTTTTAATTAGCAGACGAATCGCTCTGCACGTGCGTTTGATATCTTGGTACATTTTATAGCCGTTCTCTGCGAAAACAAAAAACAAGATGAAATGTCCAAATTCCGCGTTTTTTGGACAACGTGAACCACGAGGGCTAATTTTTGGTTTTTCTTTTTGGGGTTGAACGCCCTATTTACCTATTCATCTGGAGCTAGTCCCTAAGCCGATAGATACACTGAATACATCTGCATTATTGGGAGTTTCTCAAGTAAACTAAAATTCATTTTTCACTAGTTGTTGTCCTCGGCGTCGCCGTCGTCATTGCTAAATCTTCCTGAAGGAAATGGCGGCGTTTTATAGTTACGGCTTGGCGAGCGAGACAAATCGTCGTTTATAATCACCCGAAACGTGAGCTATACCAGTTCCCGTAGAAATATAATTCTAGCCTCGAGATCACTACACGCTAAGAACAAGTTAAATCAGTGTCGATTAAAAATGTGTCCCTTGAAGTCGATGCAATACATACGTTGTTATATTTCATGTTTTGCCTTCTCTCTAATGTTCCTGTTCCCACGAAACATGAAGTGAACGGTTGAAATAATTTTTCTGGAAGCTAATATTTCAAGGAATTATTGGGCATATTCAAGGTCCATAGTCAGATTCTGCTCCTCAATGAATACGTGAGCCCTACTTTATTTATTTCAAAGTTATCTATGATACGGGTGGTGTTCATTGAGTCGGTCTTTTTAAACGTCATTTAGGCCATCCCCTTTTTTTTCTCTGTTTAGCGTCGTCCGACCGACCCAGAAATTCGCGTTTTCAAAAAAAAAAAAAGTTATGCAGAAGGCAATGACACATTATTTCAAACAAATGTCACTTTAATCCGAAACATAGGCCATTTTTTGCCATACAGTTTTGGTGGCTCATCCTTTTTTCGCTGTTCTCGCTTGAATTTAACCGTGACGCCGATTTTTCCTTCCTCCATTTCCGCCATGTTGACTTTATAACCACGTCTTGTTGTTTCCAGGCTCCACCGATATTACGCTGAGATACCGGGCCTCCTAGTTCCAGACTCCTTTTCCAATTTTTTTTTTTTGTTTCTTTTTTTTTTCTTTTCCGACCGACCGACCCAAAATCAGAAAACGCATTCGACAATAAACGAAAAAAAAAAAAAGGGGATGGCCTTAGTCTCTCCTATGTATTGTAAATTACAGCGGTTATATTGAATCGTTTAGATGAGGCTTTTAATCTCACAGGTCAAGTTAGATTTAATGTGCACGTTTCATCAGTAGAAAACAGGATATATGTAGTAAGTCCGTCAGAAATGTAGGGACACGTAGCGTTTTTTTTTTTCCACAACGGAAAGAGCCCGAAGGGAGTTGGGGATGAGGATTAGCAGAATTAGAAGGAAATTTGGCTGTAACAAGTAAGTCACGAAGGTTAGGAGAACACCTGAAGGCAACAACAGGCAACTTTTGCTGAAAGACGTTTTTGCAGCGGTTAGAGGAGAGCAGCAAATGATAATGTTTTTTGATGATGTTTGAGATGCGAGGAAGTGATGGATTAAAAGTCGTCATAAAAGGCATATGTTTATGCGCTTTCCTTACCTTAATCTCAAAAGGCAGCACAAATGATCCCGTTGGTCTTAGCATCTGCGAAGAAACATATTACCTTATCCAATGTAAACTCCCATTGCACTTGAACAAGGCTGGTTTGGCCAAATTTCAAATCATTCTACGTTGTATCGGTCTTTGAAGTTTTTTGTTGTTGTTGTTGTTGTTGTTGTTTTATGTTTTTAACCGATTAGATCACTAGTGATCTAAGTTTCTGTAAAGATTGCTTTTCATCATGATGAAGATATTTACAATCCGCTATTCGCACTTCTAGTGTCCGATCCAAACCTATCAAGTCAATTTTGCCACTAGGGAACCTGGCAGACAACTTTAACCGAGGGTGGGGTAGGGCGTAGGGAGCGGAAAATAAAAATAATAAAAGTTCTAAATTTTAAACCAAAAAAAAATCTATATTCAGCTTTCCAGAATAAATTAGTTTGACCACAAAAAGGGATTAAATTTAAAGGCAGTCTTCCGTGTATTTTCATTTCGCATTCGGGTTAATTCCCTCCTGATCGGGAGTAGGGAAGAGTATTAGTCATCTTGTGACCGGATGGAAATTCGATCCTTCTGATCCTTGCAAAACAAAAATGGTCTCCGCTGAGAAAAACAGAGTATCGTTGTTTCTCAACTAACCTACGTGTAACATCACAAAGTCCAGCTCTCAAATTTCTTTTGCGCATGTAGGAATCTTTGTTCAGCGACTCCTGAAAAGCTTTGTCGTTTAATTAGTAAAATGGCTGGGTTATCGTCTTCAACTACCAAACGAGGAGGAAGAAATTTGAGTCAGCAGGCGAACTCAAACGAAATGGCCGAAATTCTTCGCGCTTGGGACGACGAAGATGACGAAATGGTGGAGTATATGCAGAGTTCAAAGGCCGACCGTGAAAATCTTTCCTCGGCGGCTGCAAGAAATGCGAATGGCTCGGCGGCCGTTTCTCGTGGCAGCCCAAAAGTTGCTGTATACTCCCCGTCAACTGTTCGAGTGGCAAAAACCATCTGCCTGTACGTTAGCTTCTTCGGCCTGGTAAGCAAAATTTTAGAATTGTTTTGGTATTACACGTGTGACTGTAGTTATAGCTCAAGAACTTATACAACTCGCTTCAATGAGCATTAATGAACAACATGTATATAAGCTTATGTCAGTACATGTAACTAGCTACAGTTGAAATCGATAATCGATGAAAATCACCCATTGAATTGCAAGTTACTGTGCGAGCATCCCTCTGGCCATATGGGTAGATAACAGTAGCCAGTAAAAATTAAAATAATGGGGAAACGTCTTTAATTTTGTAATGAAATTGCGGAAAAGAAAGTGAAATGAGCACATGGTGAGATGACACGTTTCAGTATAAACAAGTTTACTGGAGTATGTAAATAATTAAAGTGAATTCAAAAGGCTTGTAGAAATTAGGACTTGAAATGTCTGGAAACTTAATTTCAACTGAAAGCAAAATATTCAAAAGTGAAGTTTAGTAATATGAAAGTCTCACGAATGTAGACCAACGTTAATTTTGTCAGCTTATAATCTTGCTTACATGTAAACTGCTGGAACGTTTGGCTGGTGATGCCATTTACATTTGACAGGTTTGTCAACGATCAATAGGACTTAAATATGCATTCTTGTCCCTAGAGCCCACAATCCTTCTGGACTGCGCCAGGGATTGAGAAATTTGGCTGCCTCCAACATCGGAAGGCCACGATTCATGGACTCATTGTCAAATATGATATTTGGCTGAGAAATACAGAGCAAGTACTCTGTGCATGCTCAGAAATTGGAGCAGCCAGAGGTCTTGATCCCTGTGCAGTCCACAAGGATCATGGGCTCTGGGGACAAGAATGTTTAACACGGTAGACAAAGATGTATTCACACATGCACAACATTGTGATACCCAAGAGACATTTGGCACTACTTAGTTTCTTAGCAGCTAAAATGCAGGTTCAAAAATCACTGATGGGTGCTTACTATTTAGCCAAAAAATCCAGAGCTTTCAGTTGACAGTCAAATGGAACAGTAACTTTCCGGAAAATCCGTTCGAAAATTGTGGACTTCCTCCAGTCAGAGGTAGTCCTCTTATTCCGTTCAGAACGGAACGTCGGAAATTTCCTTACGATTTGCACGATTTCCCAGTTCCAGTCTCTCATCAACGGAAAACAATAACAGGAAACCAAATTTCAAATGTTAAGCAAAATCTGGTTCGGTTGGTTTGCTGATTTGGAAAATCCCTTACCATTATTCAATGTTCATCCCACCTGGTTCCTTCCAACAAATGGTAAGCACCCCAAGTGTCCAGTTTAATGATCAGTAAAAACCTGTTTTGCTGACATAGTTGTGCTCATGCAATTGTTTTCTTCCTCCAGGTTTTGACAAAAAATTAAGCCATTTCCTCCTTTGACATTCATCATTCTATTTCCCTTAAGGTCATTCCTCTGTTTTGCATTGCACATCCTTACTACGCACAATTTCTTGCGCCATTAGCGCGCGCACAGAAACAAAATGGTGGCTTTTTTCTATGCAACTAAGTTCGTGAGAGAAATAAATCGTCGATTTCTCGTAAACAAGTATGGGGACCTATCAATTTTTTCACGTATTTTGGGTGTAACGATCAAACCCTTTCTATAAAATGAATACAGATCAATTCCTGTGTTTGAAAAAGAGATTATCACCGAAAACGTGTACTTTGCCAGTATTCGCAATGGAATTATAAGGAATTATGTGGTAAATACAAGGTCTTCCCGCTCCTAAACAAATGTGGTGACCCCCCTTTTTTATTTCAAAATTTAAGTTCCCTTTAGGTAATCAACCAATAGGCAAAGTTTGGTTGAAAATCAATGTTCAGTTCTATTTCGGGTGAATGACATTAGTTGGCATTTCCTTTCTTGCAATTTTTGGTTGCAAATAGTTTTAGCCTCTTATCATTCTTTGACTATAATTATGAAGAACTTGTGAGAAACAGATTCATAAAACATCATCACGATCTGTATAGATTCACCATCAGATAAGAGAGTTTCATGCAGTGCCAGAAAGATTTTGATCTCATAAGAAGCTAGATTTCAACTTCTTGGATTTCATTAGTTTTCAACTGCTTGCTTGTTCTTGGGACACAGGAATAAAAATCTTCTTGCACTGCTTCTTATATGTGGGCGTTAAAATGGCTTCCGTCTATTCTCGGAAGGACATCTATGCACTAAATGTAACATCAGAAACTTAATTACCACTGGAAGTATTTAAATATTTTTTTATGTTTGGAACGCAAAAACCAGTTTTAAAAATTAGTCCTGAGTTGAGACTCCCAATGACGTGATGTAAAATGTGATGAGCATTGTATACAGTTAACAAGTAATAGAGCCAGCAGAGGGCTCTTAGCAATCCAAATTGAGATGGCATAATCATTGTGTATGTGTAGATTATACTTGTTCATCATCAGAGAGGTCAACTCTGATATGCCTATCTATGTAAACAGAACAAATGCTGGAAAAAATCAAATGCCCCGAGCGGGATTCGAACCCACGACACCCCGATCTCATGGAAGGTGCTCTAACCACTGAGCTACCGAGGCAACCACAGTGGAGTGAGTCGAATATTAGCTACAAAGGAACATCGATTACCAGAGTTACTGCACCCTTCAATAATTTGTGGACTCTGCTGAATCAAAGGTTTATGTTCTCCTTGCCATCAATCATCATGATTGATTGATTGATTGATTGATTGACTGGTTGACTGATGGATTTTTTTTCCTTAGGGAACATGTGTGGCCATCCTGGGACCCACCTTGATAGACCTATCCTGCCAAACCAAAACAGGTCTGGAACACATGTCATTTGCATTCACAGCTCGGTCGTTTGGCTACCTTGCTGGAAGCATCGGTGGCGGCTGGTTATTTGACAAGTACAATGGGCACATAGTGTTATCAGTGTCATGTATATGGGCCACTCTGATGATGTGGGTTTTGCCGTACGTAACAAATATCTATGGATTGGTTATTGTCATCGCACTGTTGGGAATAGCTCTTGGATCACTTGACACAGGTAAAAGGTAGTTTCAAAGTTACTGCCATAATTTGGCCAAAAATTATTGATGTGGTACTTTGTACTGTATTACTGACATTTTATCTGTCCAAATAAGGCTTATGGTACTGTACTTCCATGGATATCAGTTAATCCTGATCAGTAATTTATTCATTGTGCATGAGGTTACAGCATAAAATAACTAGAAGAGGGATGCTTAAGAGAGGTGCTTCTTAACTACCAATTTGTTGCTAAGGAAGATTTCTGACTGTCGCATTTTGGAAACCAGACCTTGTATGGATAAAGTGGCTTTTAGCACAGGTTTGTTCCATTGAGGATTCCTTCAAGAGTTTCGAAACATGGCCATATTATGTGACCAGAAGGGGAAAAATTAAAACCTGAACTCAAATGGTGTAAAATTGGAAAATTAAAACCAGTGCCTCGGGGTAAAGAAAGTCCACATGCTATTAAATGTGACTGCATTAATTTTGTGAAATTTGTGTAAAAGTTATGGCTTATTTACAATTGAGAAGCAGTTTTTTTATATATGTTTACAAAGTAATGTTTATAAATTGTAGTGGTTAATGGTCAAATAATTGTATATGCTAGATTAAAAAAAGGCCACCTACATGTATGCTATCTCTGATTCATAAAACCAATTGGAAGTCAACCTAATTCTTTCCTCAAGATCAGTTGCGGTATTTTAAATTCTTATATACAGCTATTTCGAGAAAGGTTGTCCGAAAAAAGCATCAAAAGGGACGCGACAAGACCGAAAGGTGGTATGGGTATTCACTGGAATTTTGCATATTGGCCAAGTTTGTAATTTTGCACGTGGAATTTGTTTTTCCTCTCAGGGGCCAATATCTTTAGCTTTACTTTTACTGTCGCATCTCTTTGAGTGAGGAAAATCCTTATAAAAAAATTAAAGGGGCTAAACGTACCTTGTTTCTACATGTCTGAAAAGAAAGAACCTGAAATTCGCGCTTATTTTGTTGTTATGTCTCATTAGTATTCAACACGTGCAGTAGCTCAATGCGTCTACCCATACTATCTTTCGGGATTGGCTTGTGCAGTTTTGTGCTTTTTTTCCGACAACGTTTTTCGAAATAGCTGTATATTAATGCGTGGTTTGGGACTGACACTGGTAATGCATTTCTTTTTTTTTCTAACCAGGTGTCCTACTCAATAAAATTCACCATTAACAGTAAAAACCCATGTATAAGCAGCACCTTTTTGCTAAGATTTTGAGCGCAAAATCGTGGGTGCAGCTATTTATTTACAAAACAAGGGGTGTAAACCCCAATTTGTTCACCAGTAGTTGTTTCAAGCAGTTAAGGTTACCGTATACCTTCAGATCGACAATTTTTCACGAAATCGGATTTTTACATCCAAGTAATAGTCCAAGTGTGATCTTTCATTTATAAAAAAAAGTTTTCAAAAAGAGTGAATATCGGCGGAGAAATGAGCATATTTCGTTTTTGACCGGGAGTAAAAATTCTTCTTTAGAGTGACACTCATATGACGTGTATGCACTCAACCGAGACGGTTTTCGCGGGAGGTATCACAAGAGCCGCCATTCTCGCGCACTGATTGGCCTTGTTATTCGAGAAGGTGTTGCAAGCTTCATGTGGGCGGCATTTGTTTACATTGCAAGATAATTTTTTTAAGCGCTGTTTTCTGAAATCAATTTTTCGCTTTGAACGTCACACTTTAAAGAGCTACAACTCCAAAGGAATTTGCCCCTTCTACGTCAAATTTGGCGAGCAGCTAATTTAACATGTTAAAAACGTGTCGGCGATTTTTTTATTTTTGTATACTTTTTCTACTGGAGCGATTTTTGTATGATCACTCCCGTTTGTGTTAGCCCTATTTGCGAAATGTGTTGTATCTTTTTATTGCAATTGAATATGACAAAACGCCGACACATTTTCTTTGCGCTTGGGATTCGGAAACCAAAGAACAAATCAAATTAGCGAAATACAAAATTCACTTTGACTTGTAGCCTTCAAAAGGCGACTCAGGCGCTCGTGTTTCGAGGTTCCTAAATGATTGACATTTCATTCTACTACAAAATGGTTTTTATAGATTGAAAGCCAGCTCAATAAGCTTTAATTTGATATAGGGTTTTAGCTGTCTACAATTTATTCCGACCGTGCTTTATCGTTTAGACGCGAGACACCCCCAAAGGTATATGGTAACCTTAATTTGCCCTTCACTTGAGGAGAGAAATCGATTAAAGAGAAGCTTGTAAAAGGTATTTTAAGAGTTCATTAACATAGCAAATACACATTAGATTTGGTCAAGGCGGCCAAGCTCATTACAAGAATGCAACCATTTTTTTCAAAATCAAGCTTGACAGTTGTGGGTGTAGCTTCAATGCACATGGCTTATTCATGTTCACAAGGTTTTACAGCAGCATTACAAAATGCTCCAAAATTGGTTGCTGCAAAATAATAACAGTCTTTAGCAACTGCTCTGAATGTAGTAAAGAAGCCCTCTCTGTGTTGCCAACACTTGTATGAGTTGGGAGAAATTGAAAGTGCTTCTTTAAACCTTATTTGGGTTCCCACGTGACATGTATCAAAAGATAAATTTTCGGGCATACCATTATATCCTCTAAGCTTCATTGTGATTGCTTAAATTTTCTGGATGTTATGGAGGGAGGGGAGGGGGAATCCCCCCCCCCCCCCCCCCCCCTTCCTGGTCTGAAAAGATCTAAAAAAGCCCGGTCAGAATAGGGTTAAAATCCATGTTGACACTGTGCAAATTGATCACATGCCCTGGACAAATGAAGGTCAACATTAAACCAAGGTTAAAGTTACGAAATTGACTTTATTTTTGGGAAGCGATAATGGTGGGGGAGGTTTAGGGAGTTGTCCAAAAAACTTCGCTTGCAAAAAGTTCTCTAGCCCGCGAAAATGAATACAGCCGCCTCTCATCGCTCCCAGCCGGTTTGGCGGGAGCAGCGAGAGGCGGCTGTATTCGCACACTAAAAAAATTTCACAAAACTCACTGTTTTTTTTTTTTTAGCTTCCAATCCCCCTCTGCCTCTGACTGGGTGACAGTGTGTCAGTAGCCGATCATTAAATAGCGATAGCATTGTTCATTTTTCATTTCATTTCATTTGTCATGCTAATGGAGCTAGTTAACCGTTTTTCACCCATCATAGCATGCATGCACCATTTTTTTTTTTTTGGTTGCACATAGAAATGATGTAATAAACTGCTTAAAAGCTGGAGTGGAACCACAACCCGCAGTCAAGTAGTTTCACTGCAAAGATTTGGACGTTTTCAGTTGTCATTATGGCATCATTTCTACGTTCAAAAAGACTGTAGACCATGGAAAAATGTAAGATTTGTAAGATGTGAATATATGGCATTTTCAAGGTCTATATTTTCATCAAACAAAGCTTTCGACCAATGAGCGCGCGCTATTGTAAAATTAATGATATATGCCGGAGCTATAATTAATTATTCAGCGGTAACTATGGTTATACACTGTACCTTGTAATGAACTAATTGTATACATTTCTTGTCATGAATTACAGGTGGAAATGTGCTTCTGCTGAACACCTGGGGAAAGAAGTCTAGGCCGTACCTGCAAGCCCTGCACTTTGTGTTCGCCTTCGGTGCGTTCGTGGCACCTCTTATAGTACAGCCCTTCCTTGAAGACATCAGCCCGCCGTCGAAAAACATACCAGCACACAACACAACAGGCACAAACACAACAAGCATACCACCGACAGCAGCACACAGCATACAGAACATATCTATATGCCATAACAGCAGTGACAGTACCATGCCTGTCACATGGGCCTATTGGATCGGCGCAATTCCTCTCGCCATAACGGGTGTTGGATTCATGGCGTTCGTGTTAATAAAAGGGTGCAGCCTACAGAACGCACAGAGTCAGACCGAAGACGCTCCAAAGAGTACCCAAGGCAGCCTTCTATACAACGTGGTTATTCTCTCGCTTTTCTCCGTGTTCCTGTTGCTCTATGTGGGTCTAGAGGTTGCGTATGGAGGTTACATCTTTACTTTTGGCGTGAAAAGCGATGCACGGATGAACGAAGACAGCGCAGCATTCCTCACATCTGCGTTCTGGGGAAGCTTTGCCTTGGCGCGACTGGCATCGGTGCCGTTGTCAAGGTATCTTCGGCCCTCCAAGATGTTATGGCTCGACATGGCTGGGTGCTTATTAGGATCAACCATACTAGTCTCGCAGTTTACTGACTTCAATTGCAACGAAGCCAATCCAACGAAGCTGTGGGCAGGGACTGTCCTTTTAGGGATTTCAATGGCGTCCGTCTTCCCATCTGCCATCAGCTTTGCGGAATATTTCGTAACTGTCTCGGGAAAGGTCGCATCTGTTCTGCTAGTAGCTGCAAGTTTTGGCGAGATGCTAATTCCTCTTGCAGTGGGCAACACGATTGTTCCTAAGGAAGAACGGTCCATATCCGTAGGGCCATGCTCGTTGATGGCGTGCGCGTTTGTAATCAGCATCTTGGCACTGTTGACGTATTTGATGATCATCGGAGCCAGCCGTTACTTCAAGCGCAAGAGCGGCTTTGCCGGGATGCTGTGCCAGCGGAGCCAAGCGCAAGATGAAGGCAGCAGAAGTAAACGCCAGCCAGACGAGGTACTACAGCTTTTGAAACAAAACAACGAGGAGTTCTTTAACGGAGATCAGGACGGTGCCGTTTATAGTCAAGTGGCTTAGGAAGATTTTTGTTGAATTGGCGAACGATGAAAGACTGCATCCTATTCGAAACACCCTTTGCAAAATAGCAAGTACTTTGTAAAGTAACCAGACTATTTAAAAAGTGTCATGTCTGTGTATTTGAAATTTGTCTACAAGAATGAAAAAATATATATAATATATATATAGATTTAGCCAAGCCAAAAAACGGAGCTTCACTGTACATCTTTTGTTGGTTCTTGATAATTTGTAAAAATACTCTCATTGAAGTTATTATAACACTCAAGAAAGATTTCTTTGCCGAAATAAATCGTCAACTCTAATGACAGAAATTCCGCTGACAAAATCCTTGTAATACCCTAGACAGAAAAAAATACGACTTGAGCTCGCGGTCCAATAAAAAGACGTATGACCTCGATGAGTCCTACGCCTGAGCCCGCGATATGGTCATCTGATGGTCATGTGATACCTTGGTTTGATGGATGTCTTATGTCAAAGATGTAACCAAGGCGGCATGCCTTGGTCGACATATTTCTAGAGTATGGCCGCCATGTTGCGCGACTTCGTCGTACGTACATGTACCTATGCAGAGCGCATGTGCCTGCGAACCAGGCCGCTAGCCACGATGACCATGAAAAATTAAATGCATGGTTTTCCTGTTTCTGTGCATGCAATATGGTTATGGGGCTCCGCTCTGAGGTCCTTCGGGCCACAAAGGCGCTCCGCTATAAATTAGCATGGTTTGTCAGCTTCTTCAAAATAATATACCCGTCAAATCCGGATTATCAGATCACGCGAACAAATAATAATAAAAAAATAGACAGTTTTCCAAATATAAAGGGAATGTGTACTAAATTTGAAGAAACGTTTCCCGTAAGCATCGTAACCTAAAGTCTGGACCAAACGAGGATGAGAGATAAAAAAAAGTCATTTGTTATTGTTGTTTTTTTAAATTGGCTCTTATCCTCGTTTGGCTTGGGCTTTAGTAGTCACTCTGCGTGATAAAATTGTAGCTTTTGGACAGCAATCCTTTAGTGTTTACTAAAAACAAACTACTTGCCCTCGTTTTCTATGAGCGATAGTCAACTCGGCTACGCCTCAGCTCGTTGACTATTCGCTCATAGAAATCTCTGGCTCATAGTCTGATTGTTAAATAGTCCTTCTAGACCAGTGATTAATGAAAAGGTTTGTCATCAGCTGTTTTCGCTTTAAATGCTAAGTTTATATATCGTAGTCACAATTCTGTCAATTTTTATTTTGAAATAAATAGTTACAATGTCTTACTGTAGTTATTTACAATAGAGTATTATAACTGATTAACTAGCTTTGGAAATGAACTGAAAATTAACCAACGCAAATGTAGAATTGTCGCAGTTTTCTTCAATGTGTCTTCAGTCGACAATAGAATTGTGAGGATTTTCGGCAAATCAGGAGCAAAGATTACCCGAGTTATATTGACCAATCAGGAAACAGCACCTGTTCTTCCCGAGCTCTAAGAATATTGTTTCGTTCCATTGTCGCAATGGGGAAACTTTGGTCGGGTGGGGGATTTGGGGGGGGGGGGGGGGGGGGGGGAGAGGAGTGGGTGGGTGAACAGAATAACGTATTTGTTAACTAAATGTCTTAAGGGAAATATAACTTTAAAAAATTCCTTTGAAAAGAACAAAACTTGAATGAGCCGTAAAAGAAATAAAACAACGAACTGCTTGTGCTCGTTTAAACTACAGAAAAAAATCTGCAGGCGTTTTTAGAGCGTTTACGCTATTGATTTTTCGGTAACACTACACTATATAAACATGCCTGCAGACTTCGTTTGAAGCGTTTACACTTCATATTTGGTGGGCTGGGCCAAGTTTTGCTCACAACAATAATCAGATGCGGGCCAGAGACTGGTACAGAAATTGAGTGGTTCGATGGAGAACAAGTCCATGGTCCACAAAAAAATGGGTCTCTGGGTCCTTGTAGCGTTCCTAACAGGTCCGTTCCCTTTTTCTGTAGTGTTTTATACAAAACGTGTCTTTTGTTTCAATTCCTGAGTGGTGACCCTGCCTGCAGGTTTTACTGGGATAATGAGCGCAACGTTTTCACCTGTTTAAGTACACTGCGGAACTAAACCGTTTTTCAGTCCAAGGCCCCCACGTAAAGATTTTTTTTTTCAACGACGTGTCTTCGATGCTTCCACGCCTAAACGATAAACATGCTCACGTTCAGTGAATTGAGCGATAAGCTTTGAACACAGCGTCTCGAAAGCATTCCGTCAACACGGAGAAAACCCTCTGTTGACAATGGTGAACGTGAATGTGAACATGCGCACGCTGTGAAAAAACACGCGAGAGTTTTGTAGGCGTACAAAAGTCGCATTGAACCTGCCTATTCACCGTAGGGGATCCTCACGCAACTTTTCTTTCATGCGTTGTGTGACAGTCACGTAACGTCTTCGAAGGTCAGAGTCAATATTCTTAGAAAAGACACAAAAACTGAAGTGTGTTTCAACAGTATCTTGAACTAAATAAAATAACAGATATATATATTTTTAAACTAAAAAATGTTTAATTATGGTGAAATGCACCGTACAGCTTTCTAAACAGAGTTTCTAGTTTTGACAACCTTTTAACATATCTTTGGTGGTTTAAAAAACTTCTCAGCAAACCGTGAACCAAAGAGCGCACAAACAATTAATAAATCAATAATAAAAGTTAACGAGTAATTAATTGGTGTAATAAAATGGCACAAGGTCTCTTTTGACTTCGATTGGCCAAACTGAAGCTATGAAAAAAAAAAAAAATTGTCAAGAACAAAAAAATGAGCATCAATCCGCAATACAATTCAGTAACGGCACGGTGCAATTCACTGATAATTTCTTTTTACAGTTGCACGTATTTTTAAGGCCTGTAACACGTTAATGCGCAAATCACTTTGCTACTCACTAAATTTCAGACTAAGGAGCATGCAAGAAGAATTCAGTCGAATCTCCGCAAACAGTCACCACTATATATGAACGATCACAACAGACAGGATATTTTCATCCTGGCCGATATGCAATGGCCAGTTAAATCTGCCCCAGGATGACCGCTCAACTGTGATTGGGGAGTACTGGAATGGATTTCAAACTCACGATTTGATTTCTGTTCTGTTTCGTTCTTTCTTGGGACCTATGTTTTGCCTTGTACAAGCAACTTGTAATGAAATACACATATCATTTCGTTTTCAGTAATTAACATTTATCTGTACCCTCCGAAGCATATTTCCCTTTCGTAATCGCTCGATGCCATATTAGTGAAACTATCACTATCATCGAATATTTTCTACTTAAAAAAAAATGCATGTCACCACCTGTGGCATATTGACATCCCTTCCTGGCCACTTCACCACCACGTTGATCCACTAAGGAGCTTTTCTTGAAATATCACATCTATTATAGCTGACCCTATCCCTAACCTAAGCGTGCCAGAGGTCTAACAATCGCCTTATTTAGGTCTATTTTCTTCTATTATCGACCTAGTCCAGCCCTAAACTAGAAGGTATCGTCCACTGCGAAAACAAAAAATGAAACGTTGGTTATTAATGATGTCATCGTCCCTTATGAAGGGAAAACCAGCTCCTCCGAACTCAATTTAACTACTCCGACGACAGAAACTGTACATGCGCATGAACGTGCTACTGCGCCTTTAATACGGTATAGCGATTAGAGCAATAATTTAATATACAATGTTGTTACTGTGGTAACACTCTCTTCTGTTGGGCTAAAAGGCCTCTTGCAGTTGGATACTGCGCAGACTCCGATGAACCTTGCTGCTGACCGGCTGATTGTGGGCCTCGACTCTTCCGCCTGATAAAATGAAATTGTACGAAATTTAGAAGGCACATGGCGTACGCGTACACTAAGTGCGTCGTAAACTCGCAGGAACGCTGCGACGCAACAGACAAAATCGTGCATAATACCAATAACAAACCGCGCTTCATAGCTACATTTTCATTAAACGATCGGCAAGGTTTTGAATTTTCACCCACTTTCAGTGTTACGTGCATATCGGTTATCGTTCCAAATACATCTCCCGACATCGTCTTTCGACACGCCAAACAAACGAGGATCGAAATCCACCAATCACAGCCCACTAGCATGACCTTCTGAGCTTGTGACTCATTTCCAAAGAACTTACATGTTTAGCATGTCAAAAGACATTGAAAGACGATGTTAAAAGATGGATGTCGAAAGATTGGTGCTATGCACGTAGCACTGAAAGCGAGTGTAAACCAGTGAAGGTTGGTGCAGAATACAAGGGCGGAAAGGAAATCGATTCACTTACCCTGTTTTTGGTCGCTCACTATGATCAGGCCTGTCTCTTCTCTTTGATTTCACTTTAGTTTTACTGAGAAGGACGCTTGAAAGGATAGAAACATTCAACAAAGGTCAGTACAAAATAAGCTGATATAAAACACAAAATACGGAGTAAATTATAGGTAAAGTCAGCGCGTGGAGCCAAAGCGTCCCATCTTGCCGGAGCTTTCTCGTAGGAATAAGCGAGAGGGGTATTTCTTCTCCCCCCCCCCCCCCCCCCCCAACCCCCCGAATGAGATGCTAGTCCATCACAGGGTTACACCCTGCAGTCGGTACATATTTACGGCGATCTGGATGGAGAGAGACAATGTGAGATTCAAAATGTCTCGCCAAGAATGCAACGTAGTGATCCCGGTCAGGGCTCAAATGCAGATCGCTCGTTCCGGAGCCCAGCGCGATAACCATAAGGCCATCGCTCCGCACTTTCTGGCAGTAAATTTGAAATTAAACGAATCGTTTTCCTGAATGAGTGGCGATGCCAGTTTGCGTAAGAAATGCTTCGTCTAAATCGACTTTAAAAGGAAGGCAACATTTGAAGAAGGTTTCTCAGACCACTTACTCGGCATCAAGCGTGACATCTTCCTCATCCTGGAGAGCTGCATCAAGAGCGGCTTGAACCTTTGGTGCTACAGCTGGGCCTTCATAATCCCTGGTTGTCCTGTTCGGTATGTCCAGCTCAATCATGATAATGTTCTCAGCCTTTGTAAGAAGAAACAACACCATAGTTACTGTTGTTAAAAGCATCACTACTCTCGTCTGAACGTAACAAAATAACGGCAGTCTCTTGGAGTGGAGACTTCATAGGCAGACAGCTATAGCCTGCGAGCAGGCTCTTCTCTTTTGCGTGCTCACGTCGCTCGCCGTAACTCACACCATCGCCATTCGCGCGCTGCCGCCGAAGAGAGCCTGTTCACAACAGACCTCTTATCAACAAGAGGGAGGGTTAAAACAAGGAGTCTCCAAAGTCGAAGGGTAATCTAGTATTAAGGGTTATGAAGGAAGCAATCGATCCCTTTTAGCATGAATGGGG
This sequence comes from Meandrina meandrites, assembly GCA_963693305.1. NCBI lineage: Eukaryota > Metazoa > Cnidaria > Anthozoa > Scleractinia > Meandrinidae > Meandrina > Meandrina meandrites. Next base: position 47,903,135 of record OY855903.1, read on the forward strand.
TACATGTAAGTGATACATCATTTCACTCAATGGCGAACGAGTCTGACGCTATTGCTTTATATTTAATTACAGTAAGGAAGAAATTGAGCGTGTGACATTCCCTCTCGACAACTTGTTTCGAAATGAAAAATTAAGAGAATAACCGCATGCACAATGGAGTCACGTGAAATGGTCAAAGTTGTACCATGAGCGGGGTAATATCGAGTATCGTGACTTGTTAATGAAACTGTATCTACCTTGTATCTCATGTGTCCACCCATGGCCGCCGCCATTTTGGCATACTCTGTGATGGGTCGTCTGTTGCCAACAGCTGATACTGGTCTCTTGGCCATAGCTTGCTGGCTGTTCAATTCAAAGCGAGAACAAGAACAATTAGCCAGTTGAAGGGGGAAACCGAAAATGACTGGTGAAACAGGAAAGTCACAGGTGAAGTGGCTCCCGGTTTCCATAAAAAGAAGGGACTAGGAGTATTTCTACTCCCCCTGGATGGGATGCTATAGTCCATCTCGCAGGGTTATCCCCCACTACAACCACCGTGAGAATAAAGAGTCTTGCTTTTAGGAACTATGAAAGATATTTACTCATTTTGTTCCCATTCTGATGTGCAAAATTACTCTTACTTAAATGGAAGAAACCTCTTAATAACAGTTCTCAAACAAAGAAAAACACCAAAGAAGAACAAACAAACCATAAATAAATAAGACGGCAATTACAAACTTAAAAAAAATAGCCAAGGTTTTCAAGAAGTTTTAAATGAGAATGACTGAAAGGTTGGCGATATAACACCTCTTCCCAGCGACACTACAACGATGTATTTTTGGCGAAAACCAATAGGACTACATGTAAGAACACACAAATTGTCCTTCACCTGCTGTTCTGTGAGGAAGGTTTCAATTTCCATTCTTCATTCTCTTCATCGTAACTCGCTCTGTTTGTCAGTTTGACTCGCTCCTCTGGAGGAATGAAGTTCTCTATTATCAACGATCTGCAGCGTAAAAATAAGCAAACATCGTGAATAACAACTGTCACAGAAACGACAACAACAACCGTAACATTTATAACGAAGTAACTTTTAAATTGACGGGGAAAACAACTGTTTGATACGTAGACCCGCGTATTACGGAAATGTTTCTTTGTCCCTACGAAAAAATCACATATTTTTTTGTTAAGTTACCCAACTTAACACGGATGCCGGTTAATATGGGCACCTCAACTGGTTGTCTAGTAGACGTACTGTATATCATTTTTCATTTTTTCCGACAATAATCAGCCTTGTGTTTAACTCACTTTAGTTTCAATTCCCTTGTGAGGTCCTCTTGCGCCTGCTCCAACTCTTGTCTTTCCCGAATGTGCGCTTCCTGCTGGTCAACGATCTCCGACCGAATGGTTTGTAACTTCACAAAAAGCTGCAAAAGATTTCAAAGACAAACACATTAGGGTTTTATGGGAGGTACAGCATGTGGCTTCCCATTCTTTTCTTTTCCCCCGTTCCCCTTTTATTTCGCGCTTAATTTTTCTTTGCAGTGGTTCTCCATTGTGCTCTCAGAGTGATTGTAAAAACGCTTTGTTTTGCTCCTTGTGATTACTTTTCCTTTCATTCGATGAACTGTTTTAAATCCCTACATCACCTCGAGCCCTTAAATGATGGCCTTAAAATTCCTTGACCAAGCTAACATTATGTGAAATTCATTAATCATAAAAAATCTTCAACCTGTGGTTGCTTAGAATAGATGGCTATCCTTTCCTTATTTAAACAATCTTTACCTTTTTAAGTTTTTTAGTTTTGCTATCTACTTCTTGTTGAAGTGATGAGAATGTTTCCTTTATTTCCACTGTGTTCTCGTCCTTTTCCTCGAGTTTTTGTTGCATCTCTCTTTCACGGCGCTGGAAAAGATATTGAAAACAAAAATGAGAGAAAGCAACAATACCTCATCTAGTGTCAACAAGAAAAGACCAACTGCATTCTATGAGCAAACGAACGGAAAACGATACCAAAAAGAAACATGGGTACTTAAAATTGAGAAGAAAGGTGTAAAAAAAAATCTAGTAATAAAAGTCTGGTTTTATTTGGGAAAAAAGAAAATCTGGACTGAGTCTTTTGACGGTCGAAAAAAGTCTAGTTTCAATTCTTATACTTAGAGATACGCAATTCTCTCTACAAAAGGTTGAGCTACATAAATCATCCTCTACGGTAAAGCCATTCGCTGCTAAACATCTAGTGATTTCATCCTGAAGGACAAAGAAAGTGCGGGGAGTATGCGCGCTCTGCAGCTAGCGCATGTTAATATTACCTGTTGTTCAGCGATCTGTTTTCTTTGTTCTTCCAGCTCTCGTTGTTGTTCAGTCGTTTTGTCGATAATGCTTTTTCCTCCAACTAATAACTTGCTTTCCATCATCTTTTGAGGAAAAGAAACATTAATGAATCTCTTATGAAACTAGATTTTAAGGTCAATATAGGTGAAAAAGAATGACATGCATTGACATTATCAGAAAGCTAAAAATAATAAAAAAAAGCTCAAAAGAAAATTATCCAATGTTAAAAGTGTGGCCTTTAATGACTTCATTGTCTAGATCTCTAATTTAGAAATTTGGCCGACTTTAAACAGACATCGCAATTGAATAGGCATGGAAAATTTACTTTAAGTGCCAAGTTTGGAAGGGAATGGTTTAAAATCGGTAGTTACATACGCAAGTTTGTATGTATGGATCAAGGGCAACTCAAACAAAGTTTTTCAACACGAAATACAAATGTATCTTGTTCAGTTTCCAACACGATCCTGTCATTTTGCTACAAACTACCGTAATGATTCGATTTAGCGCCCTCCTTCCAATAAGCGCCCCTTTCCAAATAAGCGCCCACCTTCGTTTTGTTTCGTTTTGAACATTTGGTTGTTTCTCAAAAAATTAAATAAGCGCCCTGTCCCGAATAAGCGCCCTGTCTCGAATAAGCGCCCTCCCTTGAGGTGCCAAAAGTAAATTAGCGCTCCGGGCGCTAAATCGAAACATTACGGTATATCAATTTATCGTATCTACAAATTGGCCGAGCGAAATTTAATTTTCGATAAACTTATGCTTATGAGGAGATCAAACGACAACGGTCGCCTTACCGATGATACACATCAACTTACTTTGATTTTTGATTTTAGAGCTGATTGTGCTTCTTGTTGCTTTTTCAGCTGGTGCGCTCTCTTCTGGATTTCACCCATGAGTTTTTCTTTTTCCTTCAAAAAGAGAAATATTGCTTGGCTATTAACATTGCAATCCGTACATATACAGCACTTGATGAATTTCTGCAGATAGATGATATGATTACAACCTAATTCCTTCCGCCGCGAAAAAAGTTGTTCTATTTGTTGTACTATTTTATATTAACTTAGATACAGGGTTGTCGCAGTTAAAAGACGCAGTTTCTGCAAGGAAGTTTGAGTCTCGAGTTTCCGCGCGGGATTTTACCCACCCCTTGCGTGCGCGAGTTTTCTTCTTGGGTGACAATCCGGGAATGGGGAAAAAATAAAATAAATCACTTTATTTAAGTGTCAATGTATTTAGCACTGGTGTGCTAATTGGGGACACTGTGCATTCCCGATCGAATTGGAATTTGGAAGTGTTAGTTTTTATGGAGGGAGGAAAACCGGAGAACCCGGAGAAAAACCCTCGGAGCAAGGACGAGAACCAACAACAAACTCAACCCACATATGGTACCGGGCCGGAATCGAACCCGGGCCACATCGGTGGGAGGCGAGCGCTCTCACCACTGCGCCAGCCCTGCTCCCCTCAGAGAGACAGTGACTGCCCGCATGCAGTCTGCACGAATTCTAGCGCGTGGGAAAGATAATACACTAGAGTTCTAAGACTAATTAACAATTAGATTATGAGCTCGAAATTTCTTAGGTGATAGAGATTAGGCTGCGGCAAAGTCAACTATCTGATCGAAGAAATTAAGACTTCGGGCGAACTATAACTTATTCTTTTAGCTGAATTCTCACTAAACGATTTTCAATTATTTGTACATTACAAAGTATAATTAATCTTTAATATTCCGAGCTCGCGCACTCGTATACTAACGGCTGATAGTATACGAGTAGCAACTGTAATCAAGCACATGTGTCGAGAATTGTTTTTAAAGGTGAATCTGGATTTCAAGATTGTATGAACCAATACTTCGTTTATATGCAAAAAAAGGAAGAAAACAGCGCTTGATACGTGCATACCTCTGCCATCATAGAGTGATTATCCTGCAGCGCTTTCTTGTCTTGTTCTAGTTTAGCTTGTTCAAGCTTGATTTTGTCATCTGTGCTCTGCTCTGCCCCTTCCTCGCCTTCTTCCTCTTCTTCTTCGACTATGGAACCTTCAAAAGGGAAAAAGATCAACTGAATTACAACCACCTCATCACAGCAGCCTTTTTTCGGGTGCTCAGACAACAACTAATGTGGTGTGATGCCCAAGCCGAGAACCTACACAAGCCCAAGAAAAAACCCAGACGCCCAGAACAATTTTCAAACGACTAATGCATGGTCGAGGAAACGTCTAAGGTCGCTAACCATTAGACAGAAGTGGCTAGCCAGACCGGTATATTCGAGAACAGAATTTCGTTGTTAGTCATATTTGTCCTGTCAAATCAGTCAATGTATTCATATTACAAACGGATGTGGTGGATTTGTGCGACAATCTTGTCAAAAAGACCCATTTCACATTCAAAACCACCGGACCGGCTGGTCAGTTCGGACTTATGGCAAGTGCCCAAAGTCCGCCCCTTACTTAAGACTATCCCGAAGGCTTTTAAATTAGCAGCAGTTCTGTATATTTTCTTACCATTTTCTCTTTGTCTTCGTTTCTTCTTCTTTGACCCTCCTCCGCCGCGCCTTTCTAGCTCTCTCTTTAACCTGTTGATAGAGTGTTTAAATCAGGCCACTTCTGTCTGGCACAGCACAGAACCAATGAATTTCGCGCAAGTCAAATTACTCTTGGGTTTCGTTTCAACTTACTGGACATCAGTTCCCGAGGATTGGCCTAAGCATGCACTCAGAACGACTGGGATACAAATTGCTCATGAAACCAACCTAGCTACTATTTTTGACCTAATTTCTCTTCTGCTAAACCATAAAGTTCACGGCTTTTGCCGTAGTACCAGCCTTGCAATAAATTTGGTTTTATCTGCACTTAACGTGACGTCTGGTACGAGTATTTCTTTTACAAGAGATCCGGCAACAGACAAGTCAAGTAGTTTTATTCTTCGTTGCGTGGTCCCCTGCATCCAAACGTTTTTCATTTTTACATAATGACTGTTACAATATACATGGAAATTGAAACTGTAGTCCCCGCACATGCATATATGCAGAACTTTTCCCTTACTTGGAAATCTCTTCTTGAAATTCTCTCAGCAAGGCATCCTTGGGGTCTTCGTTAATCTTGGGCTTATTCTTGATATTTTTGGCTCGGTTTGCGTATCTGTACCAACAAACAAAATGCAAAGACGACGATTTAGAGATGTATTCACTCGAAGTTTTTTGCGGTGTAAAAATTGCATTCCAAGCGGATAAAATTTTAAAATACTGTAATCACTTTATAAGTAGGTGAAAGAATATCTAAAAGAAAATAATAAAGCAAAGAGGAACAAGAATTGCGGAGATTGCGGAAGATTTTAACGGATTGCAAAATGCTCTTGTTGATAAACTTGATAACATACCTTAACGTCGTTATTGTCTCCTCAAAGTTATAGCTTGCAGGGCCCTGGATGAGCAATACACATGTAATAATTATTAACTTTTACTACAGAGGAAAAGGCGATTAAATTCCACATCAATACCATGACTTTCACGAACATTTAAGACTTAACTTCATCCCATGACAGATGCATATCTTTTGAGCGCAAGAGACGTTTGGGTAATCTCCGGTGCTCTTCGGAAGCTCTTCCGCAATCTTCGGAAGATCTTGGTTATAAAGTACCTACTGAAGATCACTTCAACTTTCATGCACTCAATTCCAAAGCTTTTTGGCAATTATAGAATAAATCGGCATATGCTCAACCAATCATACAGTTTTATGACTACTGAGGTTATTGCTAAGTAAAGTTACAGCCGCATGGAGAATTCAGGAAACTTAAATGAAGATTGTCGTAGCTCAGTTTTAGATACCACCTTTTCTGCACAAGCCGTTAAAAATGAGTCGAGCACCTGTTTTATTTAAACTGAATTGATTTGGTTTGTATTTGTTACACAGACTGAGAGAATACATTGTAGTACTCACAATGTTGGCGACCATGACCGTTCTTGCGTTTCCTCCCAAAGAATCTGTTTGTAAATAAATAAAAAGAACGAACGACCGACTGAGTCAGCACAAGACGAATGTAGCGATTCATGTATAAATACCTCGCCAAGAAACATTTATTTTACCTTGTAGCAATCTTGTAAGCTTGGAATCTCTGTAAGGAATATGGGTGCTTTTACCATCCACCTAATGAACAAAGCAGTAGAAGAGGTGTTAGCTGCACCAAAACTTTATTACCCCCCCCTCCCCCCCCCCCCCCCCCTTCGGCAATTTCTAATCGTCCGTCCCTAAGATGTTTCTTGTAGACTTGTTTTGACGAGACGTACCCTAGACTTGGCAATGCACAGAGCATCCCCAACATGAAAACCACGTTTCTTTTTTTGTCAAAACTTATCTTTAAAAATTGATGCGCAGCCAGGGTGAGACATGATAAAAAATTACAATAAAAACGTTCACTGGCTTAAAATGTTAAAAGAACATGAGCTTTCGGAGACAGGAGTTTCCTTCTCCCAAATTCAGACCATCTACTGAACATCAACCGAACGTGGTTTACAAAATACCCTGTGCCGATTGTGGTTGGTGTTATATAGGTGAAACTGGCCGTTGCTTTGAAACTCGCAAGAAAGAACATATCAGAAATGTTAAAACCTGTGCTAATGGCTCAAACATTGCGAAACATGCGTCGTCATTCGACCATCGCATAGACTTTGACAATTCTAGCGTCATTGACAAAGGCTCTTTTCGGATTAGAAAAACTTTGGAAGCTTGGCACACCTCTGCTACTGAGCATGCTGACAATAACTCCAAGCCGATTCCAAACCAGTATTGTATTCTTTTTAAGAAATAGTCACCTAATTAGCACTTTTTCACTTTGCTTTTATCCATATTTTTCTTTTTATCTCACCTTTTTTGTATATATTATATTCATCTTGTATTCCATTTTTATCCGTCGAAGCCTGTAGAGCGACAGCCGAAAGCTCATGTTCTCAGTGAACGTTTTTATTGTAATTTTTTTATCAAAACTTATCTTCATGATATGCACTGGTTTTTTTTTTTCGTGTCATATATAGAATGCGAAACAATCGGGTTTTTTCCTCTAAAATCGCCTCTCAGAAGGCGCGAAGCACCGGAAAACGTAGATCAGCGCGCGCGGGAGCTTCAAACGCTCAGGGCGTGCTGTGTTGACACTCGCTGCAGACCTATCGTTCGAAGACAACGCGTGTTGGCAAAACAAAAACAACAACAACAACTGCATTGCAGTCTATTCCTTTCAGATAGTCAACTTATACAGTTTGGAGTGAATGACTTTAAAGATTATTCCAACACAGCAGCAAAGTCATCCTGTTACAATAAAAGTTATCTTGTTATCTCTTTAACGGACACGTTCATGAGTACTAGTCCCTGCCCCCCAGCAAACACTACTTTACTTCTTTACAAACACAATTCACTCTGTCACTGAGTAGTTACATGTACTTACTAGAGCAGATATCACATTGCCCAATGCAGACAGCGAAAGATTAATTTTAGTAGCTTCCTTTAGTCTCTCCCCCTGCAAAACAGAATCTATCGTTAATTAAAAAAATGTCACATACAACACACTCGCAAATGATATGTGCTACCCAATAATTACTAAGGCATAATGCGTAATCTGCTCTGTAAGGCTACCGGCCCACACTAAGCCGAATAAATTTGAAAGAACATTTTTTTTTTTTCAGATTTGCCTTCCGACTACGCTAAAACGGCGTTTTGGTCACCGAAAACAGAACTTTTTGAAAACGCTCCCCAGAGTCGACAAATAAAAAAAAATGGTGGCGAGGTGTGTTAGTGTGGATGGCGAAAACCGAACATTTTGAAAATGTTGACTTCACAACAGTCATGTGATCTCTGTCGCAGTTAAGCATTTTGGGGCTAAGGCAACGTTTCAGACAGTGTGCGCAGCAAAACAATTCAAAAATGATAGTTTGGATGGTTAACATTTTATCCATTTACAGGACGAAACCGTCATTTTCAAATTAATCCGGCTTAGTAATAAGTATGGACATTGCCTAATTTAGTGCTCATATCAGAACAGCTTGGATAACCAAGCAGATAATCGCACAGTTACCAGTAAGAGCCGTGCTCACCGTAGCACCCGTCTTGGCCTGCCTCTCACTGCCAGCTAGATCCACCATGTTCAGTTTGCCAACACGAATATGGCTCTCGCCATCTGCACCAGGCTGAAACAGAATCATGTATTAATACAGAGTAGCTACAATCTTGGACAAATCTGTTGAAATACTTAGCAAATTTCGACTTTAGAATTTAGGCACCAGAGTTCAGTTTTTCTTCAACCCCCTCCGGCCCCATTTCAATGTTGTCAATGTTGTCGTGTTGTAAAAAGAAAGTCTGGTGAACCGCAAACCCCAAGAAACAACATTGAGTAGGGGGAGAGGGAGATTAATGTTTTTACCCGCTTGCAAGTCAGGACATTTGTGAAAAATGCGTGAAATTCGTATGTTTCAACTAGTTTTGTCCAAGATTGTAGCACTCAAGTCTCCTTTTTCCCATTTTGCCCTTTAGAATTGCTTTGTTTTTCACTTTCGCCCACTGACACGCATCACAAAAATAATGTTCATGAATCTTTGGAAAACAGATTATATACACACTTTAAATATTAAATGACTGGCCGTAAGACAAACAGCAAGTTCTCTGTCTTCGAAACTGTCACTAAAATCTTGTTGTTGTTTTTTTAAATCCCTTTACTGTTTACTCGAGTTCACTAATCTAAATGCATTCTTTATTTGAGCTTTTTGTATTAACCAAGTAATGAAATGATTACGAAGCTCGCCGTCACTGAAGTAATTTGCTAAATAGATACAACTACGACTGCATGATGTGATCATTTATGTACATTAAACATTTTAAAAATTACAGCTTTTCTGAACATAGGCTTTGTACCTCGCTGCATTCAATTGTAATGATGAAGATGGCGTGGGACCTTGATGAATGCTCGTTCATATTGGTAGCCCTTTAGAAAACAGAAAACATTCAATCAATGTTACTACCAAGGGAATGATGAACCAAGCATCAAGATGATAGGCACGCAATGCATGCGAAGGGCTACCACAACATAACCTTTTTCCATGCATTGCATGTTGGTATGATGCCACAGTGCTGTAATATTAATGTAATCAACATGCAGTACGTCCATTTACTTAGTCTAGGCTTAACTGTAGCATGGTGTAGACCTGACTAATACTCACCCTACTGCTCGGTTCTGATTGCCAACATTCATAACATGCTCAATCTCTTTGACACTTTTACACACAAATGACTGAAGATCCTACAAGAAACGTAACACAAGAGGATCAAGAACAAACTGTGCACTGAGGTTTGAATTGCCTTGTCAGGACCTTACATCCTTACAGAAAATGCGCAATATAAATATTAAATATTATTATTATTATTATTATTATTATTATTATTATTATTATTATTATTATTATTATTTTTACACTGTACATGCACGTGAGCTGTACATTGCAAATGGCTCAAAATAGAAGAAGTGCATATAGTCAACTTGCCTGTTGCCTTCATGAAACTGGGTGCATTTTGTTTTGAGATCAGTGCATTTTACACCACAATACAGTGTATTTTATATTGCATGCACAGTCTATACCTGGAGTTATGAAAACCAGGTCAAAAAAAAGTGTCCTGGTCTCTTTGGCCATGTACAGTACCTTGGCGTCTGTCAGTAGGCACATTCCCAAGAAACCAAAATTAAAGGAAGTAATAAACAGAAAGAGGGGGTTAATAAGTGAAAGGAGAAGAGAAAAAAAAATTTCTTATTAGTTTTTATATTGTCTACTCTGGCAAGGAAAAAAACGTATGCAGTGATTTTTCCACAAAGCATTGAAAAAAGCATTAACCACGTTTTGAAAACTTCAGTCCTATGCATGCTTTTTGCAGTATTGTTTTGAATTTGACTAACACTGAAGAATTACCCAATGTCGCTACATTAATGTGTCATCTTCGTTCACAATTTTATAAATGCAGCACTGTCACCATTGGTTTGCTATTTAACATTTTTAACAATAAAATTATTTACCTTGACATACACGCCAGTGTCTGGCCTTTCCTTAAGTTCTAGTCTTTTACCCTGGTCTTTAGACAGCAAATCTCTGATGTCCTCCTAAAAAAATAGTATCAAACATGGTGGTACATCAGCACATTGTACATGTAGATGTGCCCCGACTCAGAAAACAGAATGAAACCCACAAGTAAAATTGGTTCTGGAAATTTCAGGAAACTTTATACTTCCCTTGGCAATTTAACCCCCCACCTCCTCCTCCACCCACCCACCTCCCAAAAACAAATAGTGACCTTCCCTGGTAGGTAAGGTAGGTAAAGTCTGTATACGAGCCTAGGGGCCCATCAGGCTGGAGCTTGTCCCAGTTTCCGTAGCATGAAGCGACTAGGAGTATTGCTACTCCACCCTGGATGGGATGCTAGTCCATCACAGGGTTACCCCCAGCAGTAAATTCACCGGTACCCATTTACATGTATACACCTCAATGGAGAGAGGCACTATGAGAGTAAAGTGTCTTGCCCAAGAACACAACGCAGTGTCCTGGCCAGGGCTCGCACCCGGACCGCCCGATCTGGAGTGCAGCGCACTAACCATTAGGCCACTGCGCCTCCCGACCTTCCCTGGGGTTTATTATAATAATGGATAATTTTCCTGTTAATGCATATTATACAAGTCATGTTACAACTACATGTAAGTGGTTAAAAAAAGAAGCCACAAAAGAATTATCATCATACATGTATGCCACCAAATGTGTCAAATTAATAGAAATGCAGTATACCTGGTAGATTTCAAGGTATGAAGCTCGGACCAGATATTGCTGATTCTCTGTTCTGGCAATGTGTGTAAAGATATGTTCAAACGAGTTTGGTATCACTCCCCTTGAAACAGGGTCTGATCGTACACCTACAGCGCAATGTAAAAACAATTTTAATGAACTAAATTATACATACCGGTAACAATATTAAAATTCCATTCTTTCACTGTATAATGGCCAATAACAACTTACTTATACAGTAGTTATCGATGAAATGCATTTAAGGACGTTTGCACGAAAATTTTCTAGTCGATAGATTTTTCTACATTTTTATTGAGGTCGGATAATGAGTTACTTGTGTTAGAAATACAAAAAAAAGTGGGGGTCACCAATTTTGTTTCAGAGATAGTAGTAAACTACCCTGATTTTGAAAACTTGGCGCACATAATTTAGCATTGTTTACAGGGTTTGTAGTTTAAAATATCAATGATGAGTAAATGGAGGCAAACGATATTGGTCATATTTTGAAGAAGTGTGTCTGCTCAGTGCATAAATAATTCCTACTGTCTGCGCCAGGATTTGAGACCTCTGGCTGCCTCCAAAACCAGAAAACAAAGATTCACGGAATCATTGTCAAACAAATCTGCTCTGCGCATGCTCTGAAACTGGGGGCGGCCAGAGGTCTTGATTCCTGGCACAGACCAGAAGGATTGCGGCCTCCAGGGACGAGAATGGGAGTAATTCTACATGTACTCCCCCCTGGATGAGATACTAGTCCTTCACAGGGTTACACCCAGCATTAAATTTGCTGGTACCCATTTATACATGTACACCTGGGTGGACAGAGGCACTGTGAGAGTAAAGTGTCTTGCCCAAGAACACACACACACTGACCTCAGCCACTGGCTAGGGCCAATTGTGTTCAGGTTCGAACCCCGACCGCCCAATCCGGAGTCCCACACTAACCATTAGGCCGCCAGGCCTCCCACAAGTTAGATATTGAACTGTACCCTTACTATCTATCTTGCCAAGAATTACTATGCCTTAATTACCCGTGACATGCCTCCATCTGCTGGCCTCATAGCTAAGTCAGTAGAGCAATGGCGATCTATTCTGGAGATCGGCCTTATGTGTGGTTCCATCCATCTAGCACTTATGCTCAGAAGGAAATCCTAGGTTGTTTCCAACACTTAAAATTACATTAGAGTTATTTATCTAGTTTCCAGTGACTAAGTACAAGTGTGTTCTATCAACAATAATAATATTACTGTGCCATTACCTTCCATGGTGAATGTTTTTCCGGTTCCTGTTTGCCCATAAGCAAAGATTGTACCTAGAAAAATGAAAGGACATGAATTCACAATCTTTAATAATAAAGCAGTTATATGTCTTGTTCTAGTGAACATGTATAGCTGTAGCTAGTGTTTATCATTTTACTTTTCATTGCACATGTACATGTATGTCCAACCGTAAAAGATTTATTATAGGAATATACATACATGTACAAAGTCATTGAAATAATTTGCATAACTTTAAAATAATTATATGTTAATCACGTAGCAACTGCAAATACCATTGTTAGTCATAATCAAAATTAACAAAAGTCACCATTATATCCTTCAAGTACAGAGTCCACCAGCTGCCTGAATGTTTCATCATAGAGATCAATCTGTACTGAACTAATAAATATAAAAAGTAAACATGTAAGCAGGTGAATTTGTCACATTTTCTTGTGCATACACGTACAGCTATTTCGAGAAAGGTTGTTGGAAAAAAGCATCAAAGTGCACGTGACAACACCGTAAGGTGGTCTGGGTATTCACTGGAATTTTACATATTGGCCTGAAAGAAATGTACAAGTTTGTCTTTTTGCACATGCAGGGGCCTATATCTGTAGCTTTACTTTTACTGTCGCATGTCTTTGAGTGAGGAAAATTCTGGGGCTAAACGCACGTTGTTTCTACATGTCTGAAAAGAAAGAAAACCTAAAATTTGCGCTTATTTTGTTGTTATATCTCATTAGTATTCAACACGTGCAGTAGCTCAATACATCTACCCATACTACCTTTCGGGATTGGCTTGTGCAGTTTTGTGCTTTTTTTCCGACGTTTCTAGAAATAGCTTTATACATGTACCCAACACTGTCACATAACCAGGGGTTTCAAAATGTTTTGAAGATGGTGTCAGAAAATGGAAGAGTAGGCAGCTGTGACAAGTTACTGTAACAGTGTAGCTAATGTTTATCACAAGGTTATTGCTATGACCAGAGTAACCGGCGACAATGTATGGTTGCCTCCCACCACTGCCTGACTCAGGTCCACTGGTTTAAAGCAATGTTCAAGTAATTGCATGCGCTGTGATTGGTCAGTTCAAGTTCATTACTAAGCTCCATAAGCACGCGGGCTACGTCAAGTGTGTGCTTTATCATGTTATAATGCACGCAGCTTACAATGTATGTCATAAGTTTGAGTGTGCCATATTTCCATAAAATTTTATAAAGAAATAACTAAGATACTTGATTTCTTTAATCAAGTGAACAGTATTCACTTCCTCGCTTCCTTGGTTAACAATTTTCTTACCAGCAAAACATTTGTAATCGGTACAATAATCACTTAAACTTACTTCCAGTCGTAAACTGAATCGTAGGTGAACATGCGTGGAACTTCCTCTTTCTTGGCTGGGTTGGTAATCTCAATTGTCCCTTTCTTTACATTCATCTCTATTATCCTTAACAAAACATTATCCTTAACAAATTAGATACATACAGTAAAGTACTCGGCCACATCGCCCTGGGAATACTCCCTAAACTTACATAACCATTATTACAATGTGCATGCAACCACAAAAGGTGTGGTTTTTTAGCTTTTTTGGTATGAAATACATGGTAATTGGTTTGTGCACTCTGGTAAGGTATACAAATCAAAGTAATTCTGGGTGGGGTCTTGATTTTGGGGTCAGATCTGATATAGGGAAGGGGAATATTGTATAATTTATTTTGAAATGGGGTAAGAATTTTAGGGAACACCACACACTCCCATCAAGCGTTCCGAGCGTGCGGGTTCCCTCTCTCCTCCCCATGCCACACACCACTTGGGACAGTAACATAAAGATCGTTCTATTATACATGTACATGTGAATTTTTTAACTTAATAAATACCATACACCAGTACAAGTATTTCCAGGTTAGATAATAGCTCTGAACACTCATGCCAATGTTTACTGGCCTACACATTACAGAATTATATGAGTTATTTAATTTTCCACTGGCTGAGTGACATGAAATAAGTAGAAAATGTTTTTCTCACACACTGCTAGGACCTGGAAACTGGAAAGGGTCATGTGGCCTTTGGCAGGCAGTTGTTTTTGTTGCGTCTGCCATTACTGACCTTTTCCCAAACACCAGCCCTAAGAATTTTAGTTGGTACTGTATCTTTTTTAGCTTTGCCATTGGGTAATTTTCCTTATGATGCATGAAGTACATGTATGAGTTTGCTGAGTTTGTAATACATACATGTAAAGGTCAGGTTGTGGTGGTCAGCCTGGCATGGATAGTCCAGTGTTTTATTATTAATATTGCCAACTTGTTCATTACTCAAACAACTTATTATCAAAACCAACACCCTTCAAAAGCAACTTTTAGTACATGTGTGTAATGAACTAAAGCATTGCTGAGATTAAACCACTGGCCTATAAGTACCTTTGATGTCCCTGGGCTATTTCTTTCTCGTTCATTGGACGGCATCTTACGACCACCTTCACTGACTCACCTGTTTTCTTGCCAGACTGAAATCAACACAAAAAGGCCTCCAGTTAAAGTTAAGAATTTTCAAACAGCTACTAATTTTATTTCAAATCAAGAAGAACATGTAAATGCCACACTTTTATATCATTAACTTGTACAATGGATTCCACATAAAGTTTGAGCAAAGTGCAAACTAATACTTAAAATCTACTCAAGGCATGGCAACAGTAATTATGTGAATATACTGTTTGAAACATCTGACTACAATTCATTTCTCAAAGTGACGGTCCATGATTAAAATAATTATCTAGCATTCTCGAGAAATTTAATATCAGAAATCGTAAAAATGCTTAAAGTGTGTTTCATTTTGAACTGGCATGAAGCATCTGTTTTGGGGATGTGGAAAAAAAAGTTCAGTTTTTCGGACCTGCGACAGTTTACCTTTGACCAATGAGAATTAACCTGTGACCTGCATTATACAATTGATTCTGATCACTCCTGTGTGCTTTACCTAAGAGATACACTCCAAGACCAAACAAAATCGAATTGGATTACATGTGGGTTCGATTGCATTTGATTTGTTTCAATTTTGTCCGGTTTTGTTTGATGGGTTTGATAATAGATATCACAGCAAATTAGATGTCCTACTGAACACCAATCATTCAATTAAGTTGATTGGTGTTAGTGGCTTGATTAGGTCATACAGTATCTCTTATTAAGTATAGCTTGAAATAAGTGCATGATAAGAAATGCTTAATTTCTCATTATCATTGTACTTGCAAGTATCAGACATGTGGCTACAAGTACACATGGAAGTTCATGAATTATGCAATTAAAGTACTAGGATGTATACTAAATTTTAAGCTTATTATTTTCCGGTTCACAAATACATGTACAAGCATTAGCTTAAAATGCACACGTTTTAAGGTAAAAATATCACAATTCTAAATATCATTATGCTGCACATAAGCCGTTAGCCAAAGAGCTAGATCTTTTGATTTCAAATTTCTTACAATCTTGGCCCTTCGGTATTAATTATTGAAAGAATAACGTTTAATAGTTAAGGTTAAGGTTATAAGTGCATTTGAAGAATCGGCGCTGGCCAGCACAAAATGAAGGGAAATGTGGAAAACTCCTCGCTTCCTTTCAGCAGAAAAATAAAATAAAAGCAACAAAGCGATACGAGAAAATCATGAAAATGCTAATCAGTTCAATTAACAGAAAAAATATGTTCACCGATTTACCACAGTTTATGTTTCGTAACTCACCATGGCGACTAAATACAAGCTCTCGGCACCGGCTTGTTCTCAAAGCGTAGCGTCTAGTCGTCAACTTTATCGTCAAGAAAATAAACTTGCCCACTTCTAACCATATCAACGTAAACACTGAAATAGACAGATCAAGGTCTCTTCCTTTCCTTTCGCGTAAATTGACGGCGAAGCGAGCAAGCCGCCATTTTTTCCCACTTTAGCACCAAGTCCCTCTCGGTTGAACTGCGACTACACCCAGTGTTCCACGGTCGCTTGCCGTTCCCGGCAAAAATTCCACTTCTGCTCTGCAGTTTGGTGCTTGTTCGCTGAAATGAGCAGGTCTGTGTTTGTCGTGAATGTATGATTTTCCCCCTTTTTTTAACAAGTAACAAAATGAAAGACTCTCTGCAAAATGAAGACCTCGTGCAAAAAGTGAATTCAGCTGCTCAGAGCACTTTCGAAATCACGGGGATGTTGTTGCTGGGGGCCTTTCAATTTGTACTTTATTTTTTAAATTTAAAAAATGTATTGTAGCTTGTTCAATTGAATTATAATAATTTGCAAAATATTAAATAGGCACTTAAACAACTGTCCCCAAGGGAAACAGTTTTTTTTTTTTTTTTTTTTTTTTTTTTTTCACGAGACCGGTGACGCTCTCCCAACTGGCTCCCAACCTCGTTCCCAGAGTCCTCTCCTTCCTCTTCCCTGGAAAGGAAGGAGAGGTCCCTGGGAACGAGGTCGGAGTCGATTAGAAGTTCTCGGAGGCGAAATGTATTTTGTAATGTTTTGGTATGTAACTGAAGTATGTAGGAATGTATTCATAAGATTGTGTTAATGATTTAGTTGTTTATTAATCCTGTGGGATTCGTTTGGTTATTTAAGAGATTGTAAGTTATGCAGAAACCATTCGAAGGCATCTCTTTATACTTGCTTTTAATTTGTGTAACCTACTGTACTGTTTTCTGTATATTTGTATACTTGTTAGCGTTCCGATTTGCAATTGTAACCTGTGTGTGCTCACGGACATCAATAAACGAGATGCTCGCCCCTAGAACTGAGTGGTGTGTTTATTGAAGATTAATTACAAAATGTTTTATACTCGTTTCACAGTGATTAGAGTATAAGTCGAGGGGATTATGGAGGGTCGAAAAGAAAGAGAACTTACTTCCTCCGAGTACAGTTACGTAATGTTTTTGCCGTGGCCTATTTTGGGGGCTTTTTTTTTGGAGAGGGGGGGGGGGGGGTGGAGGGGGTGGGGGCTTGCTTTTCATATTTTACGGCATCAACTCAAACCTTTAATTGGCCTATTTATTTATCAAAACTGTTTTAATTTTGTCAATTTGCCTTCTGAAATACACACACATTGTCGTACTAAAATGCCTCGCATTGCTGTTGTTGGTGATTAATAATTCAATATTGAGTTTGTTGACATAATCATACTTTTAAAATTTTCTCATTAACTGCAAAAATACCACGATTTTAAGCTACCTACTGGAGGTTTTGCCTGTAACTTGTCTTCAATTTTATTGAAAACATGCTGATGCTACTGCTACTGTTGACGCTGCACTGTTGTCCCCGCTACTGCGACTAACGTATTAATAGGGAGCTTAAACAAACTACGACGGTAATGGCAACGAGAACGTCACCAAATAAAAGGTTTAATGAGCAGGACAATAGCTCTACACGTGCATTTGAAATCTTGGTACATTTCCTAGCTGTTCTCTGCGAAACACGAACAATGTGAAATGACCAGAATCTGCGTAATTTGGAGAACATGCAACACGGCGGCTAATTTTTCGTTTTTCGATTTCGTGGTTGAACACTCTCTTTACATATTCAGCTGGAGCTAGTTCTTAAACCACAGGCTCACCAGACTGTGTTTGTGAGGTCACAGCACGCCCCATATAAATATTCAAATTTTCTCGCTAATCTCTATTGTAAACATTTAAGCTTCCTAAAATCGGCTTTTACTGCTGTCTATTTGCTGTCTATTTACATTGCATTTGAATTTCCTGAGCGCTTATTTCCATATTCAGGAAATTCACTGAATATTTAAATAAATTAATTTCCCAGGCCCGGTTGTCTTCGGCTTTGCTGTCGACATTTCCGAAGTGTTTCTTTGGGGTGTCCCAGAGGAGGTTTTGTAGTGGGGCACGTTCCGCTTTCTAGGGCGGGCATAGGCAGTAATTTTGACCAATTTCAGCGAAAATTGCATAAATTGTCCCGACAACTGGTACATATCATGGTAAATCGGCAAATCTGCGACCTAATTTGATATTCCAGCAAGGTTTGAAAGACCTATTCGCGAACTGATTGGACTCAAATTTGGCCAGATTATAGTTCAAAGACTGTTCTATCGAGGACCGGGAGCTCTTACTAAAGCGAGTAGGGGAAAGGTATTTTTTGGGCTACATTCCAGAGGCGGTACCCGATTCTTGGATGTGGAAGTTGCACGCCTTGTGTAAATATTAGTATTCTATACACGAGTCAAAACTTAAACTCATAGAACTGCTCTCGCACGCTTCAAATCGTCAAAAAAACTGCGTAAAAACAAACTTAAACATTACAAAAATGTTTCTAATTCATTTTATTGCAATAGACAGCAGTAAAAGCCGATTTTAGGAAGCTTAAATATTTACAATAGCGATTAGCGAGAAAATTTGAATATTTATATGAGGCGTGCTGTGACCTCACAAACACAGTCTGGTAAGCCTGTACTTAAACTGATAGATACACTGAAAAAAGTTGCGAGAGTCTCATGTAAAGTATAAATTCATTTTTCACTGGCGTTTTCCTCGGTGTCGCCGTCGTCATTGCTTAAGCCTCCCGATGCTACCTCGAGCTCTAGATACTACTACTCCTACTGCAACTGTCCGCGCTACTGCTACTGCATGCTATTGCTAACGATAACACCATTGCTGCTGCTATAACTATTGCTATTACTACTGCTTAAATGCTTCTGCTACTGCTACTACCGCTGCTCATGCTGCTACTCTAGCCACTGCTATTGCTATTACTATTGCTACTGCTTCTGCTATTGCTACTGCCACTGCTGCTGCTACTGCTGCTGCTATTGCTATTGCTACTGCTATTGCTATTGCTACTGCTATTGCTATTGCTATTGCTATTGCTATTGCTATTGCTATTGCTACTGCTACTGCTACTGCTATTGCCACTGCTATTGCTATCGCTATTGCTACTGCTACTGCTATTGCTACTGCTATCGCTATTGCTACAGCTACTGTTTTTACTGTTGCTAAGAAATTATAGACTCCACTTGAATGCAGTAACACTTGACTTTAGGGGATTATCCTATTTCCAGACTCCTTTTCAGGTTTTTCCACTGTTTCTAATGTTGGCTGGTACCGAGTCTCCTCCAGAAATAAGCAGAAAAACCCGGCCACTAAGGCATTTATTCCCATGATTCCATACGGCAAGAGTGGGTGAATACGTTGCTGAAAAATAATAAGGCATTTTTTTTCAGCTATTAACATCAAATAAACAATGATTCATCTGTAAGTAAATTTATCAAGTACATTGTGGAAGGTTTGTTCGAATACCGGATGGTGCTACAGCATTAATCAGTAGAGTCTACCCTAACGCATTTTTTAATCTAACAATGTGGTCAGTATGATACCAGCTTGAAAGGAGAGCTCTCTACGAAATTTGCTGTTGATAGGTGTTTACTTTTCTGGGATTTGCCTCCGGCTCAGGACAATAGTTTCATTGGAAACTAGTCACGTGATAATAACCAACCAGCCACACCCCTCGCTCAGTTAGAAAGCAGCAGTGTGACTATACTTTGGTGGGAAAAGGCTTTACTTGTGCCAGTGCGATCTTGACGAGCTGTTACTATTTCTCAAGCGCTGTCATTAGTTTATCAATATGTGGTTTAAATAAAATCAGTGATAAATGTCTTCACGACAGTGAAACTCACCGAGTATACGATGTAGGGAGAGCAGAATGACCCAATACTTGCTGCAGCTTCCGAGGAACCCATCGCTATATTCCTGAAATGTTTTTAATTGCCATGTTAACAAGAAGCTAAATTATTCTGAAATTAGTGGTAGGCAACTTAAACCATAAAAAAAAAACATTTATCTTTGAACATCTGAAGGAAGAAATAACTTAAATTTACGTAGAGAAATAAAACCACGGCTATAAAATATCGATTTTTTTGAATACGTGCGGAAACAACTTGAAAAGTTTAGCCTCAATGTTTCAAGTTGTAATCCATTTCCATCCCAGCCATCCGCAGCCACAGACGCTTGTTAACAATTTCAGTGCTTTAATATAGCAAGTGCTAATAAAAATGACCAGTTATTTTTAGGTTTCCTGCGACACACAAATACTGTATAGATATATTGGCTGTTCAAAAATCTGTTAAAATCCGTGAAAAAGCCGCTTTAAGTTATTGAAAGATTGTGGTTGTAACTTGAATTTGGTGCATGAAAACCAGCGTTGTGAAACACAGCCATATAAAAGTGGGATTATTTTATTTCGTTTGTTTGCCTGTTTTTTATCGGAAAACAATAGGTTATTTCAATAATAAAAGGGAAAGTGTCACAAAAAATTCAACTCAATTCTTACCTCACAACTGTGGGAAAGAGTTCTCCTGAGTACACGTACAAGCCATCGTAAGAAATCATTATCCAAAACTTCGCCCAAATCAAGGACATGACGATTTTTCCGACAAAATATCCTTAATTAAAGAATGACAACAACAATTACTAAACAAATGTCACTGTATACTGTCTCTTATAGTTAAGATTGCCCTTTGTAAATCTCAGAAAATGGTTTTCAAACACGATTGAACCGGTCCGGCTCCCGGCGAGGTAAGCACCAAGTACAGCACCGGGGTGGGATTGGGGTGGGGGTGGTGGTGAGGTGAAGCGTAATGTCATAACGGGAAAACGATAAACGTCGTTCCAATGATATCATTTCCTTCATAGTTTAAATAAACTAGCAATTAACTGTTTGAGGAAAATTGAAAGCCAACTTGGATTTTGAATTTTACAAACACGCCATTGTTACAAAAAACTGAAGACTGTAGTAAACAATAGCTCTTTTATTGCGTAACGAGAAGGGAAAATGCGTCATATAAACATAAAATATGGCCGCGAGAGAAGAAAATTAAAGGCGCGAACATGAGGATAATAACATGTTGTATTTTCGTTAAAACATAATTTAACTTGGATGACTAATTTAGATGTTCTATGATGATCTGTGGATGATTCTTTTTAGCATCGGACGATTTGAGCGCTGTTTGTTGTTAGTTAGCTCTTATTAACCGAGCAGGAGGTCTGTATGGGAGAATCTTGACCGAGGTCGTGAGTACAGACCTCACTGCGTTCGGTCTGTACTCATGACCGAGGTCAAGATTCTCCCATACAGACCGACTAAGCTCGGTTAATAAGATGTTTATTATATGGCCAAACTAGAAAACTTTTCAGCTTAAAAATTCGCTTGGTAATTCGCCGTACTCGCTGACATTTTGCTAGTGAACGGCGATCACGGAAAAATTATAACAAGAGAAGGCCGATATCATCGACAGGTATGTTTTCAACTTCTCTAGCCTCTTTAATCGACTGATAAAATATTCTTACCGGTATTTTAGTCGCTTTTGTGTTAAGTGCTTTTAACTTCTGACCTTGCAAGTACCTCGCAAATTCGTTTCTAGCTGGTGTTTTGATTTCGTGCCTGTGAACTGAGCGAAAATTTAGCTGCCAAAGTTTACTCGTACTTGTTAACTTCTTTCGCGTCAAGCTTTTGGTTCTTCCATTTATTACATTTTTAGCAGAAACAAGTCAACGTTTTTGCATTTTTGTTTGTAAACTTCTCAACGTATGTGCGACCGGTCTAGATGCCGGTCTAGATGGGAAAATCTGGACCGCGGTCAATGTCGATTTTAGCCAATCAAATTCGCGAATTTGGTAGTTCCCAGTCCTTGTGAGACACGGCCATATACTAAAGAGATATACTAAAACAGTGGATAGCGTTGCTGGCGCGCGCTGATTGGCTACTCAAACATGGGATATCCTTTGCTATTCACCTCCGAGCAACTCGTGCACGAAAACTGTAATCGTTTACAAGAATAAATGAGTTAGAATAATCCTTTTTTGGTTATATTATCTCACTGTTATAGTATATACTAAAACAACTCTTCACCTCAGTGTCGCTGGCCAGTGGTGGATATTTACCTCGGCGCTTCGCGGCTCGGTAAATATCCATCACTAGCCACCTACACTTCGATGAATAATTGTTAACTAACCTTTGTTCGGCTCGTCATCAGTTGTCAAGAGAACTGAGCCAGCAGCACCTACAGCGGTTAACAGCATGGGAATAATGACACCCTTCTTGCGACCAAATCTACAAAAGATTATGAGAGCATTCTAAATGTACTCTTCTTTCTAGTATATGACCATGTTCGTTCGGCTCCTAATGAAATCACTTTCCAATGCTGTAAAATGCTCATGACAGGTCCTCCTTTCTCGAATTTCCCAATCCGGGGAAGTCGTTGGGGCAGCTCTCTCTAAACCCTCCTCAACTCCCATGGCCAATGACCACAAATTTCAGACCAAAACTCCTCCAATAATGAGCAGCCTACATACAAACCACAAAAAAATGTTTTCATTATGTTAAATCTATTTTAATTATACTCATTTATAATTGCTATTTTAACTACTTTTGAGCTTTTAGTGTTCATTGAACGACTTTCTGCATCATATGAGGATACAATTTTCAATTTTTCAAAAAAAAAAAGCTTTCCTAACATAAGCCTGACCCATTGTTTCGTTGCAAAATTTCAACAATTCCGTCCCCTTTTTTAACAATTATCCTGTGAAATCGCGCGGAATTAATGTCGCCTGACACTTAGCCGACGAAGCCGTAGGCCGAGCTGGCTAAAATCAGACGATATTCCACAAGATTGAGCAGGATAATTGTTTTATTATTCAGAAAATTGTCAACGAAATATATTTTACAGCTAAAAATAATGTGGTTATGCAGCGCTTCGCGATACTTCGGACGAATTGATGTAACTTACGTATATCGCAGGATATCTGTAATGAATAAATGTATGGATGACAGGACTTCTTAACCATATTTGGGCATTGTGACAGTTTGTTGAATAATAATAATTAATAAATGCTAGGACATTTGTGATTTTGCGGCAAGGCTTGCATTCGGCACATCTCGAATAATGCTGTTTCGTGACATCAGTTGCCCAAACGGACAAGATTTTGAAACAAGGACGATCGTGACTAAAATGGACACTCCCAAATCAGAAAACCACTGGGAAACTGGAACCCAAGCACTCCAGTCCAGTGTACTTCATTCTCGTCCCCATAGCACTTGTCGCTTCTCTTAGCCGGCAGGGCCTTGGCACGAGAAACGAAGGGCTCTGGGGACATGGGATTTTTGAACTAATTCGAAATTTTTGATTGGCGGTTTGAAACAAAGAAATCTTAAGCGGAAGTAAAAGACGCCATGACTGTCCTATACAGTATATAAAAACATCACGACTGCATACATGGAGACCGGAAGTCCCAGAATCTAAGACTGGAAATCCTTTGTCTCCAGAACCCTTCGTTTCTCGTGCCAAGGCTCTGTCGGCTAAGAGGAGAGAAAAGGGTTATGGGGACGAGAATGAGTGTACTTGTGCTTAACGCACGTGCTTGTGGTTAGTTTCTCTGACTGGTTTGCTTGCGGTTAGCTTTCATTTCCTAGTAAGGTAAGCAGAATATGCAGAAATGGGCTCCAGTCTCCCGGCGGATTTCT
This sequence comes from Meandrina meandrites, assembly GCA_963693305.1. NCBI lineage: Eukaryota > Metazoa > Cnidaria > Anthozoa > Scleractinia > Meandrinidae > Meandrina > Meandrina meandrites. The sequence continues at coordinate 47,926,996 of OY855903.1, forward strand.
GATTTTGGAGTATCCATTTTAGTTACAACCAAACAGGACTGACCGGTTGTAGATCCTAATGCCCGCCGGGATAGCTGGAAGTTCAATCACACTGGCAAGGAAAAAGTTGAGGTACATGTTGCCACCTACAATCGGTGTACTGAGGTACACGCCGTAATACACCATAGCATTGACAAACCTTAAAAAAAATACATATAAGTTTGAATTAATATTGTAAGCAATATCAACACTGGAACTTTGATCAGATGACTTTTGTTTGGTAATTATCGCTACACTTAAGATTTCAAATCTGTTAAGACTCGACCAGCAGAACTCAATCGATGATCAATCGACGCGTGTTGCTTAACTTTAGACTGTCCAGACCAGGCTGTTTTGAACCTTCTGGGACCGGGTTGTGCGGGAGGGGGCTCTGGAACTTAAATAAGTACTTCCTAACTGACCCCAAGGGAAACAGTGGTTATTGTTTCCCCTCGACCGTCAATGTTCCCCGAGGCGAAGGCGTGGGTTCGCCTCGGGGAACATTGAGGGTCGTGGGGAAGCAAAAACTCTCTCTTTTTCAGTGTTTTGTTATACCCTCCAAATGAAATTATTAACGACCAAATTTTCCTTTGGCTTAAAAAGAAAACAATTTATTCACTGAATCTGCTAACACTGCGCGATGCTTTGAGGTTTCGAATTTGCATTGAGAATTATCCTTCTTCGAGTGAAATTCATGTTTGCGTGACGTGCACAAATAACACAAACAAAACAATAAGTAAAACTTGGTTTTGTTCACAACTTCAAATTGCTTCGCGTTCATACTGTGCTTTTTTTTTCTTAGACTGTGAGCAAGGCTGATCATACTACGTGAAAAGTAAACTTTGCGAGACAACACCACGACTAGAACCGATACAGCAGGATTGCAACCGCAGACAGCTGTTTCGTCCTTATTGGGACTCGTAGGTGCGGTGTAGAGAATCTAAATGACGCCAGCTCGGAGAGCCAACGCAAATAAATTGCCCAATAACCCGTAAACTGTATCAAGTTCCGTACTTTGAACTTACTTGTCCCCCGAATCACGCGCTGCCACATCACGTGTTTCGGGGGACAAGAAACTCAAAGTGTCACGGCAAGTCTCGCAAAGCAAAATAACTTAAATGTAGTAGGCACAGCCATTCCGAACATTTAAGCGCATGGGCAAAACCATGCTAAATATAAGCACAGCATATCGGATCTAAAAAGATCTACGGTCCAAAAATACGTAAAAGTAAGTTTAAAACTGCAAGGGACCGCAAACGATAATGCTGCTATTCGTAGGATCTACTGAGAGATCTGATCAGCAATAAAATGAAATAACAATAAACTGTGAGCAAGGCTGATCATACTACGTGAAAAGTAAACTTTGCGAGACAACACCACGACTAGAACCGATACAGCAGGATTGCAACCGCAGACAGCTGTTTCGTCCTTATTGGGACTCCCAATAAGGATGTAAATTCTGTGTCCCCAGAGCCCTTCGTTTCTCGTGCCAAGGCCTCAGCCGGCAAAGAGAAGCGAAAAGGGCTATGGGGACGAGAATGGGGCCAACCTCGTTCCCAGGGTCTCTCCCCCCAAAACTCTTTGAATTAAACGCCTTCTATCTTTTTTTTCAAGAGTGCTCTTTAGAATTCCGCTTCTGTCATGACACACTGAAGCATTCCTAGTTTATTTCCCTCTCTCCCAGCTCATGAAGTTCTAAATCTGCGCTGAATTCTTGGGCACAAAATTGCTAGAAAAGTCCAAACTTTGAGATTAATTTCCGAAGGTGTTCCGATTAAAACACAAGTGCCAAAAGAGGTTATTATGGTAATTACATTCCCCGCTTTCATGTTGAGATAAGAAAAGAATAATGCGTTTTCTTTAGAAAAGAATTCGTTCAAGCTCTCCGATGATACAAAATCGACAAATATTTATAAACCATGGAGGAGTAGAATGCTCTCGGTTTCACAAAGAAAAAAATACAACCGAAATGCACAGAACACGTGAACACTTCAAATCACGCACCATATTTTATTCAGTCATGAACACTTGTCGATGCCTCATTTTCTGCGCTTCGTGCATACGCTTTGAATAAATGCACAATGATGGTCTTATAAGAAACAACAAAAACGTCATTATGACGTCTTCAATATTGAAATAGCCGCTATCTTGGAATCGCCATCTTGTACCCGCCATTTTGAGTTACTTTCAATATTATTTATGTTATTAAATATCCTAAAAATAAAACTTAGTGGACTGTACAACTTGCGCCCCTTGTAAAAGAATGTTTCAAGATAGAAAATGTAAGGCAATAATGAAATCGCAGAGAGAAATGGTCTCGTCTGACAAATTATGTCCGGTATCTTGGATTTAGGCATTTTAAAATTAATAGTTTAATCGAATTAGTATTAAATAATCTTGATTATATTTAATGTGATAAACCAGTGCTAAATTACTAAATACAAATGCCATCATAAACTTTGCCAGAAAGAAATTACGTTGGATAGAACCAAAAAAAAATACGATTTTTGTAAAAAATAGCTGTATAGAACGTTAAAGTTATTGGTTTGGTCAAGTGGCACTAGTAGCAAAAAATTGCAAATAAAATTTTAGAAAAAGTCGCCAAATTTGATGGTTGTAGCTCATTTATTTTGAAGTTAACATTTTCAAAGTTGGAGCGGGCCTCAAAAGCCCTCTGAGTATGGTTCATTGGTATCAGTCAATCGATATAACCGGTCATCACCTACTGGCCTGGCCTGGCAAAGATAGGAATGGATAACGTTTTCTGTTTGTCTAGTTTTGCTAAAATGTAATCGGTCAATCCAAATACAAAATAAGCACCGAACATTGGTCATGCTAAAAGTCACGAATTTTCTTTCATTGACTGCTCATCGATTTCCAACATTTTTTGTTATAATGATCGAGTAGTAGATTATCATCGATTTGCCATGCTGGAAGAAAGATGAGGTCATGTGATATCTTCACTCGTGACTCTTCAAAAGACTAAAGGGGAACAAGAGTTATATATCTTTCCTTACCAACAGTACCACGTTATTAACGTCTTTTTGATCATATTTCGAGACCCAAACAGATCCCGAATATCTCCCAGTCGCTGGACATCCTCCTGGTTTTCTTCCAAATACAGATCCTCATCAAACACGTCTTTACCGTTGATGCGCGCAATTTTTTCGCATAGCTTATGCGCTTCTTCAGTTTTCCCTCTCACGATTAACCAGCGAAGAGATTCTGGGGAGCACCTAAGATTGAAAATAGTTATTTTGTGCAGCGTTAGGAGAAATAAATGAATTTAACGACGAATTAATAAGAATCAAATAACAGTTATATGAATTCGCAAAGGCGGAGCTGAATTGTGTCCATCTACTGACTCTTTTCACTTTAGGTCTGTAAAATTATGTTATCAAGCACCACAATAAAAGAAAGAAGGCAGTCAATAAATAAATATATGTTATTTACCGGCTGGGAGGTCCGTATCGTGAAAAACTGTGACCGAGGTCTTGAAAATGCTGCCCTCGGCCTGCGGCCTCGGGCAGCATTTTCAAGACCTCGGTCACAGTTTTTCACGATACGGACCGACCCAAAGCCGGTAAATAACTTATTTATTTTTTTCTTAATCGGTTTAAAAAAAAAAAAACTAGAAAGATTTGTAATTTTATACGCCCGCATCAATGTTGAATCGATCGCTAAAACGATTTGTTTACCGCCAAACAAAGTAAATTTGCTAAAGTGAACAGTACTCACGGAAAAGGTCATCAGAAAAAAAGAGAAAAGTAACTTTAATAATACAAAAGAAGCACAATGCAGCAGCAAAAGAGAGCATAAAAAAATCTCGAGTCACGAAAGTGAAATTGAATGAAGCTGAACTGAATGTGTAGTTTGGTCGCCTGCACGCGGCACAATTTTGCAAGAATTTATTTGACCGTTTTTTATCAAAACATTTCATTTTCTTGAATGGTCATAAGCAGTATTCGGTTTTGGGGAAAAGTAGCAGAAAGGCAAAGCGTTTGAAAGGATAAATCAAGTCTGTAAACTAGTGACTTGCAGTAAACCGCATTACGGCTTGAAAATCAGTGCGAATGCACAAACAACGATCGACAAACTACGACTATAAAACTATAACTTGTTTTGTCAATAAATACAAAGAATACCCGCCTATTGGAGAACTTTAAGGCCTTTAATTCCGTTACTAATTTAGCTTTTGAAAGAATCAATCGGGTATATAAGCCGGCGACTTACAGGTAAGCGCAATGGCTTGAAAATCAGTGCGAATGCACAAACAACGATCGACAAACTACCGCCATAAACTTGAACAATTTGATTTAGTCAACACATGGTCAAGAAAGAGAATGAATACTCGCCTTTTGGAGAACTTCAAGGCCTTTAATTCCACTGCTTACTTTTCCTTTCATATTTACAACGGCTGGTGAACAACTACATTAAGTTTGGAGAGCAAAACTTTCATGGGTTCGTTCGTCTCGACGTGAAATGAAAACACTGCGAGCTAGCCGGGCGGAATCGCTCCGTGAGCGGGCAAGATCGAAAATTTCCGCCCGCTCCCGGAACCAATCAGATTGCAGGATTTGGAGAATTCCGCCCGCTCACAAGCCAAGAAAAAAATAATTGAGTTGTATTCTACCACTCAAGTTATGACCCGTGTGTGCTTGTACTGAACACTCACCACATTTGATGATCGTAGAAGATAAACTTGGGTTCAACACTATATACACTTTTTTCTGTGTCACTGCCTTGCTTCCTTATATATTTTTTTCTGTTACAATCAGCTGGTTAGTTATGTGCCTTTGGACTTCATTGGGTTTTGCTTTTCTTCCTTCTATGGCACTTTATCTTCTGGTGTGTCACGTATTTGTCCAAAAAAGTTACTGTCATTATTTTTCTCTTTGTTTCGTTTCTTTTTCTTCAGGACAAGCAACTTCAAGTGTCCAAGATAGCCTTTAAAGCGTTCTTCCGACTGCAGAAATCTTTTTACGATCCGCTAATGAGTATTAATGTCAGTGTCATACAAATCAAGGCATTCTGGGGAACAAGAAACCGGGGACAGCGAAGCTATAAGGGAGGGAGGGGGGAGAGGGGGGAGTCATAATGATTTGTGTAAACCATTCTTGAGGGTCAACATTTTTTTCTGCATCCGCAAAGCGGAGGGCCTTCCCAAAAATGTGGGCCAAAATAACAATAACAACGGGTTTCTAAATAAACTTTACAAACCCCTTGTGACTGTCATTTGCGTTAATTATGTCACGATGCTTTCAGTGAACTACAAAAGTCGCATGCACGCAATTAAAGTTGCATCGTCATAACGGTCTCAAAGAAATACTTACAAGAAGCCAATAGCAAGTGGTATTCCGGGCGCCCCAGTCACTATGCACAGCAGCCTCCAGTCTCTGACAAGGTAGGCAATTCCTGCTAAGGCCATCAGGGACAGAGTCCAGCTATACCACAAAGATGTTCCCATCATGCTTCTGTGACGAACACCAACGAACTCGGAGACCAGAATAAAAATGCTCAGTCCTCCTCCTGTTCACAAGACAAAATTAATACGAAGTTTTAAGGCTGGTTCAAACTTGCGATAAGCAAAAGCACAAGACGACATCTGCAAGTGCAGTGCTGTAGAAATTCTGACAGGTATTGCCTGATAGGGGTAATATCAACATGCTACTTTATGTTTACCACAAAATAGAAATTCTTACCATCTATTAATAGGAAAAAACACAAAATCAATTTCGTGACATTGACAGATGAGATGAGAAACTTTATTAAAGTGTCAGAAACCCTATAGCCAGGGGAAAATACTCATTAACAATTAGATTATGAGCTCGAGATTTCTATGAGGTGATAGTTGATGAGGCCGCAGGCCGAATCAACTATCACCTCATAGAAATTGAGAGCGAATAATCTAATTGTTTTAGTAGAATTCTAACTGAAATAAACGCAAATAATGGTTTCTAATTATTTTTCTACGCATTATCGAACTATTAAACGCTTTAACAAAATCGCACGCATTGAATTGTCCTTGGTAAATTTGCAGTTGTTTACGCGCGTGCACCCGTTTTTCAATAATTTCAAGCTTTTAAAGTTAAGAAACCGCTAATGTCCTTCTTTTAGTCTTCTCGGGAATTTTTTTATCCATTTACATCTAAACTTCCTTCCAAAACTTCGGAAAAACGATAAAAACGTCGCATTTTGTGGACGACCTTCGGCAACTGCACACTAATGGCTGATAGTGTTCAATAGCTCAGCCAATCACATTGCAGCATTTGCATTAGTGTACTAGTAGAATTCTACTAATTAACAATTAGATTATGAGCTCGAGATTTCTATGAGGTGATAGTTGATGAGGCCGCAGGCCGAATCAACTATCACCTCATAGAAATTGAGAGCGAATAATCTAATTGTTTTAGTAGAATTCTGACTGAAATAAACGCAAATAATGGTTTCTAATTATTTTCCTACGCATTATCGAACTTAACGTTTTAACAAAATCGCACGCATTGAATTGTCCTTGGTAAATTTGCAGTTGTTTACGCGCGTGCACCCGTTTTTCAATAATTTCAAGCTTTTAAAGTCAAGAAACCGCTAATGTCCTTCTTTTAGTCTTCTCGGGAATTTTATTATCCATTTACATTTAAACTTCCTTCCAAAACTTCGGAAAAACGATAAAAACGTCGCATTTTGTGGACGACCTTCGGCAACTGCACACTAATGGCTGATAGTGTGCAATAGCTCAGCCAATCACATTGCAGCATTTGCATTAGTGTACTGGTAGAATTCTACTAATACTGATTAGGCAGCACTGCTAAAAACTACACTAATATTAAAGCCATGAAAATGAGCAGATACATGTTAGCAACTAAAAGTAGTGACACACATTAACAGAACTGCTAGGTACTTTCCTCCCACGTTCCTTCCTGTCTCGCTATCTTCTTGCTTTCTGGCTCGTAAGCTTCTTAATTTCCTGCCTGTTTACCTTATTGACATACGCATTCACTTATCTAGGAATACATACCTAAACTGAAGCCTGCGGTAAACCGAAAGACCGTGTAAAGCCAATAAACGTTCGGAAAAGCTGACAGAAAAGTAAATAGGGCAACTGCAAAGCCAGAACAAAATATGATGATTTTTCTGCCGTACTTGTCTGATAAAGAACTGATAACGAGGCAACCCAGCAGCGAGCCAAGGAAGAGCAGGGAAGAAGAGATAGTTCCATACAGGGCTTTGTCGCACACCAAGTCAAACTGAAAAAAAAGGATGACGTAAATGTCTTTTCGCTTGAAACACGTTCGAACAAATTGACATTTCTAGATCTAAAGCAAAGAGGTCATCTACTGCTTAAGACTCTCTCGCGTGGAGTAACGAGTGGGATGATATGGAAGGGATGGAAGCGAGCCCATGATGAGGGACGACTGATTATAAAACGTGGAACTAATTTCATATTGCTTATTTTATCCTCAACAGTAGATTTGTTTATTCTGTTGTTGCTGTTGTTGTTGTTGTTGTTTTTATAGTTTTGGACTGAGTGCACAATTTTGTAATGCAAACATATATTGATGAATTTCAGTGGCCTCTCGGAGAAAACAGACGAAATTTTGATAAAACAAACTTTGAGCGAATTTTACGCAAACCTCGCGGCTTAACTTGCAAACGTTCGAGCTAAAGCTCGAAGCGCATTGCAATATTTGTGCAAAAATTCCGAGTTTCCTTGAATCCTCTGAAGAAATTTCTTAGAAAGGTCCAGCAAAATTTTACTCGTAAAGAAATTTCGGCGCAGTATTAACTCTGTTGTGAAACTAAACGGCGTTATGATAACTACCTGCGTGACTACTGAGGTGTAGTCATCAACAAACTCCCATTCGTCTCTGGGGATGTCACACCTGAGATCAAAGTTCTTGTCTCCAGGATTCACGGTTCCGTTTGCTTTGCACTCGCTGCCATTGTTATTCTTGACACAGCGCCAACCGGGTTCGGAGTCGATAAATGTTGTTAACAGCAATGGCCATGCAAACCAGAACCACCCAAGGATGTTAGCCAAGATTATCAACCTGAGTTGATAACGGCCGAAGCTACCGATAATCTCCAAGACCTGGTCAACAGTCTGTGCCATCACTATATTTTGAGTAAAACAAGTAGTTGTTTTTTTTTTTCTGCACGCACCTATCTTCAGGACGATGTAATAGACGAACAATGAATCTATGGGCCAATTCGCACTAGCGGACAAATTTTGTAACAATTGGTAGATTTCATCACTTGTGTGTCACTTGTTACAGAAAACAAGTGCGAATACGTTTTGTGAGACCGAGAACTTCTCAAACAATTCAGGAAAACAAAGAAGCAGTTGTCTTATGATTGGTCCGCGTTGCACGCGCGATACATTTTGTCAAACAATCGTAAAAACAAGTGCGAACGACTTGTTGGACAAGGGCAAATTTTGTCAAAACAGACAAATCTTCAAAGGGGCCGATGCCCTCCTCAAGGCAGGACAAGTCATGACAAGTCGCATTCCAGCGCCCCTCGTAATGCCAGATAACAATACGTTGTTGATTGGCTATTGTGTTTGGTCTGGATTGTACTACAAAACAACACGCGAAATTTTTCCGCGATAGGCGGCAAAACATGTTTGTGTGCCGAGGTGAGGTCGTGGCAGGATGGTAATACCGGGGTTGGAACAAATGAATGCGGAGGGAACCAGTTTGTGCCAACAAATGGAGGGGAAAAGAAATAGTTTACTTGCGACATTTTCCCCGCACGAGCACAAAAACATCACTACATGCGCACTTCAAATGCAAATCATTTTAAAATTTTTCACCGCGTGGACCTGCCTGATTATTTGATGTTTGCACAAGACGACCGTGCCGAGAAATGTACCAGGATGCCAGAAGCACGTGCAGAGCTATTGTAATAATAATTACACCTTTTGTTTTCTTCAAAATGTCTCTGACTTGTCGCGACAATTTAGTTTTTGTCAAAAATGTTATGACATTTAAAACTTGTCCGCTAACAAATTTTCGAATCTTCTGCAACGGACACGACATCCATGCGACATATTTCTGATTTGTTTCGAACATTTGCTATCGTTTCTAACTTAACGCTAACAATAGTTAGGTTTTACATAATGAAGATTGTAGAAGGAATAAATGTGGATGTAACATAAAAATACCTGAATTGAGGAGAAATGACTGTCACTGCCTTTCAAACGAGCTCAGTGTTCCAGAACGCGTTACATTCCAAAAAGTAGAGGTGTAGGGAAGGGTGGGAAGGTAAATTGTAGGGGTTGGGATGGCCGGGGCTGGATAATATTGTATTTTGTATTTGCTTGCATTCAGCTACTGCACATTACCTGAACGAGAGAAAATCCCTTTTTGTCCCGTTTGCCAACAACGACAACTTTAATCAGACAAGTACACAATACGCTGCATGGCTTGTGCACTGAGGGACGCTAACGAGTTTTTGTTTACTTTATATCAGCACGAAAATGGAAGTAGTATAGCCGGTTACCCTATGGTGCACGTAATATTCAAAATGGCAGCCGATCTCAACGGATATAAAATAATATAAAAAAGGGACGGGCTTGGAAGGTAAAACGAATCGCGTCACGTCATAAAGAAATGTAAAGATTTCCAAGCTCAAAAATACCGGAAGAGAACAGGTGTAACAGGTATGCTTTAGAACGCTATAAAATATCGACCGAGTAGAGACGAAATCAGTTTACAATAGCTTCACGGAGAAGATGGGTAAACTGAAACTAAAACTGATAAATTGACGATGAAAAAGTCTGTGAGGAAACCTTACTCGTCGTTACCCTCTCAACATAAACAAGATGGTGCAACATTGGTCGCAGAGTTTGAAAGGCTCGTGAAAGAGGGGCTGGAAGAGGGACAGGTCCATCAATGCAAACAAGCCTAAGGCAGTAACGTTCTTGTAGTACGGGAACTAGTTTTACCAGTGTCCCGTGGATCTTTCAGAGATAGTACCATACATTTTTTTCGCTGTCAAAACTCTCAATGTGGCGTCATTTGCTTTGAAGACAATTTAATGGATTACAGCAAAGTGGTGGTAGAGAAGCTTCATGGGTCGTTCAAGATGGCCGCTCCTATCTGCCTTTGTGACATGACCAACTTGCTTAACGTTTCTAAATCCCAAAAGAACTATTTACGACCTCGTGGACAGAGAAACAAGCAAGATAGATGTAATTACTTTCAGTGGGCTGACGAGAAAATCTCAAAGAAGAATGTATAGATATCTAACGCGGTGATCAAGCAACGGAAGGAGTGAGAAGCTGAGATTCAGGCATTCTTGGAAGGAGAGCAGCAAACGGTTGCCCATCAAGGAGAAAACGTGCCTGACTACCTGCTGGAGATGACACAGGATTTGGGGCTTTCATTATAAGAACATAAAGCGAATATTTATTTAGAGCGTGAAACATTAAACAATTATTTTTCTACGTTTTTTGACATCTAAAATGAAATTAACTTATGGTTTAACCAGTAACGTGTAATCGTCATGTTTGTGTAGCAATATAGGCCTCCTAGTATTGCTAAGATTAAAAAGGTCCGAAACCAAATATGAATAACAACCAGAAAGAAGTAATGTTTTTTATCCGCCTTCATCATCCGTCTAGGGAAGAAACTTTATCAGTCGCTAAATAATTTTTGCATTCGGCTTTTTGTAATTATTTATGAAAGGCGAAAGCTAAATAACCAGTAAAATATATAACATTATCATTTCCCGACGCTGAAATGGAAATAAAAAATATATTGCTTTCATACTCCTGTAGCCTGAGTCGCTTGTGCTAGCTCATCAGACGAGTGAATTTTCTGACTGCTTTAGAATAAAAATCTCCTTCTCTTTAACGAACGCAGTAAGCGAACCAACAAGAAATACTTCTTTTGTCCTTTGAGGCTCTATTCGACAAGATGTAGCATGCAAGAAACTATGGAACGGACGCAAAATCCCCGCTCCATTTCTGTGCGAAAGATTATTTTGACGCTTCGGTGAAACAAGCCGTTCCTTCCTCCACTATATGAATTGTGATCTTGCTTTGCGATGTTTTGTGCGACGGAACTTCATTCTTGACAATAAACCAACCCATTCCTTGCTTGCAGCCCGCACAAACAACCGAGAACAGGCTAAGTAGGGAGTCATTTCTTTCCTCAAGCGATCACACACATTGATCAGGAAAAGCGCGTGGCGAACAAAGTAATGGGCAAAACAAACGAGTGCTTTTTACGACAGAATCATGATACTAAATTATAACTGATGGGTGTTTCGAAACACAGCATTCAGATCACTGATGACTTTTGAAAGCCTACAGGTGAATATCTGTTTAACAAAAGGGCTGCAATTAAGGTTCAACGCTTTATGAAAAGCAGGCGATAATAAGCGACTACGGTTTGCCGCCATCGCTCCGTTTTCTTCCGTAAAAATTAAATTGTAATATTCCGCCATCAAAGAAGTTTGACATTGACAGTTGATTAATTTGAATTTTCGCCTCACCATATTCAAATATAATTACAAACGTGACTTAATCTTTTCCCTTTTATTGAGTGTTTTCTTTGATCGAAATAAGTGCGTAAATAATGGCTTAACTTTGCTTGGTTTCTGGTCACTTATTACTTCAGATATTTACTGCTATTTACTCGCCATCTTAGTTTGGTCTCTGACCCTAGCTTTCGTTGATTGTTTTCATTTACATTGATCGATTCTTTTTTAAATGTAATCTCGTAAAAGAGCGGTGATTTTACGATTAAACATTTTTGTAACACAAAAACAAGCACTTAATATTAACTTAAACTTTTTTTCTTGGTTTTAGATGGAACATTTTACACATTGTAAACATCCTTGTCTACGGTGAGTTTCAAACCACCCTAGAAATTCACCCAAACGGAGCTGTAATTTACCAAAATCATGGAGTTTGTTGCACTAACCACGCGACAGTTAGATTATTTGGCTAAACAAGAACCCTATCGATCTGGAACCTATCTTCAGAGGAGTGCTTGCATCAGACCAACTCCCGGAAAAAAAGGACATTCAACCGAGATCTGCCTACATTGTTAATGTGGATTGTCATGATCAACCTGGCTCACACTGGATAAGCATCTTTGTGGAAGAAGATCGATGTCAAGTCTTTGATAGTTATGGATTGCCAATCAAATGGTATAAACCATCCTACTTTGTAAATTAGGTATTTACACATTACAAGAATGTTAGCTCCAATGCAGGACAATTACAAGCCACAGATTCCAATACTTGCGGGCATTATGCTTTGTTCTACATTTCTTCGCAAGAGCTAGAGGAAAGACCTTGCAAGATTTTTTAGCACCGTTCGATAAACAACCAGATGTAAACAATGATCACAAAATAGGTGAAAAACTGAAAAAGCTAGTAACAAGTGATTTATTTAAATTATATCAAGAATAAAACCAGCAAGGTGTTTAAAGAAGTGTTAAGAGACTTACAAGTCTCTTGGATATATAAATAAAAGACATAACAGCAAAAAAAAATAAATAAATAAATAAATAGATAGTTGTTTGTCATTCGTGGAGCCATTTAGATTTCATACACCATGTAGCATTTTTGTTGTGGGTAGCTCGGACTGTGGGAATAAAGTGTTTGTAGATAATTTAATACAACGAATTAAGAATCCTTTAGCCTGCGAGAAGGCTCACCTTTGGGTGACACGCGTGGGCCACACGTGACGTCAAAATAGTGTTTTGATTCCATGAATAAACGTGGTGTGGGGTTTCATCAAGGATTAGGAACTAGTTTAGCAAAGTAGCGTTGCGTTTCATTTGCACTAATTTAACCCTTGAGCGTACGCGTAGACTGGGTACAAGGACGTGAGATGGTGGAACCAGCCGATTCTCAACGACACATGTCAATATCGAACAATGGAAGCTCAGAGCAATCTGAAAGTAACTCAGAACAAGTACGGAGTAACTCAGGGTGGTTTTGTAGATCGCACGCGGCCACGAGAAATTCAATGAGATCGATTGACCCAAAATTATTCAGTTCTCCTCAGACCAGAAATACGCGACTCATTTCAAGAGGATTTACACAATTGTTTAGAAGTCACCAACCATAAATCAAAGGTACTAGATATCTGTCTTTTTCTTAGTGTTTGTTTTGTTCCGTTTTATTGCGCAAACTAAAGTGTAAATTCTGATTTACGGTGAATTAAACTTCTTCACACGTATGCAAGCGAGCACTTGGGTTTGTTGTTTCCGTGTTTATGTTTTTCATTTTGTAGTTCTTGATATTCACTTCTGAAAATTAGACTAAAGATCTTGGCGTAGATAGGGTTAGGGGATATCTACGCCAAGTTCCGGCTTCACTTCGCTGCTGTTTGTACAAGTGTTCCTCGCATTATTCCAGAAGTACCACATGTAACCAAGCTTGCTTTTTCTTGTAACATTAAATGCTAACACAGGACGAAATCACATGTTTCCGTATTTCTGAAACATGGCGGAAACATGCAACTCCATGTTTCCGTTACGTTTGCGTCTTGCGGAAACGTGAAAATTCAAGTCTACGTGATTCCGTCACGTTTCTGGAACGGAAATGTCAAAAAGTGGTACGGTTCCGCTGTAAACGCAGCAACGGAAATGTGAGTAAACGTCACGAAACCGCTAACGGAAACACAGGTTATCCGTCGTGTTTCCGGATCGGTTTCACATGTTTCTGTGACGTTTCCGTTTACGGATTCTTGGAATTTCGTCCTGTGAGTACCATAGGACCATACATTATTGTCAAAAACGTTTTGCACATATTTAAACTCCACCCTAAAACCCTATCCCATCCCATTAAGACAATACATAGCCTCCTTCGCAGACGTTCCTTTGGCTCGTCACGCAATCTTTGGAGGCTAGACAATACATAGATTTTAACAAATATTTAGGAAGATAATAAGTGCTAAAACAAAATCTTTGTAAAGGATAAATAAAACATTCACAGAGGATCAAATATACAACATACATCAGATCGTTTCCCACTTTTTTAAAGAAGTAATTTCAAAACGCCTCATCAAGTATATAATATAAAAGCCAGTTTGCATGGAAGTAAAGGGGTGCTGCTGACCTACTACTTAATCAGCTACATGATGTATAAAGAAAACCGAATACAAGGCGGAACTCTGATTCAACTAACTGAGGAAGATGAGCTAAAAGCTGATTTTTCCGATACTTCAAGCTGTATTAATCTAGCGAGCAAACTGGCTTTCAGTAAAAAGATCATGACATGTCAGCAGTCCGGTTGTCCATGATTTCCAGAAACGCAAACATGCATACATATTTTTTACTGACGAATATTAAGTAATTGCATAGAAGCACAAAAGCAAGACATAGACTAAACAGCAGTTGTTATTGTATTTATTAGGCTCACCAATCGACCTGGCCAATTTCTTCGTTCTAGATATTATAAACGTTATCTTGTTCACTCGCCGAGTCGGATTCACCCGAAAAATGGATCCAATTCATTGCCCGATATTTGTGGTTCGAACTGAAATGGCTGTATTTGGACAATTTGAAAGTTTGAATGAAGGTCTTCATCGGTTTGACTCAACAGCTAGTCCATAAACTCTGATAAACTCTGGAAATCCATCGAACAAACCCAAGGATTCTGAAGTATTCAAAGTGACATGTGAAAACAAGCTCGCCACACGTGACGTCACATATACCTATATCCGTTTCCATTCCAAGCGCGGTCATTTTTGGTTCGTTTTCGTAAAGCCCTTGGAAATCTTCGGATTTTCATCTCCTGAGCACCGCAATTCACACAAAAAACATTTCTGTGAGGTGATCATGATTAGTGTTGCCATAAAGGACGGGTTTTTAGACAAAAGGAAAATTTTCCAACTTCCTTGCATTTGACCTTTAATTTCAACTTTGCACTCAATTTCAACTTTCTGCACTGTTTGGGATTAATTGACGTGCTCTCAGCCAATGAGCTTGCTGAAATTTTTGCATGTGTATTATTATACCGATAACTCCTCGAACAGTTTCAAGAACTGCGCAGAAATTATTGCGAATTTATGTTGTGGAATAACACGGAACATAAAAATTGAAAGTTGAAAAGCCTGGCGGGATAAAAATATTCTTTTTGTGCAAGAATTGCTAAACAATCAAGGTGATCACCTGTCACCACAGGAATTCAGTGTTAATTAATATGACATAAAGGTCAATTTTATGCAATACTACCACATCATCTCGGCCGTTCTCACGTATTTTAAAAGCCATGCATCAGCCTATACGGGCATTGGATATTTGCACTCAATTTACGAAAACTTCGATCTCCAACTGTCTAAAGAAATCACTCTCTACTTAAAAAAATAAGACGTACCGTTGCAAAGAAAATAGATGCAGAACCGACTGCGATTACATCATGGTGGAATCATCGTCCGGAAGGTGCTGACAATTGGCAGCACTGCATCCAAAATAACTATAAAACCTCTCGTGATAATAAACTGAGACAAATTATTTCAAATTGCTGCACAGAATGCTACAGTCACCAACAAGAAACTCAAATGCGTTGGGATAACTGATTGTGTGACTCCATCAACCTTGTATTAATTCTTTGAATTTTAATCCTTCTTGAGATTACATGAAGAGTCCCTTCAATGGTTCAACAACTTTCATGATATGTCAGTCTCATACCGCTTTATTATTCTCTCAATTTACCAGCGCCAACTACTAACCTCCTCAATAAACAGCGCCATTTTCTGCTATATGCAAAGCAATGTCATTATGCGTGCAAAACAATTTCAGAAGAAAGTAGACACCGCCAAATAGCTTGACGTGTTTGCGTTGCCCTCTCTCCTAGCCGTTTGTATATGTAAACATAGCAAGTATTACAGTCAAACGCCTCGAACCGTAGCCACCCGACCAAGTTTTTGACATCTTTTTGACAAGTTTTTGATTACTTTGATGGCTTCCGGTTGCACAACGGTTCATACGCAGGATATGTGAAACGTTCAGTTTCAACCGGTTTTACAAACCCAGAAGACTTGAAATTAAAGGTAAGGCCTAACAAAAATTAATCTTTAATCTTTAAAATTCATTTCCTGCACGAAAAGTTAAGTTTGAGCAAATTTTTGTCGGCATAAAATTAATTTATCGCCAGTTGCGAAGCGTTCTTTGAAACCCTTTCAAACTCTGACTTTTTATGACGAATCGTGCAACAGTTGATACCCCGCCTTCCATTTTTAAAGGCATCCGATTGGTAGTTTAAAGCAACCGGAAGCCATAAAACTCATCAAAGTAGTCAAAAACCTGTCACAAAGATGCCAAAAACTTTGTCGGGTGGCTACGGTTCGAGGCTGGCTTTATCCCCTTTTTGTTGTAAACCCTTTTTCTAAAAAAAATACATTATGCCAACTTTAATCTAAGAGCATTAACTGGTCTAATAAGGGAAAATTATTAAAAAAACTTGCTGAAGCTGTCAGGTTTGCTCCGGAAAAAAATGTTTCAAAACAAAAGAAAAAAGAGAGTCGTCACGTACCTACCGTGATGCAAAACTCATGCTCTTCGGGCCCAGTACTTTTGACTAATCATCACTGTCCGGGACATATACGAAAGGGTGATGTCAGAGGTTTTACGTTGGA
Source organism: Meandrina meandrites (assembly GCA_963693305.1). Taxonomy (NCBI): domain Eukaryota; kingdom Metazoa; phylum Cnidaria; class Anthozoa; order Scleractinia; family Meandrinidae; genus Meandrina; species Meandrina meandrites. Next base: position 47,943,617 of record OY855903.1, read on the forward strand.
GTTTACTTATACAAAGAACCAATCGAAAAAAGATAAGTCAAAACACCTTATTGCCCAGAGCTATTCATTTTATTAACCTCATTCCAGTACAACCAGCATTATATTTTAATAGCGACTTGCTGTAAGGATCGACTATACCAATGCAAGATATAAAAATTCGATTTTCTCAAACTTTGTCGGTCAGGGTAAAGAATTTTACTAACTTGGTTCAAAAATTTAGGTTCTTCGATTAGTAAATATCGACTCCTCCTGGGCCTGTTCCATAGCTGAGTTCACAGAGGTATAGAAAGCTCCTTCCAAGTCATATCACTCAGATCCCATTCCTACGTGGACCTTGAAAGCTTGCCTTAATATAAGATAAAAACTTCACCTTGGGCTGACACCTGCCGTGGTGGTGAAGCTTGTGTGTGTCCATGACCCAGAGATCTGTGCCGGCGGGAACTTTGTTCCCTGGCAGGTCTAACCATGCCGGATTGGTCGAAGGGTAGAGGCCAAGAGAAGAACAGCCCCTGGTCCTCCAGGTTGGGGGTTGGGCGGCGAGCTGATAACCCGCTCTCAGAAAATGCTATTTATTACAGAAACTGAAGCTAGAACTAACACTGCACCCTATCGGGAGGCAGGGGTAAAAGATATTAACACCTGGTTGGAACAACGTGCGAAGCAGCGAATGACGCATAAACCGACGACGACATTGCTGTGCCAAAAGCGTGTGTGAAGATCGGACAATGGAAAGTTAGGAAAATGTTTGAGGCTGGTAAGTGTGCACAGGTGATCAAGGAGATGCAGAGGTATGGTATTAGTATTCTAGGAGTAAGTGAAATGAGATGGAACTCTTGTGGGAAGTTAAGGGTAGCTACAAGTGAAACTGTGCTATACTCAGGAATGGATGAAGGTGAAAATCATGAGAGAGGAGTTGGCTTCATTCTATCCAAAGAAGCTGCACAATGTCTGCTGGAATGGGAGCCAGTGTATGAGAGGATAATCAGAGCCCGGTTCAACTCGAGGTGGCAGAAGGTTACCATCTTTCAATACTATGCCCCAACAAATGAGGCAACGGAGGAGGTGAAGGATGATTTGTACGACCTGCAACTACAGATGGTTTTGGAGCAGGTGCCATGTAGAGATGTGAAGATCGTCATGGGAGATATGAATGCTAAGATGGGGATGGACAACACAGGCAGAGAGGAGATGATGGGTAAACATGGAGCAAGAGCTGAGATGAATGAAAATGGTGAGAGATGGGCGGACTTCTGTCGGGCAAATGAACTGGTAATCGGTGGAACGTTGTTCCCCCATAAGGAGTGTCACAAGCGGACATGGAGGTCTTCTGATGGTGGTATTGTGAATCAGATCGACCACCTGGCATTTAGCAAGAGATGGAGGAGCTTACTACAGGACGTTCGCGCGATGCGTGGGGCAGACGTTGGGTCAGACCACCACCTGTTGATGGAAAAAGTCAGGCTAAGGATTGCAAAAGTGAGAAAGGGGGATAGTGGCTGAGTGCGTTTTGAGGTCAGCAAGCTGAAAGATCTGGAGGTTAGGAACGCATTCAGCGCTGCATAACAGATTTGAGGGTCTGCAGCAGTTGATGGAGGAGGAGGAACTGTCATTGGATGATGAATGGAGGCAGATTGAACAAGGTTATATGGAGACCTGCGAGCAGGTGCTGGGTAGGACAAAGGCAAACAGGAAGGAGTGGATCAGCAAGGAGACTTGGGAGTTAATCGAGCAGCGAAAGGGGACGAAAAACACCACAAACATGGCCAGAACGAGAAACCAGAAGATAGAGGCAAGTAAAAGATATCAAGAGTTAAATAGGGAGGTGAAGAGGAGGTGTAGGAGAGACAGGAGGGCGTATGTGGAATATAATCAGAAGCTGAGAGAGCTGAGGAGACTGGAAAGAGAGGTGATGCAAGAACTTTGTACGAGATCACTAGAAAGCTAAGTGGGAGGTTCAAGAATACTTGTAAGCCAGTGAGAAACGAGGCAGACGTATTGCTCAGGACAGCAGAGGAGATGCACCGGTGGAGGGAGCACTTTCAAACAGTGCTTAACCATGAAGAGCCGCTCAACCCGCCAGAGGTGGAGCCAAATGACAAGCTTAACATCAGGACAGGTCACATTACACGTATTGAAATCAAGAATGCTATTATGAAGTTAAACAACGGGAAAGCTGCAGGGTGTGACAATATTCCACCAGAGGCAATTAAGGCGGGAGGGGGCACATCAGAGGAGGTTCTTCTGGGCCTCTGCAACAGGATATGGAGTGAGGAAAAGATACCAGAGGAGTGGAGGAAAAGTCTGCTAATAAAGCTGCCCAAGAAAGGTGATCTGAGCTACTGTAAAAACTGGCGTGGCATTATATATTATGTGGCACTATGTTGCTGAGTGATCCTGGAGCGCACAAGATTGCATTGGATTAAAAGCTGCGAGAGGAACAGGTGGGCTTTCGAGCAGGTCGAAGCTGCACGGATCAAATAGCTACACTGCGGATTATTATAGAACAAAGTATCGAGTGGCAGTCCTCCTTGTACATCAACTTTATCGATTTCTAGAAGGCCTTCGATAGTATCAGTAGAGATGTTTTGTGGAGGTTGTTGCGGCACTACGGGTTGCCTGGCAAGATATTCACCATCATCAGAGTCCTCTATGAGGGTTTCTCCGCACAGGTGGTACACAATGGACAGAAGACTCAACCCTGCATTGAATACGAGGACCGGGGTAAGACAAGGCTGCCTGCCATCGCCCTTGCTGTTTCTGGTCGCCCTGGATTGGGTGACTAGGACAGCCTTTGACAGGAAGAGAGGTATTCAGTGGACCTTTACGACATCGTTGGAAGATCTTGACTTTTCCGATGATCTGGCCCTACTGTCGCACAGAATACAGGATATGAGGGATAAGACACGGGCCTTGGAGGTACAAAGTGCGAAGGTAGGTCTGAAGATCAATGCCACCAAGACAAAGCTGATGCGTATTGGTACCAAACGTGGTGATGGTATGTCGGTAGTTGGGGGAGCGGGTTGAGGAAGTGGCTGAGTTCACATACCTTGGGAGCATTGTAAGCAAGAAGGGAGGCACTGACGAGGACATTCAGGCACGAATTGGAAACGCAGGACAGGCATTTGCGATGCTGAGACCAATATGGCGATTCACGGCACTAACAACCAAGACCAAGCTGAGAGTCTTTGGGCCAAATGTGAAGGCGGTGCTCTTGTATGGTTCTGAAACTTGGAGGCTGACCAAGGGATTGGAGAAGAAGTTTTAAGTGTTTATCAATAAGAGCCTGAGGAACATCTTGCGGATTTGGTGGCCTAGAAAAATCAGCAACAAGGACCTTTGTCGTCAAACAGGGCAACGACTGATAGAGGAAGAGATAAGACAGAGAGCTTGGGGCTAGATCGGCCACACACTGAGGAGACCAGATAGACATGTAGTCAAGAGGGCACTAGAGTGGAACCCATAGGGGAAGCGAAAGAGAGGGAGACCCCAGCACAGCTGGAGACGCACGAGAATGGCAGAGTTGGCGGCGAAACATCTTACGTGGAATGACGCAAAAGGCACTGCACTAAATAGGGTTAGGTGGCGCGGACTAGTTGAAGACCTATGTTCCACTTAGGAACGAAGAGGAATTTCGTGTTCTTCACCTAATTATAAAGGAGAAACTCGATCTTGAGATATATTAGGACTTTTGCCCATTCACTACTCTTCCTTTTATTTTAGTTTTGAAAAAGATTGTTGCAAGCCAAACGTCAGGTTCAAACTTCATTGGGATCTGACACCGCTAAGTAAATGTTGCAAAATGATATTTTCATATGTATAAGCTTTTCCTTCCACAGATACTCTTTTTGACTTGCTAACATTCGGAAAAAGTGGAATTTCAGGACCCAAGTTTGGCACTTCAAGGGGCCAAATATGAAAAGCTGTCTCGACAAAACCTTTATGTTGACAGGGTTTGAGAGAAGCGAAGTTTTCTACCCTGCATAGGTATAGCCGCTCTCAAGTGAGTAAACACAAAAACAACTATCAGTGGTTTCCCCTTCTTTTAGTCCCACTCCCTTAGTGTGACTGACTTTATGCTTTGATCGAATTTCCAGACTCTTCCTGCTTTTCCACTTCCTCCCGTGTTGACTCTTCTCTCTTTTCCATTGTCTCCAAAGTTGGCTTGAAACGAGTCTCGGGCAAAAGCATGCAAAGCAATGCGGCCACTAATGCGTTCAATGCCATGATGCCATACGGCAAGATCGGGTGCACACGTTCCTGATATAGAATGCAAATAACTTCACGTCATCAATACAGAATTAAATAGATAAACTCACTCGTATACAATACTTTGTTGTAATCATGCAACCATGTCATTTAATTAATTGTTAGCTGCAAAATCGGTTTATTGGTTATGGCTGATATGTTAAATCATAACGTGCAAAAAAGTCCTCGAGACTATACAATGAAAAATGAAAGAATCATTCACAGCAGTTTGACTCAGTGACACCGTGGCATAACGAGAAGTACCTGTTGTGAAATATGTAATTGGAAACTTAAATGAAAGAAAACAAAAATACCAAACGCCAAAATGGCGTCTTGCAGTTTCGAAATGTCCACCATTTTTGATGACAATTTGTCAGTAAATATCCAAAACTGATTTGTAAATACGAACAATTAAGCAAGCAAAGTTAAACCTTTAGGTGATAGACTTTGACACGTCCAATATGGATGGACCTTTTTACTAAAATTAAAAGACCAAGTACAGTCAGATTCCGTCAATAAACAGTTTGTGATATCAGACTCGTGTTTTGAGGCGATACCGTTACGCAATTTAAAAAAGATGGTGCAACGTCACAAGACCAGAAAATATGGATCATTATTTCAGGTAAAATGGTAATTTTTCAATGTCTTAAAATTTTTCTGAAGTTGTCTATCAGTAAGAGTTAGAATTGAAATTCTGTTACTTTTCTACTGTTTGTCTACTAAGAAGTTTTAACTTCTTAAATATTAAAATATTTATGCGGATTTCAAGTCTATGTCTTCCTTGTTGAAATAAATGAGCCATTTCTTTTGACTACTTTGAGGGAATTTGAACTTTTCTTTCCACAAGATTTTTGTATTAATTAAGGAAACTAGGTAAAGGGTGAAGGTTGTGAAATTGGCGAGAGTGTTGTTGGCGCAGAAAAAGAGATACCTTTGTACCATTTATGTGCCTTTGTGTATGCTACGTATCCAGGCCCCGCTATGAAGTTGTCTTCAGGCCCCAAAAAGGCTAAGCTCCCCCACCGCCCCCCCCCCCCCCCCCCCCCCTTCAACCCCTTGTAAATGTCAACAATCCCGAGACAGTACGAAAAATTCGAATTGTGATAAGTGTATCTCTCTCAGATGTTTAACAATGGGGAAATGAATTTAAAGATCGATTAAAAATTCTTTCTGTATCGATTTTATACTGGCCTGTTGATGTTGCTCTATTTTGCGTTAATGTTATCCACCATGATTCGATCCTCTGACTCATTTGTCCGGTATTACCAACTTTCCTGGAATTCTCAATCATTTAAACTCAATTTCTGAAACTTTATTTTCGCCGAAATTAAATATTTTTTCCCAGATTAAAAATGTGTTTTTGAGCCGACGTTTCGTCTAAAAATAACTGTATTCCTCATGGTTGGTATCAAATCAAAAGTCAATTTGACGGATCACTGTTTTTGCTTGCAAAGACGAAGACAAGTGCATGGCGTGAAATTCAATTTAATCCGGAGGTCCTGGGATCAAACCCTCCACCCTGCCACTAGCTGGATTTGTTCTTGGTCGTCCCGAATTCAAATCCTCAGTGACGCTTTGTATAGAGCCAACTGGTCCGCCTCCTGCCAGTTCGGAGTTTTAACTATCTTATGTTCATTTAAAATATCTGCTTCCTTTGTTTCAGTGGCATGCCTGCCAACTAAGTGCATGACCACTAGAAGCAACACCTACATTTTACATTTTTATGTTTAAAAAAAATTGACTGGATTAAACTAAGGTGCCCCGCTGGCTGAGCTAACCTTCCACCGTACCACTGTCGCGAAACTTAATTAACTAAACAATTTCCTGTGTTAATTAAATAGCAATGTGTTAAGAAAAAAAAAACACTCACCAAGAAGATAATGTATGGTGTAATAAATTGACCAATATAGGAAGCAACGTCCCCTGTTCCCACGGCAACGTTTCTGAATTATAAAATATTGAACTTGTTCGTTAAAACAAGATTTAAGCTTTCATAATTTATTGTTACTTTTTTGCTGTTAACTTTCTTAGCTAATGACATTTTTTTGTTAATTTTTAGGTTTGCTTGCGAATGGAGAGGTAATTCGAGTCTCAATGCAAAATTCCTTAACCGAGTACATAGTGACTTACTGTTATGAAACCAGAGAGTATGAATTAATTACCTGATAACTGTCGGGAAGAGTTCTGCTGCTAAAATATAGATGCCGTCAAATGTTATCGTGATCCAAAACTTTGCCCAGATCATGGCTAATATTATCTTTCCGGCAAGAAAACCAGCTAAAAGTTAAAAAGAAAAGAAACTGATGGATACTCCAAACATAATGGCCCTCCCTGTCTCCCTGTCTTCAGACTTCTCGTACCCCCTCGTTCTGCCTAACCTTCACCTTTTGGAAAGCCTGCAGGACTCCTTTAAAAAACTATTTACGCTGTCTGGAAGCTTTTTGAAACTAGTTGTAATTCATAAGTAACCGGTAAACACACCAACAGATAATGATGCGCCAGTTTTCTACTCACCATTATCCGGCTCTTCATAAGTTGTTAAAATAGCTGAGCCAGCAGCACCTGCAGCGGCTAACAGCATAGGAATGACGACACCTTTTTTGCGACCAATCCTTGAACGTAAAAAAAGTTAGTACCGATGATTAGCTGAAGTGCCGATCTAGCTCTGGCAGTTATTGTTGGTTTAGAAAAGCCAGGTAGTGTTCATAGCCTTATGAATTAATGTTAAACAAGAATTAAGTCTAGTCCGCAAAGCAACCTCTGATGCGCCTGCGATTCTTATCGTGCTTGAGTTTTCATTAACGTGTGAACATCCCGTGCATTTATGTCCAAGCCTGCTTTGCACGGTTGAACGAGCATTTTTAAATGCTTGTTCATTCCTTAACTGACGATATTTTAGAAAAGATATTTTCAAGCATTTAAGAATGAAGCTTGTTCATTTCTGAAATTCTTTTTCAGGACCTGCTCATGGGAAGGACGTTGTGTGACATAGGAGGGTTTCCGTTCATACCGATCCACACTAGACTAATACTCCGACCGAAATTCCATGAATTCCTTTAAAGGATCCTAGTCAGTTATGCCTTTGTTTTTGTTGACAGGCGCAAAAAACAGATAACCGTGAAACTGCTAAAGGTAATGGAACAGACTTCCAAAAGCACAACTGGCGGCGAGCCATTAAGATTTCGCTTCACCAAAGAATTTCATAATTTCAAAATGGCTGCGGCTGATAATTTACATAAGTGCATAAAAAATCACAAAAAGTTGGGTCGAATGACAGGTTGAATGCATGTAAAGGGCCGGGCACATTTAAAGGAGCAATGTCAAGATATTTTAGTCATCTTTCTGATTACTTTGAAATCGAAGGAAACCTCAAAATGATAGTTTTCTAACATTCAAAAACATCAATGGAGTAGAAAAAACACGAAAACAACCGAAGGTCGTTTCGATTGAGGAAGATTAAAACCGACTATGACAACAAACTTGAACAAAATTGCCAATTTTTTCAAGATGCGTTGTCCGTGACGTAGCTCCTTGAAAGGGACATGGTCAACTTTGTGGCCGCGTTGACCTGGACCCTAGTTTTCTCACTTTGAAAAAAGTCCACCTCAACCCGAAATCAAAAATACGCTTCGAGTACATCTCAAAATCCGCTTCAATCTTCCCAGTGTCTTACTTGATTTTCCATCCTTTACTGAAAACCTGTTTCTGAGTGTCCTTTTGGTCATCCGATGCTATTATTTTATCATATTTGGTTAAAAACAGTATGGATCGCATCTCCAAAAGAACATGAAAAGAAGAGGTGGGAAGCGTGAAAGCGCCGGACGTAAAGAATCGCCTGCGTTGACCAAAATAATGAAAGAAATTACCCAAAAACATTGGACAGCAAATCACCATTATATATGTTTGCAAAATCGCGTTTCTCGACCTGGCAAAAGGTTCGCGCAGTTTGTAAACGATTCGAACTTGGCGTCATTAGGCTGCTCGATTTGGAGCTCAAACGAATACAACAACACAACAAATAATGTTATAAGCTCTACTTTAATTCTTCAATATCATTAAGAATGATGACTTGCCTGTTCAATTTCACATTACAACTGAGTCAAGTTTCAATGCCTGCATTTTAATTTGAATAATTTCAACTACACGAGCAAATACAAACGCGGCGCGGCGAGATAAAAACAATTATGCCAACGTAACGATACATACTTTGATGCATCGTACGGCGCTAGAAAAAAGATCCTGAGATTCGCACAAACAACATGCCAACTCACAGAAAGAGTGAAAGTTGCAAAAGGAAATTATAAAAGCAAAATATTCGATCGAAAGCGGAAATAAGCGCGATCACTTGTGTTTCTCACCTCTACTGATATTTCTTCGACTTCAGAGGCATTCGTTGACACTAGCCTTTCCCTGTACAAGTCCATCGGTAAATTCTCCGTGGTTTCAATAAAATCAGTGTTCTAATAATGTAACATGTATATAACCAGTACTTTGATTCGCAAATACTTCGATTCGACAAGATTTGTTGATGCGCTTTTCAGTTTCCGTTCTTCGCTCGCGCGTCTTGTGATGAAGTGCGATATGCAAATTAGCTATGAATGGTATCTAATGCGCATGTGCACCAGCTGACCGTGTTCCTTTAAGAAGACAACTGTATTTTTCACACGTTGACGCCCTGTGAAACATGTAAGAGCTTTTGAATTGAATGCTACATGACTGACCTGTCATAAATCCAAATGCCTGCTGGGATTGCTGGAAGCTCGACAACACTAGCAACAAAGAAGTTCAGGTACATATTTCCACCCAAAGTCGGTATGCTGAAGTAGACACCATAATAAACCAGTCCAGAAACAAACCTTAAAGGCAAACATGTATGACATTGAAATAGCTTCAAACTAGAGAGAGAGAGGGGGGGGGGGGGGGGGGGGGAGTTGATAAAAAAAATGAAGCAACAATGCTGAGTGAGGGAATGTCAAGATATAAGAATTGTGCAATAATGTTAAAAAGCCCTAAAAACTAAAGAATTGTGTCAAATATGCAATTATTTAATGTTTTTCAAAACAAAGACAAAAAATATTGACGCAAAATACTTGATAATTTATATTTGAACTGCCGATAGATGTAAAGTAAAGAAATGACATCTATCCAGTGTTCAAATATGAATTATTTCATATACTTTACGTCATTGTTTTCTTTCACGGGAAAATTGTAAAAACATCCAGGTGTAGTTCCCCCTCGGATACTTTTTTCCCGTTCACGCGCGCAATTTCTTTACAAAGTTTTAGCGCCTCCTCTGTCTTCCCTTTCACTATCAACCAGCGAAGGGACTCTGGGGTAAGCCTACAACGGAATTAACAAATGTGACGTCATGCTTTTTTTTTTGGAAAGATGTCATGTTCATCGTGCCACGAGCGTCTTAGGAATATCATAGGTTCCATTCTTGGAGACTCAGATCTTTTCTTTGTCGGCCATGTTCGTGATCAGATAAACATTATATCTTTCCCATTTCACCACCAAACTTAAAGTTAATATAACCTTTCTTTAATTTTCTCCTTAAAAACATGCCGTCGGGAGGAGCGGTGGCGTAATGGTTTGCGCGCTGGACCCCAGATCGAACGGTCTGCTCGAGTCCTAGCCGGGCTCAATGTGTTGTGTGGGCAAGACATTTTACTTTCACAGTACCTCTTTCTACCCAGGTGTAAAACTGGTACAGGTAAACTAATTCTGTGGGTGACCCTGCGAAGGACTTGCATTCCATCGTTGAGGGAAGTACAAATACTCCTAGTGGCTATCTACGGAAACTGGGATATCTACCTCCGTCGGCATATGGGCTACTTGCCTCGACGCAGACCTTACCATACTTATATACGGTATCAGCGTATCGTTATTAAAACATACCAGTAGCCAATCAGAAGTGGGATTGCTGGTGCGCCTGTCACTATGCAAAGCGTCCTCCAGTCTCTGATAAGATAAGCGATCCCTGCTAGGGCCGTAAGTGAAAGAGGAAAGCTATACCACAAAGATGTTCCCATCGTGCTTCTGCTTCGAACACCCACAAACTCGGAGACCAACACGAAAATAATAACTGATGATCCTCCTATTAGAAGAAAAATAAGCACATCATAAGGCCTGTAAGACCGCTGCTAAAGTTCAACTACAATTCTGCTCATAACTGCATTTCGCTCACAAAATCGTAACCCTTTTATAGCACCACAATCGCACAATCGCAACGCAGTGCGCAATCCAGTGCAGTCCTTGGCGATCTTCTGGTGACTGTAGACAAGAAATAACTAGCTCATACGTACTGTACTCTGCACATATAAGGGAGCTTAATCAAACTACGACGGCAACGGCAACGAGAACGTCACCAAACAAAAGGCTTAATGAGCAGAACAATAGCTCTGCACGTGCGTTTGAAGTCTTGGTGCATTTCCTAGCCGTTCTCTGCAAAGCAACAACGTGAAATGGCCCAATTCTACGTATTCTGGACAACGTGAACCACAACGGCTAATTTTTGTTTTTTTCTATTTGGATTTCAATGCTCTCTTTACATTTTCCGGTTGAGCCAGTTCTTAAACCGGTAAATACACTGAATACATCTGGATAATCGCGAGATTCTCGAGTAAAATATAAATTTATTTTACACAAGGCGTCGTCCTCGGCGTCACCGTCGTTATTGCTTAAGCTCCCTAAAGTTGCAACGTCGACAACGGTGCTCTTTTGGCTCATCAAGCAACCTTTTGTCCAAAACGTTGTGTGATGAGCATCCGCCCTCACTCATCCTGTTAGCTCAGGTGAAGAAAAAGGCAAAATATGCAACATATGCCGACGATTTCAGTTTTTTGTCATCATTTCCGGTCAAAGAGACTCCCTAATCTCTGGTTATAACTAGTCTTTAACTTTGTGTTTCCTCTTTACACAATGGTCACTTGCTCGATTCGCCTTCAAATTGTGCGGCATGAAAGTATCCTCGTTATAAAACATTGCCGAAATCCATTCCCCGATAAAATAAAATTAATGGCAAAAAAGTGTTTATCTTTCTCCAAAATCGTTTTTTTTTTGTACGTCGAAACAACTTTTCACTATACATTTTCTTCGGCCTGACGATCCCAGAATCCTATTCGAATAAGACCGGATCTGATTATTAACAAACCATTCATTGAAAGCTAAGCCTGAGCAGGAAATGGAAATACAAAATCACAATATTAACATTAGAAAAAGGGTCACACAGTGTTGATTGAATCAGAAATTTTCTAAGAAATCCATTCTAAACCAGTTCATGGAATATCCTTGTTATCCTCAATATATAAGAACCAAAATGACAAATATATTTATTATATAGACGTGAGTGTTTTCCTGGAAATTGGACCACTGATTAAATTCATACGAAATTACATCCGGTTCACGCCATTGCACGGCTGCAAAACATTGCAAAACGCTAACTTCAATGAACGTTAACTTCAATAAAGCCGACATAAAATCGTTCGTAGAAGAAGGAAAGATCACGACTTAAATCAATTCAATGCAAAGATTGTTTCTTGCAAAGTAGACCAAAAGAGAGATATTTAAGAAATCCAGCCGCCAAGCTGGAAGCGTTTACGTGTTAAAGATTTGTGCTTTCGATTCATTTCACAGTTTTTGTCTCTATAATAAAAAGAATATTACACGTTGGTTCAAAGATATGAATTTTATGTTCATTCACTGCGCTCACTCGTGAGATATATTGTTTTTGCCACTGGAACATAAAACTCATATCTTCACGCCACCATGTAAACATAGTATCCTTTATATACATACCGAAGCCAAACCCAGCGATAAACCGAAAGACAGCAAATAGCCAGTAAACATCCGGGAAAGCTGAAAGCAAGCTAAACAAGGAAACGACACATCCAGCACCAAATAGGATGTTTCTCCTGCCCAGTTTGTCTGATAAAGTGCTGAAAACGAGGACTCCAATAATCGATCCAACGAAGACCAAGGAGGACGAGATAGTGCCGTACAGTGCCTTGTCACACACCAAGTCAAACTAGAACGAAGTGAGAGTAAGTTACAAGCGCAATGACTAAAAGGTTTGGTTTAAAAAATAATTCCCGTAAACCCAGAAAGTTTTGTGACTGCTGGTCATCATTCAGACTTGTCAGAGAATTAGTTGTTTTGTTCGTTTGTGTGTTTTTTGTAACCAAAAAACAATTCAGAACCATCTAAGCGGTTGAGTATACGCATCTTAAGATTTGTATGAAATTGCAGCATGTACATCTCTTTTTAATTTCTCACAGTTGATGGATAAATATATCTAATACAAAAGAGAACATATACAATGACAGGAGATCTTGGCAAGCTGTGATGAGCTAACTCATACAAGACGTTTTCGATACGTTACAGACCTAACTTACGTATAGCAGATGGATCATCCAGTCTAATTTTTTAATGTAATACCCACACATTAACTCGTGTCTTAAGAACTAATTTTGATGCAAGAATGCAAATGATTTTACATAAAAAGGTTTGCAGAGATTTTTTAAAGATTGTAAAGATATGATTACACGTCGCAATCAGGCTTGGAATGAGTGAATGAATACGAAATTTAGTTCTTTTCTTTTCGCTCTTTTACGGCATTTCCCTCTACTGTAAGTTCCCATGGCAATTGTTTTTTGTTTTGTTTTTTCGGTTACGCATCTATAAATACGCGCCTACTTTTGATCATTGTAGGAATTCGATTCACCGAAATACAATTTTGGAAATCCACGTAAATGGCCCTTTTCTTGTCTCAATATAATATTCCTAATTCCTCTTACACCACTGAATTATGTAGTTGTTTTTTAGTCTTTTCTGGATAGGGACAATTTCTAAACGACAGCAACAGTAACAACTAAGGAAATAAGACTGCTTGGTGTTGTGGCAATTTACCTCCGTGACAATTGATGTGTAGTCGTCAACAAACTCCCAGGCATCCCTGGGAATGATCAAAGTTGTCATCTCCAGGATGCACGGTTCCGTTCACTTTACACTCGCTGGTATTACCATTCGAGACACAGCGCCAGCCAGGTTCAGCAGCTATGAATGTAGCAAGTAGTATTGGCCAAGCAAACCAGAAGCACACAAGAAAGTTGGCATAGATTAACAGCAGGATCTGATAACGGCCAAAGCTGCCAATTTTCTCCAAGACTTGGTCAGTGCTTGACTTCATTACTCTATAAAAATGATTGATTGCAGCGTTAATGTAGCAGTTCTGGGTCTGACCAAAGCTGTCCAAAAGTTGCTCTGTAGCCTTTTTCGTTTTGGCAACTTGTCATATTTTTATTCTGTTATCACTTCTTAGATATCACAGTATCTGTGTTAATATGGGTTTCACCATATTCGGAAGATATTTGAATGTCTTCCGATTGCCGTACAAACACATCCGAAATTTTTGGAAGATTTCCATTCTCGATGAAAGATCCGATCTTTCAAACATTGTCAAATACTCGTCAGCAAACATGAATTTATAGTTATCTATCTTCACATGTACGAGAAAGCGTATCTTTTGTAGTCTAAGTTACGATATTTTTGTATCACAAAATTCACTGGAAAAGCTGACAATTTACATGGACATGCAAATCATAATTTACAGCATGCTAATTTGATTTAAATTCTTTGTTATTTTCAGTTTACATGTTAGGGCTTGGTAATTTTTGTGAAATTTACAGTTTTCATCACATCCCTTAAGTCGTCTGTAAAATCAGATTTCCATATTACCTTTCTGCAACAACGATTTGAGGAACATGAAAAAAAAAATTTATGTAAAATATTTTTCACACATTTACAGTATCTGTGTTGTAAATAACGCCATGAATTGCTTTACCAGATCATGTAAATAATGTTGATTTGCATTTCGCACGGATTCATGCAACAAATTTATTGTCACCCTTTTCCCGCTGCTCGGAAACGAGGTGCTAGTAATATATTCAAAAGGACGTTATTTAAAAAAAAAAAAAAAAAAAAAAAACGTTAACCGACACGACACGGAGTTTATAGTCTACATGTTAAGCTTTAACATATTCAAAGACGTTTCTGGACTTTTGTAAGGCAGAATACGTATAAATAGATTTGTACAAAACTTAGCATATTCATTTGCGTGTATCGAAGAAATAAACTATTGGCAAACCGTAGTAGTTAGCACGACCTTTTTAGCTGCATTTGGTCCCATTTAAAGCAAATAGACTCTGACTATTTTTTTTCGAATGCAGTGTTCGGTCTATTCGCTCAGCGATGAACTGTTCGACACTGCGTTTACGCAGGCTGTTCGCACCTGAATGGTTTTTCAGCGTCAATTAACATAACCTGATTGGTTAATATTCATCGGATGATGAACCGTGATCCAATCAGAAACAGGGCCGTAAATGCATTTGCAGTCCGTCAAATTGAAAATCCCCTGTGACTCGCGCGTGCTTTCGTGAAGGTCCTAGCAATTAGGTAATGCTGAGCACATCAATCGTTTCAGTATTTTTCTTTGTGGGGGGCCAATAATTCAAACAACACGGTTAACGATGCTTGGGAAGCAATCTTGACCTTTCGACTTGAGTTTATATGTGGTATACGCTTGACTCAAACCTAATTCCTCAGAATTATGTCAATGGTTATGACTCGAGAAAACGAATTCGCTTCTTGGAAAGGCCATAATATTTATTTGTTTTCTTACTATGCATTTATCTAAGATGTTACCGGCGGTAAGCTCAATGGTCGCTTGCGGAATAACGCACGATAGCTATTTATCTTTCACTATTTCTAAGCCCTGCTTTTATTGTTTGTACCCTAACAACAAAACAGAGAATTTGAATACACGATAATCAAGATGCTATTTCTTCTACCGATTGAAATCTATTTTTAGCTTTAAATTAGAGACAGGTTTGGATCACACCTGACCAAAAGCCAGTTGATTTCAGTTTCCTACCAAAGAAATTGTCTCCGTGGAATTTGTGACTGAAAGGCTGAATAGTAAACCTCGTTATATAGGATGACTCCGTGTTTAACATAACATACAAGTTAAGGTGGCTCGACTGGATTTTTTAGGGGCAACACCGCTCAAGTTTGAGAACTATCCAGATCGTCATTAACAATGCCATCGAAAAACGATCTCCACGGCTGAATTAGGTAAAGATGGAAATCTGTTACGAACAGTGTTATTTTGACATCGGAGTTGTCATAGCAACGTAATGACGTCATCACGTTTATCAATTTCGTTCGTATTACTCGGCACCAGGAGATTTTTTCGGAAATCGCTCAAGGGAGCATGTACCTCCTATACCTGCCTCAATGTTGGCAAAGTTTGAACAAATTCTGTAAGAGCGTTAACGAAATTTTTGGGGATGAAGTTTTGAGGGTTGTAAATACAGTAAAAAACATACTATGGAGATAATTGGGTAATATGTAAAGAACACGACGCGATTTGAGAATGTAGTTTCATCTCATAGTAGTTCGATGCCATTTAAAATTGTCTATACAAAATTGATGGGGATTGCTACGGCCGATTGCGAAAAAAAAACGGATTTGATGAGCGTGCATTCAGGTGCTCTTGTTGCCACTTTTGTATATAATTTGGTCTACACCTACAAATGTGATAATTAATTGGAAACCGCTCGATGAACTTTTTTAAAAATTTGTTAAACTACAGGTTAGATATCAGTTTATTTGGACTGCAAGTTTCAAGGTCATTGAAAACACGTAAGGCAATAAAATCTGAGCTCCAATGTACTACTTTTTTCTCACAGATTTTGTGTTTACAAGTGAGTGTCCTCATTATTCACGGGCATTGTATTCAACTTTCATTTTCAAGTGCAGGACTCAGCAAAAAATTGATTTGCATTTTGTCAGTGAGTTTAGACTTTTTTCCTGATCTGTTGTTCTACACAACAATAGCTTTTCGTTTGCTGGAGAAAGAGACCCTCTGCATTGCTGTATTACAGTCTAATGGCGTAACAAATGTTATTACAGTTTTCAAGTCATATCAGCATGTTTCCCGAACATTTTTAGAAAGCAATTGAGCGTTCTGTTTAATGCAAATGAACTTTTTGCTGAGTTGTGCACGTGGACATGAAAGTAAAAAACAATACACGTGAATAATGAGGACACTCACTTGTAAACACAAAATCTGCGAAAGAAAATAAGTACATTGGAGCCCCGATTTCATTGCCTTACATGTTTTCAATGACCTTGAAACTTGTAGGCCATATAAACTGATGACAAACCTCGAGATTGACAAGTTTTTAAAAAATTCATCGAGCGGTTTCCAAATACTTATCACATTTGTAGGTGTAGACCAAATTATATACAAAAGTGGCAACAAGAGCACCTGAATGCACGCTCATCAAATCCGTTTTTTTCGCAATCGGTCGTGGCGATCCCCATAATTTTGAATACACAATTTTAAATGGCATCAAACTACTATGAGATGAAACTGCATCCCCAAAGCGCGTCGTGTTCTTCAGATATTATCCTTTTATCTCCATAGTATGTTTTTTTTTACCGTATTTATAACCCTCGAAACTTCATCCCCAAAATTTTCGATAACGCTCTTACAGAATTTGTTCAAACTTTGCCAACATTGAGGCAGGTATAGGAGGTACATGCTCCCCTTGAGCGATTTCCGAAAAAATCTCCTGGTGCCGAGCAATACGAACGAGATTGATAACGTGATGACGTCATTACGTTGCTATGACAACTCCGATGTCAAAATAACACTGGTCGTAACAAATTTCCATCTTTACCTAACTCAGCTGTGGTGATCGTTTTTCGATGGCATTGTTAATGACGATCTGGTTATTTCTCAAACTTGAGCAGTGTTGCCCCTAAAAAAAATCCAGTCGAGCCACCTTAATTACCATTGGAAACAAAAGAAGAGACATTTCTCGCTACCAGGGGATAGAATTAATAGAAAACTTTAAATCATTAGCCCTTAAAGTGTTTGCTGTTGCCCACGAAAGGTGTTCGCTTACGGGAGGTTCCGAATATATGGAGTTCACGACTGGAGCAAATTTTCGTATTATTAAAAGCCTTTAGTCGTTTTCAGGGGGGAGCTGGTCGCTTACAAAAGATTGTTTACATTCGGATGATGGGTTATGGAACTGGACTTTAAATTAGTCTTGTTCTGTAAGCGCTAGCATATAAAAACCGGCTACTAAATAAATTCTCACGTGCAGCTCCTGTTTCTGGAACCATTCTCTATTTCCAAATCATCCATATGCATTACGTATCTCCATGGAAATGGGAAAACGTTTTTTTTTTTTTTTTTAATTAATTTTGGCACCGTAAACTTTGTTCAATGCCCACGCAATTTAGCTCTCCAAAACTGGCTGCAAAGCGAAAGTAGCTAATATTAAAGGTCTCCTTTACTCTTTAAAAAAAATATTGACAAATTAATAATTACAATGTGATTTATTGTGAGATCTAAGTGATGACAGTTATAATTTATGTCAAAACAATTCATATTCAAGAAATTTGGTATTAGTTGGCAGTACTGAGTACTGAATGCTAATTGCTGCTAATTTTGAACAACAATTGCATTGTTGAAATGTGTCAAACAACAGTTTTTTTTTTTCAAAACAGAAACTATACTATATAACGTAAACTGAATCCTTGACGAAATAAAGAGAAAGAAAACATTGTTTGTAAAAGTGGGCAGAAAAAAAATCGCAAAAGGAATTTACATACGACGCTAACTGATCTCCGCTACAAACGTATTGGGAGAAAATTCTTATGACGTAGTACGAGAGATAATGCCAAGATATTGCGCAGTGGACTGTGTTAAACATAAAGTGTAGAACATAAAGGTCGGCACACACGAGGAGACTAGTCACAGGGGCTAGTCCCTGCGACTGGTCCCACGAATTCAGACCAGTTTGTATTCGTGGGACTAGTCGCAGGGATCAAAATTTTGGCGCTGCGACTAGATTTTTTGACGAAAATGGGTAGTTCAAACGAAGGGACGAGGCTCCTCTCGTGTTTGCCGACCTTAAAGGCGTTACGTGCGAAAGAAATTAGACGAAATTATTTGAGGCGACAAAGGCCATAACGGTTCGTGGTGATCGTTAACCCTCATTTGCTCGGCCAAGTCTTTGATTCGCCCATTGCAACCTGCTGGCTTATAGTGGGCGGTTTACCTATTGGAAGCAAGATATGACTACTAACTATCACAGCACAACTCACCGTGTTCCGTATTAAGACAATTATCCGTGCTTTCCTTTAATCTGTAGCACTCCCTTGAAAGACAGCTTGTATAATATGCGCATATTTTAAATAAATAAATAAATAAATAAATAAAAAGTCTTTATTCATAGTTTTAAATCAAACGAAGATGAATTATTACAATATATATATGTTATTTACCAGCTGGGAGGTCCGTATCGTGAAAAACTGTGACCGAGGTCTTGAAAATGCTGCCCGAGGCCGCAGGCCGAGGGCAGCATTTTCAAGGCCGAGGTCATGGTTTTTTAGCCGATAAATAACTTGTTAAAAAAAAAAAAATCTAAGAAGATCGGGAGGGGGCCATTGTGCACGCAGCTGTAAAAATTAGCTTGTTGGATTCCCTTCTTGAAAGCAATAAAAGTAATTGCTAAAGGCTGGTGCCACGTCACCCAAGAGCGCTAATTCTTTTTTATTTGTGATACAAGTTGGTAAATCCAACAATTTAATTAATGTGGCGAAAGCGATGTCCAATTCATTTTTCTCAAAAAACAAAAGAAAAAATAACAAAAACATTTCAGATCACCTTAACTTTCTGTTTCTTAGGGGAGTCTTACGGTTAATATTGTATATGAAACGATGGGGGATTAAACTCCTTCCCTATGATTGGGGTACAAAATATCGATATCATTGTGAGGATTTCATCATCAAACTGTGCAGTTATAATTTTTGTAACCTGTGATTGTCGCCATGGTAACTATATGTCTCCACTTAGAAGCTTAAAGTAGTTATATGAATGTGTTCAAAGTTTGATACCGAATGATATTTTTAAGAAAAAAAAACTTTATTAAATTCCTTTTTAGCTTCTGCTGGAGAGGATCAATGTATAGAGCCTAGACGCCCTAAAGAGCTAGTTTACTTCGAGTTACACGCGATTTTCCTTGCTGTCTTTAGAACTGCCGTTCGAAGCTCATGAAGGCGCCAGCAGTACAAAACCGGATTGATGGATGAGTTCATAAATGCTACGGTTTCTGCCAAGGTCCACACGTTTCCCTCGTCATGGAATATTGCTGACGCGCTGATAAACATCGGGGTATAGCACAGAATCATTGCGATGTAATATACGAAAGTGGTTTTGGCACTTTTCGTTGATCGCTGCATGTTTTGGTTATTTTCGGCATTTATTTCCATAGCCTGTTGTTGTGCGTGGATTTGCAACTGATGATGCCTGACAATTCTAGAGATTCTGATGTAACAAAACGTGCAAAGCACGAGGCAAACAGCAATCCAAGCAGCTATAACAGAATAAAAAGCGTCCATGTTTCGAAACGTTATGGAAGATAAAATGAAGCCAAGGAACCAAAGAGCTGCTGAGGTATACATTGCGCGATGTGCTGTCATCAGATTTGGATAACGCATGTGATAATGAAGAGCCAACAACCTGTCCACACTTATGGCTGTCATCGTCAAAAGTGAGACTCCCACTGCAAAAAGTGCTAATGTGCTTACAGCCTGACCCAGAGAATCATTTCCTGCAAGGAGGTAAGCAACGTAAACTGGTTGCACCACAAGTCCAACAAGGAGGTCTGATGCAGCCAAACTGCATAGCAAAATTGTGGACGGCGAACGAAGCGAAGGAGTTCTCAATATGGCGGCTATCACCAGAGTGTTGCCAATAATGGACGTGAGCATCAGTGATGCATTAAGAGCACAGTTTATGATGTCAAGGGTGTCAGGCCGATAATTATTGCTTCTGTTTCCTCGATGAAAAAATTCTAGTGGTTTTGTCATCCTCGCACCCTCGGTAAAGGTTTGAATCTTGAACACAATATTTTGTTGAAAGCTTTTTAGAATGGTGAAACTACTCCACAAATTTCTTAAGAAAACAAATTTATGTATTGCATTAGCGTAATATCAACACCTGCTTGCTTTCACGGGTGAAGCTCAGTCTCTATTGATTCACCGTAATGCGTTGCCATAATAAGGCCTTCATTTATCACAGGACACAAAGGAACTTGATCGTATCTCGTAAAGATTCATCTAGGACAGCCTCGACATGATGTTTTTTTAATTAAATGTCTCAGCAGCAGCGAGTTGGAAATGGTTTTGTTAAAACGTTGAAGGCTAAAAGTTTTTTAAAAATATTATTCTTTTTGACTTGATAATGGGGCAGAGTTGCGTCAAAACGTCGTCTGCCTGTTTTTAAAGTTTTTTTTTTTGTACGATGATTTTTGAAAACATTTTAACGTTCAACCTTTTGATGGAATAAATTTCCCAGAAACTCAGTTTTCCCTTAGTACATCGGATAATTTTCTATAATAATTTTCACACTTTACAATTACCGTCTCTTCTTGGCATTTGCATCTTGTCGAGAGATCTGGCACTGGGAACCAGCCTCCACTCTTCAATGAATGCCTGCGATATTGCCAGAAGCAAATGATTAATCGCAGTTAGTGCCCGCGCTGAGTATAAACATATCTTAATAGAAAAATATCCAAAACATTCAAGCAACAGAGCGTCTACACCCACGTGACTAGCGGGCATACCGTGACTAGCGGCACCCAATATCCCAATATGGCAGCCGTCACGTCGACTGAAAGAGCACTATATTGGCCAAAGATCGCAGCTTGTCCTAATAGCGATCAGGAAACATTTTGTGTCCCAACTATTTGGTCGCGTAACTTAAAGGGGTAATCATGTTCGGGCTTGATGTTTTTAGCTCAATTTTCTGTTTAAGCAAGATTTTTTGTTATTTTTCATGAAAAAGTTTTTCAAAAATCTTTACAGTAAGTACGACTACTCCAACCGAGAACACCCAAGCAAATTCTTTGCAAATTGATGAATGAAAATCTCAGATGTTAACAATAATTTTTTGACGAAATTAATAAGCGATCCAAGCAAGCTTCACCCTACAGAATCAATACATTTGTGACAATTTCTATCGTTTCAACACGCAAATGCTATTGGTCAAATTTGCAAAGAATTGGCTTGGGTGGTCTTGGTTGGAATAGTCGCACTATAAGGTTTTCTTATGTTTGTTTTGTCTCAATTTCTCATTTCGTGAAATTAATATAAACTATCAAATTTCAATATGGCGATTTTAAGAGGACCGATCCCAGATGGCGGACAAGGAGATTTTTTGGACTGTTACGACCTTATTATTGGCACATGTTATTTTGGGGCATGCGAACGAGTATGACAAATTTGGACAAAGGAAGGTCGATCTCACTGCTTCGTATTTTTTTTATTAGTTCTCCAGCCTCTTTCATTGACCAACAAAGTACAAATTTTCTTACAGATTTTTTTGTATTTTGTTAACTGTGCTGCCTCTAGCTTGTGTGCCCGATCTGGGCTTATCATTTACTATTAGTATTGAGACGGTTTCCGGTGAACATTGGAGCAGGTTACCAAAACGAACTCATAGTAGAGTAACATTTTGAAGGCATTCAAAAAGAACTTATTGAAACTTTAGCTCTAATGAGCACAACAAATCAGAATTCATCCTTTCGTTCCAGGTGACTTCATTAAGCTAATGTGATTCATTCCATTGTCGTTGCCTCGGTAGCTCAGTGGTTAGAGCACCTTTCATGAGATCGGGGTGTCATGGGCTCGAATCCCACTCGGAGCATTTGATTTTTTCCGGCATTTGTTCTGTTTACATATTGATAGCATGTCAGAGCTTACCTCTCTGATGATGAACGAAAAGAATCTGTATGTTGATTTGAAATAAATCGAAAAACACTGATTACTAACTGTGCTTTCTGCGTAAAAATAGTATATGGACCGAGAGATGAAGACTGCTTTGATGAAATTGCCTTAGGATAACGTTATACGAGAAAGTTATGTTTCGACGTCAAAAAAAATGTTGTCGGCGATTCCTGACGGTCTATTAAGTGATCGATCAATCAATCAACTTGTTTATGTCACAGGTGGGATGAGGGTGCTCTCTGTACAATAGCCAGAGACTCATGTGGACTGCTTTTGTAAAAGTCTTAAAAACGGCTCGATAGATTTTCTTCTAACGTTCACCGCGCTTGTTTAATAATGTGAAAACTATCTATTAGCATTAATTTACTGGAACCTTTTCAAATTAAACGATCAAAAGGGTTGTTTGAATGGGAGAAAAAACTTGTGTAACAGGTTTACTTATCGGTTTACGAGTTTAAAGTCTGAAACATTTAAATCTACATTCTTCGGTGATGCAATGATTCACGGGAACACATAAACAAACGCAGTTTTTTTGTCATTGAATTGAAGAATGCAGTAGAGACCAATATATTTATCTTAATCGATGAATTTGTAACGCAAAGTTTTTATCGGTTCAAACGCCAAATTTGTCGGTAAATTGACAGCCGTTCCAGTAAAACGACAGCAGCGATAAGATCGTTTGCATCATTGCAATTTCTTAAAAAAAAAAAAACAACTGGTGAAAAATTGTTGCATTGGCATGGGCTTTATTTATGAGAACAATGGTCATGATATGTATTAAATTAAAGATCCAACTTAAATGAAATAATAAAACAAATCTACAATATTAATAGTTAACCCAATAGCTATTAATAATCAACCAGAAAACTCATTATCAGTCACTCCTGAAATAATGGCTAAGTCCAGTTTTCACTACCAAGATAGTAAACAGAGACTATATTTCAAGAGACAATATCTGATTAAAGAAAATGCACATATCGCTTCCTCCAAACTTCTTGCGTCCTATACTAACTACCATTTTTGGCGGCAAATCCAATACACTTGGTGACAAGTAAT
Organism: Meandrina meandrites; assembly: GCA_963693305.1. Taxonomy (NCBI): domain Eukaryota; kingdom Metazoa; phylum Cnidaria; class Anthozoa; order Scleractinia; family Meandrinidae; genus Meandrina; species Meandrina meandrites. The sequence continues at coordinate 47,966,783 of OY855903.1, forward strand.
AGAGAATTTGGCCTGGAATCGATACAGTGGAGACTAATAACCATAAATATATTTGTATCAGCAACTTTTTAACAGTAATGGTTGGGAAAGTAAATTCTGTTGTATGACTGGGATGCAAGAGCTTCCCAACAACCATAATAACTTCTGATAATGTATCATATCACGAGGACTGTAAAAAGTGTCTCTCCAAACATTGTACTGTACTAAAACTACTTAACACGCTCTTTGTATTCATGATATCATTTCGTACCTAATCTGATACAAAGCACACGCTCTCGGACCCATTAATCTTGCCTTGTCAATTCTCTCTAGAAATTAAAAAATATCAGGAGTAGGTCAGAGGCTTGAGGGCGGAATTCGCCTCATTAAGAAAAACGTACATGTTGAAATCAATCCACACTAACCACGTTTACATGAGTATTGCTTTGATTGTTCCGAGCAATTTAATGAGTGAGACGAGCATTTAATATCAGTGAGTATAGTGATCACTAAAAGGCATAGTGATCAATGCTTTTGCCTCCATTAACCCTCAGACATACAAGTAATAGAGAATTTGGCCAAATTTTTTATTACTTTATACCTCCATCGCCGTTCAAGAGGGGCCTGATGGAGCCTCCTAATCCTCCTTAGGGTTTTAGTTCTATTAAAGCACAGCAAAATACTAGTAATAATAATAGTCATCATCATCATCATCATCATCATCATCATCACAATAATAATAACAATGTATACAGAGTTGAAAGCCCTGAGCTTGGTCTACAAGATGACACTTTTTTCTTGATTGTGAAGCTATATCATGTCACTAGCTCCGCCATTTCGAATCTTGAATTCTAACAAATCAAGCCAAAATTTCTAAACCTAGAAAATTAAAGAATCATGTCAAAAAGTAGATTATATCGCCAAACCTACATGTGATTACACGTTTTCCGTGGCAATGTCAAAAATCTTGTTCACATAAGTTTCAGTCTCATAGAGTAAATCCAAAATTGCGAGAACACATTCGTGGGGTAGAGAAGAAATACACCGCCTTTTGTATGTCCGGGGGGGGGGGGGGGGGGGGGTAAGTACCCTTCCCATCCCTATTCCCCTCATCCCTATTCCCCTAGTGCCACTGGTCTTATGCTTCGTTCAGGTTTCCAGACTCTTCTTGCTTTTCCGCCGTCACCAATATTTTTCTTGCTGCTTTTCCATCGTCTCTAATGTTGGCTTGTACAGAGTTTCCGGCAGAAGCAAACAGAGCAACCCGGCCACCAAGGCATTCAACGCAAAGATACCATACGGTAAGATTGGGTGAACAATATCGCCGTAGTAGTCGTTATAGGGCCCCATATAATGTTTGTCGATTCGATCGACTTGTCAAATAGAGAATTCTTATTGTCGATCGGAAAGTGCAGCTTTCCATTGGACTGTTGCCGTAGAAGTCGTTATAGGGCCCCATAAACGTTTGTCGATTCGATCGATTCGATCGATTCGTCGAATGGAGAATTGTTTTGACGATCCGACAAGTGTAGTTGTCGATCGGAAAATTGCATCTCATTACAGTTTGTAGTGGCACTTAGAGCCCCAGTGAAACTTTGTCGATTCGATCGATTCGTTCGATTCGTCAAATGGAGTATTTTTTTGACGATCCGACAAGTGGAGTAATTGCATCTCATTAGTGGCACGATATTCTTATGGCAGAGCCCCAGTGTAACTTTGTCGATTCGATCGATTCGTTCGATTCGTCAAATGGAGTATTTTTTTGACGATCCGGCAAGTGGATTTGTCAATCGGAAATATTGTTTTTCATTTAGCGGTTCTTATGAAATACTTTAAGATAACCGCTTGTTTAAGGGCTTTTATGAAATGCTATTGTTTTGAGGTTCTCTCTCGCTGAGCTGTGGTTGGTGCATGTGTACCGATCATACCTTTGATCAGCTTTGATGTTTTCTCGTCTTTTGATTGTCGATCGGTCTAATATGTTCTACTATTCTATTGATTCCGTCTGAGCTGCTGGTTTTGCTGGTAGAGACAAGTACGTTTCTTAATAAAATTGTTTTACAGTGATGCATCCAGCTTCTTGTGCACACTAACAGAACAAGAAAACACTGATTCTTTTGCAATTGCTATAAACATGGCGACGACCGGAAATACGTCTGTTGTGTCTCGCAGACTTTCAAAGGTGCCGATTTGTGAATGCGCTTTCTGCATGCAGAATCACACTTTAAATTTTGCATATTTCGTGGCTATCCTTGGAGTGAAATCATTGTTTATTGCGATGACTGTTGCTGTTGTGTTTTACTACACATTACATAAGCAGACATTGCTCCTGTTGAGCATGTCATCAAACAGTGATTAAAATTGCACTACTGCCGCGCAGAAAGCAACGGTAACTCTAGTTTACAAGTAAAATTACCATTAACAACATTGGACGCTAAACAGAAGTACACAATAAAGTTGACAACCATTTGGCAGTAAATGCATGGATATCACACGTGTTCATTCCTTTAGTAACACTATACTGCAACTTAATGTTCGACTATGTTTAACAGCTTTTAAGACAAGTGGTTAAGTCACGAAAGGCATTTACATAAGCAGTCATTGCTCCTGTTGAGCGTGGGATAAACATTACTTTTGTCTCTTGAACTACAATACTTAATACGTTAAACAAGAATAATTTAATTTATTCATTTCTTCGCCTTATATGCTCGATCCCAGTTTGTGTGTCTGGATACAGGCAGCGTAAACAAACCCTGTTGTTAGCTTTGTGTAGTGATACAAGATAAACGTTATCAACTTATAATTAAAAGTTACCACTTGCGTGTTTTCCAGCAAGGGATTGGCTATTTACTGAGTTTGAGGTTGAGTTGGGTTTGAGTTGAGTTTGAGTTAAGATTGAGTTACCGTATTTGCAGTGTCTTTTTCCTTTTTTACAAAAGAAAGTTCAAAATCGAAGGTTCTCATTATATTTACTGAAATAATACTAAACATCTTACTGACAAATTTACAGTATTTTGCATTTTACGCTAAGAACAATTCAGTTCTCGTTTTTTGTTGCTTGCAAATCATTACCTTCTATCACGGTGTTGACTTCAAACAGTCCATCATTAATTTTCTTTCAGAGATAGTTTTATCCAGGCCATTCAAGAAACGCAAGAGGAAGAAAATAGGAGAGGCGAACATAAAATGTTTTCTTTGTCTCGCGCGTCGACTAGCTATGTTCAAACCGACATTTGAAGGGATCGGCTATTTACCGAGTTAGAGGTTGAGTTGAGTTTGAGTTGAGTTTGAGTTAAGATTGAGTTAAGATTGAGTAACCATTCTCCATTTGTTTTACTAAAAAAAGTGTTTAATTTAAGATGCGAATCACTTTTTACAACCACATTAGCAGATAATTTAACATTATAAGGCAGGAAAACTGATACTTATACATGTAATGAGATTTTTAACATTGACAAGTTGTTTGTTTACACAGGATGTCTGGGTCTCTGAAAGAATTCACATAGGTGTCATTCTCCTCGAAAGAAAAGTTGTATATGTGTTTGCTAGCCTCAAAAGCAGGCTTCTGGTTTCAACAACCATTTTTGTCGTTTACGGTATGTTGAGCTTTACAACGATGGAAAACTTCATAAGCTACAGTTGTGATGACACGCTGGCATGCTGGCGGTAAAAAACGAACACGAACAAAAATTAAAACGACCGTATTTTAAGTTTGTTTGTTAACTTGGCGATTGTTTATTAAGATAGAATAACACTTTCACATAAAATCAAGCAATCGGTGACATTTATTCGCGAGGAATGTGTTTTCTCTTTGCCCACAAATTTGTAATTTTATGCAAATGTCGCGCGAAAAACAAAACATGTTTTGTTTTGGCTTCTTGTCTATCCATTCATACATATCCAAACATTTGCAGAGCACTTATACCTTTCAAATGCACATACGACAATTTTTAAGCAACACTTAGGCCCGTTTCAGACGCCGCAATTCACATGAGCCGAATCGAATTAGCTGAAGGGTTCATTTGAAGTACAGTATAGCGTCTGAATCAATTCGGAACGGCTGTCTGATTGAATTCGGATCGGCTTAGCCGATCTTCCCGCCTGGCTCAGCCGGGAAAAACAGCTGTGGACCGGCTTTGATTCAGACGCCGATCTTCACATGAGCAGAATCAAATGCATAAATTATTACTAGGGATAGTTAACACTACAGCTGCCCCCGCTGTTATCCTTTTTTTGTTCTCAGCGTATCCGTTACTACAGTCAATTATTTCGCTGGTATTTTGGCTATTCTATTTTCTTGATTGATTGAAAATCAGTTTTTTGTTTGGAACAGTCTTGCGATAATTTTTCTCGTGCTCTACTCACAAAGCATCACTTGTTTCTGTCGTGCTCTACTCACAAAGCATCACTTGTTTCAGTCGTGCTCAACTCACAAAGCATCACTTGTTTCTGGCTTTCTCTTTTTCAAGATCATGGCACGAGGACGTGCCATTTAACGCTTTCACTTGCAAACGCGAGTTTAGGCGCTATCTGGAGGAGCGGTCATTGAACCACTTGTGACGTCATCAATTTGAAACGTCAGTGGATTTTTGTGATAATCAGCTGATAGAGCTAGGATTGACCTTTCTACAGAGCTGTTCATTTTGAATATCAGTTGCATTTTGACAGAGCTAATCGAAGAAAAAAGCGATCCGTTTTGGGTGCCAAATCGGTGCTCAAACAGGGCAATACACGTGTAATTGATCATGGTCTCCTTTTCAGGGTTTTTCAACGATTTGGTCCAAACGTTTTCGGCCAGAAGGAAGGACGTAAAGAGTAGAAATTAACCAAGATAAGAAATCCAAAAAAAAAAGGAAGGAAAAGGAGAAAGAAAAAAATTCGAAAAGGTTCAGCAAAAAAAAAAAAGTCCAAATTTTGGCTTATGCGCATGCACCAAAATGAAATATTGTGCATTTTTACATGGAGTCTCTGTTAAAATGTCCAAATTTTGGCTTATGCGCATGCACCAAATTGAAATATTGTGCATTTTTAAATGGAATCTCTGTTAAAATGTTTCTACAGTGTGAAAAAAGTGCTTTTTTAGCAAAGTTTAGGGGAATTCAGGATCTTGACACCAAAAATTCACTTTAACGGTTGAAAAAACGTCTTTTTTCGCGAAATTTTGCGCGTGAAAGGGTTAAAACAAACTTTCACTATGAATTGTTGAGGTCAAGTAGCTAATATAAGTAAAATAAAGATAAATTATGCAAAAAATTCTGAAGGATTACATGTAATAATCACGTAAATTTAATTACACGAACGCGTTCCCAACTTCCTGAGTTTCTTTTTTTCTTTTTTTGCTGCAATGAGTGATCGTAGCGAGGATAAACTTTGGTAATAGCGAAACGTTGTAAAACTACCAATTGAGACCAGCTGTTTTCAGATTTTTTGTTTCAATATATTAAGGCTGGGAACTCAAGCAGCAATGACCAACTTGACAGCTGAGCTCGAAACGGATGCCAAAAGATTTCTCACCTCTGTCAATGTAAACGCCTGCCGTGAGTTTTGATTATCTCAAGAACTCTTTTGAATTCTCTTTCCTTCTTGACAAGTTTCAGTTACAAATTTTACTTAAATGCCTAAAGACTGATCGAGCCTTTTATCTTTTATTTCCACCACTTGAGTTTTTTTAAGTTATGATGTTCCGCCCAAAAGCCGAAAGCACTGGATCGACAGCTTGCTAGCTATACATGTATGTCTCAAGTGAAAACTTTTTCACCTCTCTGCGAGTTTCAATGCTCGCGGTATTTTTCAAAAACTTTCCTTCCTTAACTCTTTTTGAACTTATCGCAGCTGCTAACTTTATATCTTGGTTAATAATATTGTTATCTGAAATGTTACGGATATAATAATATTGTTAATATTGTTACTTATTTTATTTTTATTTTTAATATATATTTCATTTGTTTCTCGAAGAAACTAGCTTGTCTTAGCTATATTAAATTCGAGGATAAATAAAGTTTTATGTTATGTTATATGTTATGTTATGTGGCCTGAGTCTTTCAAACCCCTCGTATAAAGTGTGATTTGTGTCTGGCAAATCTCGATTTCGGATTGAGTCTGTCAATCCTGCGAGCGAACGTGAGCTGCTCGCAACACGCTACTGAACAAGAGAAATTTCTAGACCAATACGTACTATTCTTGGTTTTGATTATATCCATAAGTTTCGGCTTCTAGACCTTGTGAAACCAATAAAGCTCGAAGGAAACTGCAGCAATCCAACTGCAATCGACGTTTGCAAGCGTCGTTTGTTGACTTGTCAGTTGTGCACGTGCTCAAGCTTTGGTTTGTCATCATCACCCAATCATCGTTTATCTTGCGTCATCATTTACCAATCACAGTACAGGGAAATTTATCACACCTACCGATACTACTTTCGGGCATTTTATCACACCTACCGGTACTACTTGCGGTCCCACTAGTACTTTGGCCAAGTCGAGATTTTGTCTGGTATATTATATATATAGTCTATATACGCGCGGACTACAGTGATGACTCCTCGGGTTTTGGCCTCTGGGCCAAAACCTTGCGGGTGCAAAAATGTATTTTCGAGCTAATAAAAAATTATTTTCGAGCTAACTGCGTCATTTTCCTCTAATGAATTAAGTTTGGCTGCATTAATCACGGCGTCTGAATCAATTCAGCCGATCTAAATAATTTAGGTCGGCCCAAAATCTTAATTCGATTCGGCTCATGTGAAGTACGGCGTCCGAAACGGGCCTCAATTCAGCGGTATTAAACCGTGATGAACAAGAAAGCACGACAAAAGCGTGACCTTCCTTGAAATAACCTAAAATATCATCGCGACCTTTGTTTACATTCGGGCGTAGATTCACCGTGAGATAATCTTAAGAGAAGAAAACCTCTGTGGCAAAAAAATTTCGCTACCTTCATTTTCGGCTCATCTTGTAGCCGTTTAGACGAGTGAAGCTTCTGTGGACAGATCACTTAACATAAGTACACAATAAAGTTGACAACCATTTGGCAGTAAATGCTTATACTGATGCATGTTCTTCATCATGGAAAATAGTCGTCGCCTCAAAGAGGTCTTTGGTATTTGTGATCGTTAGATAGGGGTCATTTCATTACAGTACAAAAACTACGGTCTGATAAACTGAAGTGCTCGTTGAACTTTTCGTGCTGCAATAAAGAAATAACGACCTTTTCACACAATTTTTAGGTATCGTTGAACAGGGTGTCAATTTTTAGGTCGGGCATTAAAATGGGTTTCAGTTTTTGATTGTCTCTCCTTAAAAAGGGTCAGGGTTCAGGAACCTTTGCGGGACACACCTACATCGTAAATTTACAGAAGTAACGCCCCGCACCCCTCCCCACCCTCCCGATGTTTCCAATTCTCTGTTCTTCCAATCCCCCTGAATAAACGAATGGACTTAAGTAATGTCTTAATAACAACCTAGCATAGCCAGCTTAGGGAAACCTTTGATAGGAGGGGACACCTAACTAAAATTAAAAACGTTGTACGTAAAAAATATGACAAGATTTGGGATACCTTGATAAGAATAAGAAGCTAAATTTTTAGAATACGAAACTATGCACATGTAAGCAAGGTTAGAATGAAAAAAAATTAAGAATAACATAGGCGAGAGTTTTGCAATCCGTTTTTTTTTTTAATTCGAAGGATAACGACTTCTTATTATCCATTCATAATGCTGAATCTAAATTATGAAACTTTCGCTGCTGTTATTTTTGTTCAGCCAGTAAATATCATGGTCCCGGTTAAGGGCTCCTACCTCAAAATAGCGGGGCTCCAGGAGTTTTTTCAAGGCTCCGAGTCACAATACAAAATAAGCCTCAAGGGCTCTACTCCCGAGAATTTAATCGAGGGCTCCAGGTTCCACTATGCTTTTCTTGCATTAAAAAAAATACAGCAATTTTTATTTATAAACGCTGTTTAAAGTTTCTCTTTTCTCTATTTAACAATTAGATTATGAGCGAGATTTCCTACAATATGAACTAGTATTAAACTTCTGAATTTTCAGTTGAATCAACAGTTGTGAACTCACGCTCAGCAGTTTATTCAGTAATTTTAACCTTTTAAACTCGTGCAACGCTGAATTCCCTCCTTTTCAAGTCTTTGCGGGAATTGAATTATCCAATAGTGTTTCTAAACTTCCTCCGAAATTTCAAGAACTAAAATCGTTTTTGAGCGGTTTGACGGAGTCAAGGAACAACATTGCACTGCGTTCGATATTGTTTTTCGGTACGTCTGAACGTCTCCAGTAATAAACTACCTTTCTATAATGTTGATAACATCAGGGATAAAAACATATGTTGGTAACGAACACCAAAAAAAAAGGTTATTATGCAACTGCATGTGCTTTCCAAGTCAACAGATGACTGTTTTGAACTGGCGAACAATATTCTACACCTACCTTCAACTTATTTTCTGCATAACGTGAGCACCAAATGCTAATAATATTACTTTTTGTCATGGAATGTCAAAGAAAAGTTCCCCATATTCCATGCTGAGGACCAATTTTGAAATATGTTATTAAGGCATACAATGCTCTAAGATTAGCAATTTCTATATGCTCAAAAAATTGGCTTAAGCAGTAGAATAATGCAGAACAGGCATTTCCTTTCAATTGGGTCATTTCAAAAGACTCTGTATGCATAAAATAAGGTAATGCTGTTGCAAGTCAGTTTATGGAAAAATTAAATTAATTGTTACAGTTTTTTTATTGAATAATTAAAATTGTAGATAATTGTAATATTCAGAACATCATAATTAATTTTACTTCTAGTGAAGGAAATAGTTTCACAAATATGTAATGATAATTAAAAATAAAAGAATTATATGTTAAGAGGCCTCTATGTTAATTATACTTTATTATTGTGTACCTCCAGAAAATATCCATACCCACCCCAAGGATGGCCATTTGAAATAAAAGAGCATGGCTATCCAAACACCCAATAATATAATGTTATATTAAAGGAAAGTATGTACCAGACATGAAAAGTACAACAGGTGGGAGGGTGACCAAACAAAAAACCATCTTGGAGAAAATTATGGTTTAATTTCCAATAACCACACATTTCAAAAACGTTGTGGTTGTTTGATATAACTTTAGGGACATTTAAAATCAGTGTTACATGTGAATGCGTCAAACTCTGGTAGAAAAAAAAAACGAAAAATTATCCAAAATATTTCTGATAAAATTGATATGCTTTATCATTCCTAAGGACGCTTAAATAAAACCATAATTTCTGTTTCTTATTCAATTTATTGTTTTCGAGTCCATTGGGCGCAGAAAAAATCGAAACCGCTAAGTGATTAATCCCCGCATGCACAGTTGTGAATTTTCATTATCGTGAACAAAACGTACTT